>VWZF01002690.1:846882-884664 GCA_013396755.1 Sclerurus mexicanus
CTTCCCTTCCCTTCCCTTCCCTTCCCTTCTCTTCCCTTCCTTTTCTCTTTTCTTTTCCTTTAAGATGTGGGAGGTGTGTTTGTGGTTGCAACCTTTTCAGTGTTTTGTTTGAGACTGAAAAAACCCCATCTTATAACCAATACACAGATAGTAAAAAAAATAAATAAAAATCCTGTTTCTGCAAGTATGTGAAAAACAAGGAATAATTCATCCCCAGCTCAATGACTTTGAAGCAAATAAACAAGCAAATAAAATGAATGCATTTCTGGTTTGTTATTGGGGGGAAAAGTTCATTACTGGGATCACACTGGGGGGAAAATACAACTTGCTTATGAAAATGATGAATTCAAGCCTGGGGCAAATGCATGACAATTCTTCATTTACCTGAGAAAGAGAAATAGATCTGAGAGATATTGCAACCAAGGAAAATCCCAGTTCCTATGTATTTCCATAACTTCTTTACCATAAAACAAATATATTTTAATTAAAATATTGGACTGAACCTGGCTGTTTTTATAGGCAGTCTCCTGTCACTGATCAAAACCACTTTCTCCTCTTTGAATGTTTTGTCTTATAAAAAATTAACCAGTGCAGGTTTTTCCCCTCTGTTTTGCCTGAAGCAAAACAGTAAGTTTACCTGCCAAAGGCAACCATTTTTGAATTTGCCTTCTTACAAAAAGGAGTCACCAGTGTTCAAAACAATCAACATAAGCTCTTTTTCTCTTGAAATGTTTTTCCAAGCAGACAAACCCACTTGACATCTGGAAAACCCCACCTGTTCTGTTCAGCAGCTGATCACCATGAGATGTATTGCAAATTGCAAATAAAGAAGATCGAAGTAAACATGTGAATGTGCATGTGGTTGCATGTGTGAGCAGAAGAGAACTGAGGGAAAACACAGTAAATAACAGTGGCCAAAACCTTATCAACCCATTAGAGTACTTGACCTTTCTTATAGCATTTGTCAACAAAACAAACAGTTGCGAATGAGGATGTCAAAAATCTTCCCATCCATGTATTTGTTGATGATGTCCTATGATTTATGAACTGAGGCACAAGCTGGGAGAGACCATGAAGTACCTGTAATACATGGAAAACAGCACAAGCACTGAACATTAAAATCAATGCTATTTTGATTTTCTTTCTTGTTTTTACTGATTGCATTGCTAAATTCACCTTGCAATATGAACCAAGGCAGCTGAAAGTGCTTCATTCATAGCTTTGGATATGGTAATTTACTCAGGTCCCTCACAATATCCTTCCCTCTAAAGTGGAGAGAGATGGATTTGACGAGTATGTTGTTAGGTGGACAAGAAAGTGGTTGGGCAGTCACATCCAGAGCGAGTCAATATCTCAGAGTCTCAGTGGCATCAGTGACAAGTGGTGTCCCTTAGCGGTCAGTACTGGGGCCAGTGTTATTTAACATCTTCATTAATGACTTAGACAAAGGGATCAAGTGCACCCTCAGTTCAGAAAATTTGCACAACACCAAGCTGAATGGTGTGTTTGACAAGACAGAAGGAAAGGCTGAGAGAGTTGGGATTGTTCAGCCTGGAAAAGAGAAGGCTTTGGATTGACCTAATTGGAGCCTTCCAGTAGCTGAAAAGAGCCTACAAGAAAGATGGAGAGAGGCCTGTGGTGACAGGACAAGGAGGAGTGGCTTAAAACTGAGAGAGAGTAAGTTTAGATTAGATATTAGGAAGGAATGCCTTACTGTGAGGGTGGAGGGGCACCAGAACGTGTTGTCCAGAGAAGCTGTGGATGCCCCATTCCTGAAGTGTCCAAGGTCAGGCTGAACAGGGCTTGGAACAATCTGGTCTAATTGAAAGGTGTCCCTGCCCATGGGAAGGGGATTGGAACAAGATGATCTTAAAGGTCCCTTCCAACCCAAATCATTCTATGAATCTATGATTCATATTGAAGAATTTAAGTTGTGCTGAAAAGTCAAACACCCTGCAGTGCTTGCAGGAACACAGGGATCAGACTTTTTTCCCTGACTTTTAGTAAAAAGGCATAGTAGATCAGTTCTGGGCAATGAAATGATCTTTGCTGACATATAATGGGTTTTTCTTCTGGTCCTGCTGAATGACTAGGTTCTCTGCAATGAGATCTACTAACTCATCTAATAATACCTTTCAGGAAAATAAAAGCTCAAAATTAAAACTTAAAAGAGTTAAAAGTAGCAGAGTAATTTATCTCATCAACAGGTATAGCTGCAGAAAAATACCTTTTCAGGATTGACAGCATACCAGGATCAGCGCAAATGTAGGAAATAAGTACCATAAGAAATCTGGGAAGCAAACAGTCAGCATAGACTGTCTGATTAACTCACAACACAGAGGTGATTTGAGCTGACAAAATGTTATTGGAGGGATCACTCACTTCAACACTGTTTGCTTTGGGAACTCAGGGAGAGATTTATTATAGCTGAAAGCCTTTACAGCTGTCAGATATAAGTGCTAGTTAAAAGGAGAGAATATAGTAGCTTGAATTAACAATGGGATCTTGGGTCTGAATGCATGTGAGAGCATAAGGTTTTATCTGAGTTAGGGTATCATCAAAATCTTGCTTGGAAATGCATTACTTTTAGATCACCTTACACACTGGCAAGGTGTGTTTACTTTTCATGTATTGTGCCTTTATTGGAATACATAGTAGAGATAAAGAAGTAATGTTACCATCAGACTAAAAGCTCCTAATGAGATCCCCAAGCTCTGTCTTTCTTTCAGCAGACCTGTTAGACATGGACTTCTTCACCACTGACTGTAATAAGACTGAAGGATATGGATAAACACACACCACTAAAACACCGCTAGTAAATGTTACCTGAAAGATCATTAAAACGTAGCTACTTCTGCTTAACGTTACTGATGAATTTTTTGGGCTAGGCCAGAGGAGACAATATTTTTGGGTAAACATAGCATATTCAAAAGCTTAGAGCTTGCTGTTATATAAACTCAGCAGCAAAATGTATAGCTTTGTATTTGCTTTAGGAAAGCTTAAATCCATATGTAAACCAACATTGAAACTTAAAGCTGTGTTTTAAGGGGAAATGGATGGAGGAAAGGGGTGAATCTCAGCTTATATTTTAATGATCCTTGGGCTGTACATACATCCAAAGACCTGCTCATCAGTCCTTCTCAGAATATATTCAAGTTTCTCAGGAATATGATCTCTTGATTTACTCATTCTCCCTTATTGAGACGAGTTAATCCAGACTACCTGAATGTAACAACCAACTCCCTCTTCAGACAAATAAATTTCGTAATAATGAGAGGGTGGGATACAGAAGGACTCCAGAGGAAGACCCAGAGAATCTCACTTAAAGTTGTAATTTTAGCATCATATAATTATTTAGGTTGCAAAGGGCTGCTGGAGGTTTGGACCAATCCCCCTTTCCAAGAAGGGTCAAAGTCACAGTAGACGACATTAATTTGTTGCATTCCAAACTAACCAAAAATTGCATCTAGGTTATATGAATATCAGAGTAAGGTGTATTTTGATTTTTTTAAAATGGCTTTTCATTACCTGGGCCACTGTGTCCATATTTTGCTAGAACTAAGTGAGTATTTGGCCGATGGCTTGGCTTGTTTCCGCTTCTGTTTGTGCAGAGGAACCAAGTGAGAGCTGTCATTTCTCTCACAGAAACACAGACTGGCTAAGGTGGTCATGGGCCTCTGGAGATCATCTTGTCCAACATTCCTGCTCAAGCAGGGCCACCCAGAACACAGGGCGGCACAGAACCATGTCCAGACAGCTTTTGAATATCTCTATGGTTGAAGATTAAGCAAATCAGCCAAATAATTAAACAAATCAGTCAAAAAACAAGAGGAGAGAGGAAGAGCAAAAAGTGATTAGCCCTATAGTCACCAAAGACTTGCAATGTGATTAGAAAGCAGTCCAAAGTCTAACCAAAAATCAAGGTATTTCTAGGCAAACTGCATTACCAACCTCTTTTTTTAAAAAAAGCAACCTTCACCATGCCAGATTTTCCAGCATCCCTTTTATAAAGCCTATTTTTTTCTATCATACTTATTAACACTTCCAAGAAATAAGAGGGCCCTGAAGTCTGCAGCAAAGCGATGCTTTAGAGCTCATGAAACGTCTGCACGTTCTTTATTATTAGAAGTGACACCATTGTGCCGTCCAAATGGAGGACTGCCAGAACATGCTGCCAGTCACATTCAGAGCAGCATTGAAAACTCAAACAAAATGCTCTCCTCTTGCAAGTGCTCTCCCAGTTCAGCTCACAAAAATAATTTAGCGAGAACAAGGGTTGTCTGAATTATTAGTGAGCTGTTGAGCAGAAAAAGATAGCTTAGAGTTGCAGCTGGCATCGCAAGTTTCTGAGGTCATGTGGCAAGCTGCTCTCCTCACACAGGCTTGCCTAATGTGCTGGGTTTGTTTTATGGCAAAAGTCCATTTTTAATAATATAGACATTATTACAGATTTTATATGAGAGAAAGTGTGTGGTCTAATGAGTTGAAAGCTTTGGCACAGATTGCCTGTGTGACCAGGCAATGTGTCTATGCCCAAAGATTGCCAGCTCTTGGGCGAGGAGGGAATAGCATCTCATTTTGCATTTATATAGTGGTTATCACAATGGGAGCTCTATCCCCTGACAGCTAGTAATAAAAAACCCAGCCTGCTTCTTACTCTGGGAGTCTAATCAAAGGAGCTGCCAGCCAGTCATATATTTGTTTTCTGTTAACATGTGATCTATATGATTATCATAGTTGCTTGCATAATGCCTGCTTATGTTTCCCCAGATTTCTCCCTTAAAAACCAATAGTGTGGCCATTATTTAAGGTGTTGCTCATGACCGGTCAAAAGGTGTGGTTATACACCAAGGCCATTGCATGTGTGAGGCTGTTATGCAAGCCAATAATGTGTTATTTTAACTTGCTGTTTGGTTTGAAACATGTTGGCTAGAATTAATTTAAGTTGTGGTAGATGCCAGTAGATTCAGTCTACTTGGTGGCCTGTAGTTTCAAAAGTACTAGAAACAATAATAAAGCCAGGCTGTGAAGGGTTGGGTGTTTTTCCCGCCCACTGAGGACTAAGAGGTTAATAGTGAAAAATCTAGATGTACTTTATTGTTTCTCATCTTAGTAGAGAGAAGACTGGCAAATCCAGGGGAGAATCAGAGCCCCAGTAGACAGGGGGTGCCATAAACAAGAGAGAAGAGACAGTCCCTGAGCTGGCAGGCTTACCACCCGTATGCCAGACAGGATGCAACGGTGGATATTAAATGGACAAGTGGGGGCTGGCCTGGGAGCGTGGGGAATGAGGCAACAATAAACCCAAGTTAATTTAGTGGGATAGAAGAGGTCTGGACTTGTTGCTTGTCTCACCTGAGTACTCCTCATGCGCCTGGGAACAGCTCGTGAGCTCTGTCGCAGACTCAGAATTTACAGGCTCAAGGTGGGTAGAGCTGCAGGTTCTCCAGTCCAGGGCACAGAGAGAAGCAGAGATGTTCCACACGCACTTAAGATTCACAGGGCACAGAATAAAGCATTTTTCTAAAGTATCTGCTGTCCAAAGGTGTTGAACAATTGTCTCAAATAATTCTAATGCATGCAGTTTAAAGCTGGGCATGACCCAGTTTACATTATTTTAGCCCTAGATTTAACCAAGGAGAGGCTAATTCTCCTACCCTGTGAAATGGTTATTTAAGTTGTTCAGTACTTAAGACTTTACAGCAGTGGTAAAAATATTGGTACTCTGGAGGCAGGTAGTTGCATTTGTATGGTAAATTTGTTCCACTTTATTATGTATGTAAATATTTGGTCTTTGTGTCCAGTGCACAGTCCTAAAATCCTTTGAAAAAGATTTATTTAAACTCAGGAAAGCAAATAGGTTCTTTGATTTGATAAGATGATTGACAGGGTAAAGACTGGGACAATTTTGGCCTTATATGCGAGTAAAGGTAGGAAAGAGCAGAATGAAGAGTTTGGCAGTGGTGTACTCAGGGCCAGGAGTGTTTGGCACCAATATTTATTTTGCTGTGGTGACACGAGCTGCTGGTTTTAATTTCAACCAAAACTTGGGACAATTGTTTGGATGTTGAGATAGAACTCAGTCACAAGAACTTCCTAGGAGGTTTCAGTCCAAATTATCCATTTTTCTTCACAGAAGGGAGTTTTCTCCATTTATCTCCCTGTTCCTACAAGCATAGACAGTGGTAATTTTTAATCTACTGTCCCACTGAAAAAAAAGTAAGGACTGAGTCCAAATATATCCCAAAACCAAATAATTTTGAGAAACATTCCTGTTCAAGTTCATCTCGCCTTTAGTGGCAATTCTGGTGTTGCACAATCCTCCTTCAATTTGTTATTAATTCAGTTCATTTTCATTCAGTTCTTTCTGCAATTTCTGATAAGATGGCAAAAGAACTATTTTGTTTAATGAAAATAATCACATACATGCCCACACACACGTACAATCAATCACATTTTAAATATATTAAATAGTGGTGCTGTAAATACTGTGGGAAGTAAGTGGGTTTAGAAAGCATGACCTTAGAACAACTGTGAAACAATTTGCTGCTGACAACATTTCTTTAAAAGGAACAAGTCTGGATTTATCGTAGTTAAATGGTCCATTGGGAAACATTCACTATTCCCAATGTCACATACAGGAAACCCACCACATATCTTATTAAGACAAAATGTGTCCTTTCAGATTGTAGATTTTGAGTGAAACATTGCTCACGTGTCTTGTGAAAATAACTCTTCATTTATAGCAATGCAGATCTATTTTAACATTTATATATTAATAGATGCATACAAGAGTTGGGCAGTTGAGGACCAAAATTGCTGAAACTCTATTTTCTACCATAACTCCAAAGTAGGGGACAGAAAGCTGAGCTATCTAGGAATAGACCTCAAACTGGAATATGGACAGATGGGGTCTTTTCTCCTTCTGCTGAGAACTGGACAGGTGGAAGCCAGCTGTGGTCTGGAAAAGCTATGCAGGTGTACGAGCTGGAAAGACTCAAGCTGCATAAGCCCACTCTTACTTCTGAACTGAAGTGGGCTCATGTGCAGCCAGGTGGGGCTTTTCCTTTACAAACACTTGGCACGGGAGTGGAGTGGCTCTGCGAAAGCTGTTTCGTGTTTGCATGAAAATTAGAATTATCAAATCATAGGATGATTAAGGTTGGAAAAGACTTGCAAGATCATCAAGTCCAGCCATTGACTGAACACCACCATATCAACTAAACCATACACCAAGTGCCATGTCCAGTTGTTTCTTGAACACTTCCAGGGATTACTCCATCACTTCCCTGTGCAGTCAGTTTCAACACTGAACCACCCCATCAGTGAAGAAAAGGTGACAATATTTTTCCTAATATCTGACCTGAACATCCCCTGACACAGCTTGAGGCCCTTTCCTCTTGTCTTCTCACTGGTCTTCTGTGAGAAGAGACCAACCTCCACCTGGTTACAACCTCCTTTCAGGTATTCGAAGAAAGTAATAAAACATCCTTGAGCCTCCTTTTCTTCAAGATAAACAGATATGTAGGAAAAAGGTCTGAAGGATTATTCAGACTTTGGAATAACAGCTTGGGTGTTAAACCCCCAAACCCTGCTCTCTCTGGGCATCCTGGTGGCTGTGCTTGTGCCATGGAACCACTTTTCCCAGGATGGGGTGGAGGACCAGCTGCCTGTGGCCTGATCGGTCCAGTCATCACAATGCTCTATGGCACAGGTCTGGGCTGGGACAACTGAAACTCCCAGATAATGTTCAGACATAATTTGGGATATAGCACAAGCCAAGCATTGTTCTCAATAGGCTGTTTGGATGCAGCCACCCTGTGTATATTTTTTTTTTTCCCTGGGAAGGAGAGTTAGGCATGTGGACATGAGTCAGGCTGCACCACTTGGCCCCAGGGGCTGAAGCACAGGGCTCACCCCTGTGGTTCTGGGCTAGTGAGGTGCTGCTGAGACATTTCCATGTCTCAGGCCTTCAAATGCAAAATGGGGATCACAACAACTCCTTGCTGAGAATCCTAAAAATAAGAGTATTGAAAAATAAAAAAGACATAACTTTCATGGGAAAAGTGTATTTTACTTGTGACTTAAAATCATAAGCTACTGCATTTCCAAAAGGAACAGATAAACATTTTTATTCTTTTTACCTTATATTGTTTTGCAAAAATTCATATCTTAAACCAAAAAGCAAAACCAATACAACTATCATATCTTGGGTGTTAGTGTGTTTTTATTTCTTAATTATACTGTTATAACTGCAAACTCATGAAACTGATGATACAACTTGTATCCTGACATACATGACATATATGAGAAACTTTTTTTTTTCTGCAGTTAATCTGGGTTTAAGGGAACTGGCCTTCTCCTTTACACTAAAAATTTATTTCACAGTCATTTCTGCAGTCAGAAGTTTGACACATTTTCAAGTTGAAAGCAAATTAATGATAAATACATGAGAATTATTAATTTCTTTTTCCATTCTTATTTTCATACAAAAAAAAATAGAAAGCAAGAGAGGGAGCAAGAAAGAAAGGGGAAAAATAATGCAAGGAAGGAAGAGAAAAAGAAAAAGAAGGAGAAATGTAAAGAAAAAGAAAGACATCTGTCACACAAATAAGGAGAGAAACTAAATCTTTAATGAGGTGTTCTTGGAGTATCTTATATCAAAGCTTCAAACACCAGAGGACAGTATGTCTCCAGCCTCAAGAAGGATACGTGGGTGTTTGATTGTATGTGAAAATTTGGGGGAATTAGTAACTTTGTTTATGTGTTTTTGTTCCATGTTACAAAACAAATCTCTTTATTGGGTATAAAAGGTGGAAAAGCAGAGAAGGAGAACAGAAAGCCAAACCCGCATGGCAATGAGCAGTGGAACTGGCAGGGGCGATTACTTTACATTCTCCTTGCCTGAAATTATCTATTTCCATTCTATAGCATCTTTGTTTGTCATTCCCCTGCCTATGTGGTTGCACATAGACTTTCTTTGTTTCTAAATCCAAAACCATTATCGTGTTACCTTTAAAGTTTGGCATCCAGCGACACAGGGGTCACCAGTGCCACTTTGTGCAGGGCTTGTATGACTTCATTAGCTAAATAGAACTGTGGGAACAGATTCTGGGTGACCCTCAAGCCACAGAGAACTGTGGTTTGCGCCTTTTTTTTTTTCTTTTTTTTAACGAGTTGTTCCAGGAGCACCCAAAATGTTCTTTCAATGGTGTTTTCAATGACAGCCTTATAGAGACACAGATTTGCTGAGAGTATAGGATACAACAGCTTTGTACACAAGGCCAAATCCTGCCTCACTGTGGATAGCTCTGAGGGTGTTGGCAGAGTGACAAGTTCCCTCAAATGCACAAATTTCATTTTGTCTTGATTATTGTTGCCAGAAATCCTGGGTTTTATTCAGAAATTTAACCTATGGAACCAAACCACTTTTCCTCAAGCATCTTGGAACCAGATTTTGTGCCTGGTACCTCCTTGGAGCCCTGCATGAGTCTCCTATATGATTGTAAGTTTTTGAAATCAAATCTTCTTTAATGAAAGGAGGCTTGGAAGCAGGAGATAGAGATGGGGTGGCTTGATGTTTTTTCTAATGATGAGGGCTCAGGAAATTTGTTCTGATATAACTGCATCTCTTGTTCTGAGGCAGAGGGTGGCTAGGGTGCACCATCACTAGGACTTCCAGGACTTTTGCATGGTTTCTCAGACATGTTGCTGTTTTGGTGCCAAATCATTATCCCCATTACAGCTCAGCTTCTATTACACAGAAGGAGGTGCACAGGAGAGAAGTAATTGCAATTTGTTGATTACTGACATGCTGAACTCTCAGCATAGATTTCATGGGAGCCTCTGTTTTGTGAATATCATAGAACCATGGAATGGCTTGAGATGGAAGGGATCTTACACCATCTAATTCCAAGTCCACTGCCACAGGCAGGGACACTTTTCACTGTAACAGAATATACTGTAATTTTACCAGAAACTTCAGCATGGCTGGGATTCCATATCTTGGACTCATCCCAAGGAAAAAGAGGGTCATTTTGGACTTTGTTTCACATCCTTTTGTTCACATAACGCTTTAATGTACCCACTTCCTTTGATGAGTAAACTATCCACTGCATTAGGAGTGGCCACCTGGGTCCTGATGGGTCTTCTGGTCTGTAGTTTTCAGCCCAGGCATTGGACACATGCTGGAAGTCACCCTATCCAAATAAGACACCTGCCCCATGGACAGGCAGTGATGACATTTTGCCCTGACTGAAATTATTGCTCAACAAGCTTCGATTGCTGGTTGAAATTCTTATTCTCCCACATGCTTCTGCAACTTTATTTTATTTAAATACATTAAAGCCCATCCTTACTGACATCATTAATGACCTACATAAAATCAAATGTGTAGGAGATCAAGTGGAAGAATCAGTGTTTATATTTAGCTGTTATTGTTTAAAGCAAAGCCAGATCATTAGATCAGTAAACAGTACTTTAGCTAGAAGCTTGGTCAGATGATAAGCACATAGTTTATTATTAGATAGTACTTTATTATACTTTCAAAGACAAACTAGATTAACTGGGTGAAATGATCATTTTCCACTAGTAGTTAAAGTGATGCAATATCTTTGGAGCTGAACAATGATAAATTTTGAAGGGAATTGGATTAGGATTTCAACACAGGACTGGATCCAGACTTCTGTGGGAAGGCTCATTCTCATATTGTTCACATGGATCTTCACAATTTACTTCAAAAGGCTGCTAATCCCAAACCAGTGTCTGTATAAATGATCTTTATTTGAAAACAATATTTAGCTTGAGTTAAATAAAAGTCCATCTCTTTTAACCTAGGACAAATCATGATAAGTCCCCTGAAGTCAATAGTCAGATTACAGTGCCAAGGTCCAGGTCTTTTGGGGGGGGTTAAAATAGAAAGAAATAAGAAAGGAAAGTAAACAAGATTTCCGAAGATTCTTGATTAGATGTTCATTGGGTTCATATCTCTCCCTAATGCCTACACATGAATAAGGACTTAGAGGAGGATCTCAGCCTCCCACTCTGACTTTCTGATGCAAGTAGATACTGAAGTGAATGTCTGGGGCTGAGCCAACCTATGAGGTCTGGATTTTGGTTCAGATCCAAAACTGATAACAGTTCCTCTTCTGGATTCACTTTACACAGTTTTACCACAGCAAAACAAGTGAAGAGACTTCTAGGTTGTCTCTGGGATGAACCTAAACCCAAATCAATAGCTGTGTTTTGTCTTTATGTGTTTCTCTGTTACCTCCTGGTCTATCTCTGTTCAGTAGGAAAAACCAGAGTATCAGAGGATTTGGGATTTTCTGTCACTGAAAACACATCTACTGCATCACTTGGGCTATTCACTGACTCCAGCTGCCTCTGAAGAATTTGTCATAAAAAAATATGAATTCTGTACCTTGGTTTCTTGTTTGTGCTATGTCAAGCTATGAAATAAAATCTCAAAGCTATGCATAAGTCACTGATGTGTTAATTTAGTTAGAGCTGGGGGTGAAAAGCTCATCTTTATGACTGACAGACTTAGTATTAGCACCTGTGTCTGCCTTGCTTGGCTTCTCTCTCTTTCCATTGCAATTACATCTAAAATCCATACATGGAAAGAGTTAGAGTCACTTGTCAGACTCAGTCTCCCCTGGAGAAATGGCGGCAACAGCTTTGGCTTTCAATTTTTCGTTGAAAAAAATAAATTGGGTTTTTATTCTTGTGCTGATCTGTTGCTGGTGGCAGACCGCAATAAAGTTTAGCAGTATTTACTATTTCTCAGGTGTCAGCTCTTTCTTATTTAGTTCAGTATGTTGAGGTTTCTTGTTGCAGGAGTTGGGACAATCTCCCACTACCTCTTTGCTGATCTTATGAAGGATTCCATTTTGAGTCCAAATTTTGCAGTCTTGTCCTCTCAAGTGTCAGTTGAATACACTGCCCTACACAGTTCATCCATCTTTCATCCATGCATGCAGGCATATGGGCATCTCTTCCAAGGCAAGTCAACTCTTCAGTCTCACATCAGTACCATTGAATTCCCTGGAGAGGGTGAGCTGATTCCAGCAGAACTGAGCCCCATCGAGGGCCCAGCATGTGGTTCAGGTTGGGTTTTTTTTGCCATTGATGAGAATTTATTTATCTTCTGCACCTAAAATAATTCTGAATGCATTTCAGATTGCTTCATAGTGTTTAATCTTCACATAATGCTCACTGAAGATATGCTGGAGGTTCAGCAAGATGTACGTGATGGAGCATACGAATATTGATTGCTAGGATGGAAACAGGAAAACAATTTTTTGGTTGTTGTTTTATTGAGGGTTTTTTAATCAAGAGAACTGAACATCTACATTTTACTTCATAGCATTTTTATTTGTGTTTGTGCTGCAACTTAGATTTATTTTTGTATAACTGAGAAGAGCACTGCTATATATATAGGTGTTTGTCTGAATTTTACAACTCTAAATTTCAAAAAAATACCAATTTTCCCCTTTTCCTCTTAAAAGCATTCATGGAAACATTAGATAGCTATCAGGAGCTTCCTTAAGTATAGAAATGTCATCCTCATCCGTTTGACCTGCTAAGGAATTAATCTCAAATCGTTGTAAGTTAGTGAGAGTTTTTAAGAAAGTAAATGCATTTTTTTCATTCCCCCCCCCCCATTTAATAGCAAATACTATCAAGAATGTTTGAAAACTTTTAGAATTCCCATCCAAGTTAATCCTTTTAAACCTAGCTATGCTTATTAGCTTTCTTTGAACAGATAAGGCTTAAACAGATGTGTCATTTGAAGAACTGAAGTCAATTTAATAGCAAAGAAGGATACAAAATAGTGGCTACAGAAGGTGAAATGTGGCATTTGATGAAATAGTGGTGATACATTTTTAAATCTCTTCTAAAACTATATTGTTGAAATGACAGAAATTACTAGTGAGCTGTTATGGTTTTAGGAATTATAGGCATCAACCTATTTAGTGGTGCTAAGAAGCAGCTTGAATCCCTGGCTGTCTCTCTCAAGTCATTTCTGATGGCATGGCAGCTTCTGCAGTTCACTCTATCTACACGACAAGAAGTGCCTTGAATTTATCAGCCGGTGGGTTGAAATGTAAAGATAGGAAACCTCTTTATCCATCTTTAGGAGTAGAAGGAAATTCTTAAATCATCTGAATTAAAAAGGCAATTTTAATTGAGTTCTTGCCTGTATCTTATTGTACATCCCTCCCAGACGGTGGCAGCTGAGACACACCACCTCATTTGGATTGTCCTATTGTGCCAGGGAATGTGTCTGCTGTGGCTGGGCAGGGTGCTTTAACAGGGCCGTGTATAGCAAGTGTCTACAGAGTTGAAAGACATTTCATTAGACATATCTGCAGCATACACAAACGGGAGAACTTTACAGTAAGGGCACATCGTGCTGCTTTGTCAAGGAAGAGTCAAAGGAAATTTTTCCACTTTGCCATACAAAGCTTATCTTGGAAGGTTATTTACAGTTAATATTCCAAACAGGAGCTTCTGAGTTGCAGAGCCACCTCTGAAAGCATGCTCTGGGAATATAAAGCAGAGGCAGTTTTGGAAACAGGAGGTGCAGAAAGATCTGGAGGAGGAATTTCTGGCTGAACAGCTTTTATTTTCTGCCTATGGCTTAGCAGACATTTGGGGCCTGACTCCTTAAGATAGCAGCCCACTCACCCTGGAAGAGACCTCAGTGGGTGCAAGGATGTACCTCCACTTTGGGGTTCCCTCAGCAGTGCTCCAGTGGGTTAAAGAAGCTTTATTCTAGACATGAATTAAGACCTTTGGTGGCAGTTTCCCTGCAATTATAAACACTCATGACTGCCTTAAAATCTCTTTGCCTCCCCCAGGTGCTGTAATGAAGTGAACAAGTGCTGTGTGTATTTCTCCAGCATTGCTGTATCTAAGGAAAATTCATCAACACCTAAATTTCAAAGACTCCCTATTTGCAAATCATCCCAGAGGTAACCAGGGGGTTGGGAAAGGGTTAACACCTGTATCCAGGCTGGACACTGTTCTGTGAGGATCAGTCCAATAGATGAGGTAATAGGGTTTTGCTGAGGCAGAGGAAAGGGATGGCTTAATGAGAGATGAACAGGAACCGGAGCCAAATTTAAATTAATTAACTTCAGCTAGACTGAAATTCTATTGTGAAAAGTCAATGGCTGGGGCTCGTGAGCAAACTTGGAAACACCAGGCTGGGAAGGGAGTAAAATAATGAGTGTGGATCTCACAGACACTGATAACAAAGCATTTGATGGTTTGCAGCTACTGGTGCACTGTGACTTGCCAGAGCTGTTTCTGGGACCAGCTCTGAGTGCCCAGTGTTGCTAAACCCTGAGTGGTAAATACACATCTACCCCTTTGCAAATTCTGCTTCAGAACTGGGGTGATCCTTGTTTTATAGAGATTCCCAGCTCCTGGAATAAATTTATTATAATGTCATTGCAGCTGTTCCTTAGCATTTCTATTCTTTTTTTTTTTCCTGTATTTCAGGCGCAAAACCTCAATGTCTACAATATGCTTCAGACATGAGTACAGTCCTGTCATTCATTTACTTTGCAATTTAATTATTTAATTTTTTTTAAGCCAACCTCCTGATTTTGAGTGTATGAAATTCAAAACACTGTCTGTGACAAAAGCTAACTTGTATAAGCAAGGTCTCCATGACTGAATCTCTTAATATTACTGCTTTTGTCCATTTCCAGTAAGAAAATCCTGGGCCAGATCCTCAGCTACTGCCAGTGGGGGAGGCACCACCAAAAAGAAGCTTCATCCAAATCAGTCATATTATTCCAAAATGTACCATTTGACAGCCTTGTTCTGTATTACAGGTTTTTAACTTTAACCAATTAAATGTGCAGGAAAAATTCATTTCTTCTCATTTCATTCATCAAAAAGTTATATCTTATTGCATGGTTTGGTCCCCTGGGTAGGCAGTGGAGAGATCACCATCCCTTCAAAGACCTCTGCAGTCCTTGGAGATATCCCTTTCATCAGTTTTTCCAGAGGCAGCCTGAAGGATTGACTTTGAAAGATTTGGGCTGATTGGAAAGAGTGGGAAAAATCTGAAGAGAAGTGGGTATAAGGAAGAAAACTGCAAATTTGGGCTGGTCTCTGGTCTTTGATCCTAACAAAGTGATCTACATTAAATACATGAAATAAAGTGTTCAGTATGTGCGTTCATGCTTTGCTGAGCAGTACTGAGACAAAGGTGTGGATTCCAACTCTTTAGTTGAGCCAGATTTCCAGCCATCATTTTTGTTGCTATTTTACCATGAACACCAATTTTGAAGTCTGTAAAAAATATAAGCAGTGGAGGTCACTTGTGCTCCACAGGGTGGCTGGCAGAGAAGGACTGACATCACTTCCAAGGTCTTTAACACAGCAAGGTCTGTAACACAGACTCAGTGATGTGGAATAGCACTCCCTATGTGTGCCTTGCTCTCTCCTTTAACAGACTAAACACACATGTCTCTTTAGCCACTTAGAAAAAGATGTTGTGAAATGGCTGTAGTCACAAATGGAGTTTTAAATGGTTTTAACATAATATGACAATCTGTTCACAAATCCTGATGTGTTTACAAAACATATCCTTGCTGCCTAATACGTTTATTTTAACACTTTATTCAGGCTTAAATGCCATTTTCACATGCTAGGTTTGTTTGGATTTTGCATAAGGTTGTACCACTTATTCAGGAATGTCGGACAATAATGCAGCATTGGGAAAGAGTTCAACTTTTGTTTGGGTTGAATCACATTCAACTTCTGTTATTCACCATTTAGGGCCTGAGTCATCAAATAACAGTTAGGACCGTTTAGTTTCTGTTCTCAGCCAGAACAGGTGATCTTCTCTTTGGCATGACCACAGGCAACAGAAGTTAGTCTCATCTGGACAGAGCAGGACAGAGGTTAAGTGATTTCCAGCATAATCAAGTATTTTGCCATAGTGGAGTTTCATTCAGTTAGAAACAGATATCTACAATTTTCCAGTTCCATGTGCACGTTTGAAACATAGTTGGATTCCTCCCAGTTCTGTACTTTTTGTTGATAGAGTTCATGGTTCACTTTTTATCCCTATTTTCAGTAGTTGAGGGAATTCTCTTCCATCTGGATGAGTGATTACTTGGCATTGGTTGTGTTCATCCTTTCCTAGGATGTTTTCAGCATGTCTCATACCTGTGCTCCACACCATCTCCCTTGCAAATGCTGCAGACACTGTGAATGTCCAGTTCTGGGCCACTCACTTCAAGAAAGACATTGAGGTGCTGGAGCGTGTCCAGAGAAGTGCAACAAAACTGGTGAAGGGCCTGAAGAATAAGTCATATGAGGATTGGCTGAGGGAGCTGGGGTTGTTTATCCTGGAGAAAAGAAGACTCAGGGAAGATCTGATTGCTCTCTACAACTACCTGCAAAGGGGTATAGCAGGGTGGGAGTCAGTGTCTTCTCCCAAGAAACAAGTTACAGGGTGAGAGGAAATGTCTTGCACTAGGGGAGATTTGGGTTGGATGTCAGGAAGAATTTCTTCATTGGAAGCATCATTAAACATGAGAGTTGTCTGCCCAGGGAGGTGGTGAAGTCACCAGATGATGTCTCTATAACCAAAAACATGATAATTCTGCTATGATATACAAGTTATAGTAGCAAATCAGTACCAGAGTTTCTTCCTCCTCAAGATATTCAACAGCCAGCATATCTAAAGGGTATCAAAACTGTGGAATGAAGATCATGTGAACATTCTGGTTTTTTCATATAATGAACTTCTAGAGAAAGGTTAAGTTGGCTTGTGCTGGAAAATGACCACAAACCCCATATCTGGCCTCATGGGCTTTTTACAAGATCCAAGGTGTCATATCTCTTCAAGAACCTCTCCTATGGACAGAACTGACTTTTGGTGCCATTCAGGCTTTGCATTAGTTTAACTTCCAGCATTTTAGAGTTATCAATAGGCAAGTTGAATACCGAATTTACAGACACGCTTCAATTTCCATATTGAAATGTTTGTTCATTAATTAATCAGAAGAAAGAGGGCAAATTACTTAATTTCTGGTATCAGCTTTCTAATTATTATCCTTTCCTCATATTATGAATGTCTTCCCTGTCCACTGTACTAAGAAGAATGGACATCTAATAATTTACTTACTTACTTTCACAAGTAAGTCTACCAACAGATCATGATCTTTTCAAAGGAGAAAGAGTAAGTCATGTTAGAAAGAAAGAATTTCCAGTCCTTACCACTTTCTAGGCCATGGGTAATTTGTATTATAGTTGATATGGTATATGTCAAATCAAAAGATTAATATATCTGTTGTGTATCTTTCAAACCATATTTATCCATGACTCATCTTTACTGCTGGTGAGGAGTTTAACTTTGATGCTATCCACTGCTGGGGATTTAGTCTTGCTTTTGTCATGTTTTTCTACAAGTTATTATTATAAACTCAAAACTTACAACCTATACAAAGAACCCAATAATTGCAGAACACGACTTCTGGTTTTGTTTTGTGGGTTTGGCTTTTAGGTTTTTATTGGCATCTAAGCTAAGAAAGTTTCCAAGGAATTTCATTGTACTTTTAGTTTTCTTCAAATTTCACCTAACCCAAGTCAACCTGCCCATCATTCATGTTAACATGGATTCAGTAAAGCAAGACAGCAGTAGACCACACCACATATGCCACAGTGTATTATTCTTTCTAATCAAAAGGTTTGCTTTGGTTTCCAAAGTGTGGGAAACCTGACACAAGATGCCCGTCGCAGATAGGGAAGAATCCTCCACTCTTCAGCATAGTGTAATAATAACAACAACAAAAACTTTGATTTGGTTTCAAGACTTCTCACTTGGGATCCTGCAGAGGTTCTAATATCCTGCCATGCCAGCATATTATTTTTGGATTGAATGACTGGATGAGCTTGATTTACATCTTATCTCACTCCATAGCCCGTAATGTGTTTTTAAATCATGTCTAAACAATCTACCACAAAAGCAAAATTGGAGGCAGGCAGTGGGAAGTATCTTGAATAAGTGAAGCATCAAAGAGAGAAACCTCAGAGGACGAACAGGGGTTTATTTGCAGCTGGCTGAGTCATGTTTCATGTGGGGTATGGTCCCTTGCTAATAATAAGCAAACTGCTAAAATACAATTCCACACTTTATTAACTTGTTCAATGAGTTAGTATGTCCTGTGCAGACATGTTCACTGGTAACTTCTTTTCTTTAAGAACTTTTCCCCTGATAGCCTTTCAGATAACATTAGAAAATAGCTTTTTTTTCCTACATTTCTCCTGCCTAATGTCACACTGCCAAGCCTCTGAAGAGGTTTCTATTGTGCTATGATGTAGCCTGCAAGGCGCGTACACTCTGAATCTCCAGCAAAGAGTCTTCAGAGGAAAATGACAGTCACATCAAGTGAATGGCTGCCATTTAAAAAAATTACATTGATGGGGCTAATAAAGATTGTTGGTTACAACTGTTTCTGGATCAAAAATGGGGATTTGGGGAGAAAAAAAACAGTTTTGCAGCAAAGATTTTGTGTTCTTTGGAAAGTTTAGCTTTTCTTTGTTTTTCTTACAGGATTATTTTGTTTTGATCTAGATATTATTATTATCAGTATTATTTCATTTTTGATATAGTCTCTTTCCCTCACTTTTTTTGTTTTGTTCGTTTGTTTTGTTTATTTTGTCAAAGAGGAAAAAGTAAAGGAGAACAATGTTAGAGAACAATGACATGCCAAATCAGTTTTGAGACTTAGTTTTCAGAAACAGTAATTCTACTTTTGAGATAATTCTCACTAAACTCTCAAATATGGGGACACATGGAATTACTGGTTACATTTGGGAAAAACTGAGCAATATTTTAGCTAATCAGGCAAATACGAGGATGGGGGACAATGATCATATTTGTAAGTGACATCTCTCCCCACAGTTGAGCCCAAAGCACATGTTCTGTGTTGCACTCTACAAAGAACTATCTTGGTTATGTAGTGTTTGTGCTGAACAGTTGCAGGCTTTAAACAATAATATTATGACTCTTAAGAGACCACAATCAGCGTCTTAAATACACTGACTGTGACACTGTACTTTGTCTTAACATAGTCATGGTTCTCCTGAATGTAATTTAAGGTTTCGGGGTGTTAAAACTCAAAACTTGTTGAAGGACAGAAATAAAACAGAATGGTAAAGAAAAAATGAATTTGTGATACAATTGAGACATACTCCCAATACTGTCAGCTTTACTCTCAATGTAACCAGCAATCCTGAATTTAGGAGGTGGTTGTTGGGATGGAGGAGGTGAAATCTCCTATACTGAATCAGGTAAGAAAATTATTTGACTCTTGGTCTCCCCTGTCCAATACAGTCTTCTTACCACGTAGATCCTAATGATACTCACTTTGGTGAAGAATGTCATCCTTGACAAAGAAAATATTCCCTTTATGGTCCAGGTTTGTAGGCTGTGTTGTTTTCAGATTTCAATGTTTTCTGTTAAAAAACAACCAGAAACATTTGAAAAGCCTTTATCTGTCTTATTTTACCCCAAAAGGGAAAAAAAACCCCAAACAATACCAACCAATGAAAAAACCCTCACTTGATCAATAGGACACTCAAGCTCTTTTAAACAGACCTCAGATGTTTCTTCAGTGGCTTCAGGGGTTTCTCACACTAGAATTTCTTATCCCACAGGATATACAGTGTCTCCTGGGCCAAAGTCATGCTGCCTCTCAGAAGAGGACTTGAGGACCCATATCCTCAGTCCTTAACTGTAGCAACATTAGCACTTCTCCTCTGAGGGTCAGCACTAGAGGGCAATACAGCCACACACTTTGCCACACACCAGTGGTTTTCAGTGGACAGTGTTTGCTCCACTGAAATGAAAAAAGGGAGGGTGGAGATGAGTTGTCAAAACCGTGAGTCAGACAGCCAACTGGTCCCACCTTAACCACACTGAAAAAGCCAGTCCTCTGCCATGCAGCAATTTCCCTTATCAGATTGCTATCAGAAATTAACATTGGGCAAATCTGTAAGATAAATATAATTAATTCCATTATTAGAGATAGATGATATAATACAGAGAAGTTTCACAATGATCTTAGAAATTAATAACTGGTATTGCATGTATGTAACCAGAAAAATACAGCTTTACTCTGATTAATTTTAAAAAATTTTTTCAAGACTGGCCAAAAAAGTCCTGCTGGATAAAGAGCAGCAAAAAAAGTCCTCA
The DNA here is from genome assembly GCA_013396755.1 of Sclerurus mexicanus. Lineage (NCBI taxonomy): Eukaryota > Metazoa > Chordata > Aves > Passeriformes > Furnariidae > Sclerurus > Sclerurus mexicanus. The sequence continues at coordinate 867,113 of VWZF01002690.1, forward strand.
GATAAATAAGTAAAACCGATATTACTAATGCCAGTCTCTGCTCAGGGTGCCATTCTGAACTTGGCCTTGCCCTCTACTTTACTGAAACTCTATATGAAATGAAGAGATGGCTGATATAGGACAGGCTAAAAAGTTCAATCTGTCGGGACCAGGATTCATTTCAACCCATCAGTGTTCATTATTCCACTAAGTGGTGACATAATTACAGCGCCAGGATCCCCAGGGACTCTGCTGAGCTGGCTCTAATTTGCTGGCCATCGTGCAGAAGAGTGACAACCCCGCTTTACACCAGGCAATGGGCTTGTAGAGAAATTGGCCAACTCCATGACATACTGGACATGAATTATTTCCTGGAAATCTGTAACTGTCTCCCTGATAAGACCGATTTTTAAACTCAGAGAAGACTGAGGTAAATACTGCCCAGCCTTTGTTAACACACAACACTGCGTTTCCCCCTCTCAATCACAGTAATGTTTATTTCATTTGCCATTATCACTCCAATTTTCATGAAAAATAAACCCATCCCCTAGAAGGCTAGTGAACATCTTACCTACTTTTATTTTGGCACTGCAGTCTTCTTGGTTTAGTAGACACAAACCTCTGTATTTAGACATCAAGAATGGAAATTTTACTCTCTGGAAGGATATTCCTGGGTATTTTTACACAGGTTCATACTCATGATCTCTTTATGGCCCAAAACCTTGCAAATATTCACTAGCAAAGCAGTTGGGATTGGGACCTGTAGAAATGCAGACTTTTGACATCTTTTCCATGTTTACACAGTGGAACTGTGCCAGGTCTACTGCATCTTTGCAACCAAGCTGGGATTGGTAGTAGGATGTGTTTACTTTTCAACCTGGCATCACATGCTTCAGCATGTCCTACATAAACAGGGAAAATATGAAATAATTATTCACTATGATTTTAGCGCCTCCAACTATTTATTTTATGGCACAGTGATTCTATAGCTCCCTGCTGGCTTTAAGTTGTCTGCAGCACTTCAGCACAAATCTATAATAGCAACTCATCAAGGCCCAAAAAGCCATGAGCAGCAAGATGCAGTTCAAGTACAGACATCCTGAAACCCTACAGTTTAAAGGACTCATTATTACTGAGGGAAAGCAGAGAATATATTAAGTCAATATGGAAAAAGTTTTAGAGAGTTGTGCCAGAGGAGGTTTAGGTTGGATATTAGGAAACACCCAGAGGGTGGTTGGGCACTGGAGCAGCCTCCCCAGAGCAGTGGTCACAGCCCCAAGGCTGGCAGAGTTCAGGAAGCATTTGGACAATGCTCTCAGGCACATGGTGTGATTCTTGGGGTTGTCCTGGCCAGACCCAGGAGCTGGACTTCAATGTTCCTTGTGAGTCCCTTCCAGCGCAGGATATTCTATGAGTCTATGATTCTATGACATATCAGTTGGCTGCTATCATTGGCTAGGATGATGTGCAGTGACAAGTTGCTTAAACATCCCCAGGTCAGTCTAGAACTTTTGGAGCAACACACTGGCAATAGATAAATTTGCATTATAAATTTGATGGTTACTTTTAGGCAAGGCTGCCTGAACATTGACATATGCTATCACAGAAAGTAGAGCATATTTTTTTTGTATGCACATTCTGAGAGATGTGTTTCCTAAAGGTGGAAGTCCTGATTTAGTCAAACAATCTGCAACACTTCTTGCAGGGGTAGCTGAATGACATGTGAGGGCTTGCTTTGTATGGAAGGTCAGACTAGCTGATCCAATAGTCCATTCAGAGCTTAAAGTCTCTGGGAGCCTATAGTCTGAGCTACAGACTTAAGCTTCTTACTGGGAGTTGAAACAGTTTTTGTATTGTCCATAGATCATGTATAGAGGAGAAAGCAGACCAGACGGTGAGCAGTGGGTTGCATACGCCAGGGAAGATGTAATTTGAAAAGGAATCCGTCTTTAGACTGAGTCATAACAGAAGTTTTATTATTACCTCTCCATGTGTGGGTATAATACCTTATTTAAAGTTGGAAATACCAAGTGACTCTGAAGTAAAGATTACAAAGCAGAAAGACTTTAGAGTGGTTAACAAGATCTCACACTAAACATCACCCTATGCCAGAAGATGAAAGGAGAAAATCAACAGAAATACAAACACTTAAGGGTTGTTATTTTTGTTTTTAAATTTGCCCATCCTCAATGGATATGTAAGCATAGGGAGGTTATGCTGCCCTATGTTTGCTCATCCCTGGTCTTTCTCAGCTCACCTATTGCTTGGGTGTATTAGCAGCAAATAGCAGCTTAAAAAAAAAATCACCTCTGATTTGCATCAAATCAAAGGAGTTTGTAGCTATCTGAAGTTTTACAAGTGGGGACTTCGCTTTAGTGATGAAGTTTCAATGGCTTATTTCCTGGTGTTTAGAGGAGATTTGTGCTGCACCAGTAGCTTGTTAAGCTGTTACTCTGTTTTGTAGGTACTAATTTCTTTTAATGTGAGTTTACTTTGTCTTGCTTTGTTTGCTGTTATTTCTTGAGTGGGTTTGGTTATCTCCTCCTTAAAAGCAGATTTCAGACTGATACTATTTACCTAGGAAAGCCACAGACATTGTCTTAACCTTTAATGCATTTGTCACTCTTCGGGAGGACCTACTTTCTACAGACTCTAAATAAATGTTTCTGAGCTAATTGGCAAACGTGAAAAATTTCTTAAGAATGACACCTGACCATAAAAGTTAATATCATCATGCTGAATATATTCGAACTAAAACATAAAAAATTTATATGAAAAGAGGAAAATTAAAATAGTAGACTGATAGATTTGTGTGGTGGGTAGTTTTTTTCTCATAATGTTTGTTCCAAAATTCAATAAAGTCAAGGAAAGATCCTCTTTCATTCTGTTAATTGAGTCCCATAAAAACCAAAATGCTTGTGTATTTACTACTGTATTTGTAAAACACATAAAACAAGTAATGTGTACCTAGTAGCAAAAATAAGGCAACAGCAGGTCCTGGTGCCTTTGAGAAGCCCAAGAGCTGCACACAAGCAAAAAATCATTGTCTTGAACATACAACCTGATGAACAGCTCAGGAAAAAAAAATATTAATTTCCCTTACAATGAAGATTCACAGCATATTCTTACCAGATCACGTTATTCTGGTCCCAGTTTTCAATGTGAAACAAAAGTTAAGGCTTGGGGAAAGTTGAAAAGCACCTTGTAGAGATTTTAGGAATCCCTTCTATGTCAAATTTTGGTGCAAGAGTTTGGAGGAGGCTGCTGGCCACAGCGAGGGGGTACCTTACTCTAACAGATGCATCCCTCACCAAGTGGATTTATATCGTTCTGGCAAAGATCCTAAATTTTACAATGATATTTGCAGTTGCAGTTACAGTAAATTGTGTTACTTAGAAGTAAATATTAATATCATGAACATTGTGTTAATCTTCAAATCTATGTGATTTTTGATTGCAAAGAGAAGTCCAAGCAGCAAGGACACAGTTGAGTTGCAGAATTGCCAAGAATCCAAGGGCAATCAGCAGCAAGGACTTGTCATGTCAATAGATTAGATCCAACAGGGAACTTTGCTGATTTAAAGTGCCAAGCGTCTTTACAAAATTTAATTTACTTTACCAAGCGATTTTTTAAAGTAAAATGTAAACCTTTGGGAGCAGAGATCACAGTCAAAAACTCCCTTCTGCTAGTTAAGTATCCCACCAGCTTTTCTCCATGTATCAGTATCTCTTGGGGGGTTGACACAGGATGACTTTACCAACAGAAGTGGAAATTGCATGGGCCAGCCAATTCAGGCCAGCTAGAAAACACGAGCCAGCTTTCATCTGATATCTGAATTTCCACAAAGAGTTGAAAAACCCACTCTCTTCTCTTTATTCATTTTTTTTTTATTTTAATGTGCACATATTTCCTCTTCTTTTGCCCCAGTTCCCCATTATCACCACCTTTTGTGGTTTTCACTCTTGAAGAGTGACAGATCCCAGAGATAGTTGAATTAGGAAATTTTTGTACAACTTTTGACTGGGCAGAGCGCCTAAGCACCTAAAATTAGATCATCATGTTTCAATTTCAAAGCATTCATAATTACTACAGAAATTCACTTACTGAAAAAGAACTGGAAATTCTTATATTTTTTCATTATTATTTGAATCTCAGCTGCATAAGAGAAGTATTGAGCAATCCCAGCCAAAATCATGAGCATCCTCCAACCTTTCTTTCTCATCACTTTATTGCTTTTGTTAACCACTGTTGTAGAATCAACAGTTAATATTCCTTTTTTCACTTGAAGAACTTGAGATCAAAATAAAAATGTTAACAAGTTGCACATTTAATAAGAGAAAATAGAATTACAGGGGTTCAGTAATTTTCCTTAAGTCACAGCAGAACTCCATTAGCAAGACAGACTCAAGCCTGGACCCCATATTCCAGTCTACAACTCAAATATTTAGGTTGCTTATATTTTATTCACATATTTTAAGTATAACATCAACAGTTGAAAGTGCAAAACCACTCTGGAACAGGTTGTCCCTGGCTCTGCTGTGCATTTTTCATATTGGAAGCTCAAGGGTTTAATGAATTTGTGATTATTATTATTTATTACTGTAAACTGGCTTATGTGACACTGTCTGAGATTGCATTATCATAATGAACCTGAGTACAGCACCCACAGTCCCTCCTACACAAGGGAATGAAAAATTTCTAAGAATTCAATTTCTAAGTATGATCTTTGGCGAATACCAAAGAAATATGAATCACTTGTCATGAGTCACATGAAAAAGTTACAAGGCATAAAACCAGAGCTGTTCACGTGAAACATTTTGCATGAGAGAAGGTGGCCAGCTGACTGGGTCAGCAAAGTGGCTGCACGACCTGCAAATTTCCACTGAGATGTTTTTATTTTTACACGTGGAAAGGAAAAAAATATCTCCTTTGTTCAAGACACTGATGCGGTGGGAAATGATAGCTGAGAGTAGCTGTATTTAAACCAAAGCCCAGCAAAAACACCCCACCCTTGTCAAGACCAATTTATCACACCACAAGTTTTTAATGGATGTGAGAAGCAGGTTGATCTGCAAACAAAACTAGTTAATAACAGGTTTTCTATTGCTCTTACCACATTAATGCCACAGAGTTGGTGTCTAAAAGACAAGCAGTGTATCTGCCTTTAACCGTCTCCTTATTACATGATTCACTGTTGTGTCTGCTCTATAATTTTGCCATACCTGGGCTCACCTTGCAGTGGGTCTGTAGCGTGGTCTGTGCTGTTTGAGTGGCTGCTGTTGGTACCTGCGTGAGCCAGTTTAGAGATGTCTTGGGAATCTCCACTGGAACGATGGCCCCTTTGGTGCAGATGTGCCCAGAACATTTCTTTGTGGATTTATTCACATCATCTGCCTGTAAGACAGAGAATTAATATCTTCTGTCAACTCTGTTTTGGAGATGATAAACTTCTGCCTGGTGAAATGGTGGGGCTTGCCCACAGTCAAACAGAGAGTCTGGGGAAGAACAAGGAGCTGTCCCCAAATTATCTCAATCTTGCTCAAAACCAGTGCTTTGCTGCCATAGCATCATTATCCCTGGCTGAACAACAATTCCATGCAACTCTGGGAATATTTCAGTTCTTCATTTTCAGATCAGGACTCTTTAAAAGACCAAATTTAAAATGAAAAATACTAATTTATATGGATAAAGGTTTGAGTCGCCAAGGACAGGGCATGTCTTCACTGACAGATGATGGAAATTCCAGATAAATGCAACAGAAGTAGTTTTGGTTGTCCTGGAGGTTAAGGAAAACTTCTCAGTGTTTTTAGTATGCTGCATAAATGGTTCCTGACCTGGCGGTCCCCTGGCAAATGAAACAGGAGAAAAGAGCAGGGAGGACATGACAGATACAGGTTGATTGGTGAACAACTATCATGAAAAGGTAGGAGTTTGTCCCCAAAAAACACTTAGGACAGCTGATGATGCTCCAACAAAGTTGACACCAATATAGCAAAATGGCAAAAATGTAAAACAGCTTTTCAAAGCACCCATTTTTATCCCCACTACAATGTTTACTTCTCCTTTAATATACTGAAAATAAAAGATTTCCATCCCAGAGGAACGTTCTGGACATGCTGTATTATACAGTAACATTATGCTCTAACGTTTCAGTCATCTAAATGTTGTTTTTGGGATTACTCATGGAAACTTCACAGTGGAAAAGGAAAGGGGAGGGGAAGTTTCATAGAGAAGGGAGGGTGGAAACATCCCATATTAAAGCTCCATTAGCTCCAGAAAGGAACTCTGTGAAGCGCATGAAAAATATTGTGGATTATTCAAAGACATCTATAATTTGAGTGTCTGTTTTCAATGTCAAGTTTCTTCCTAACCCCTATCACTTTTTTCCTCATTTTTTAAATGTGTTTTTTTTTTTTTTTTTGGGGAGGGGGGTTATTTCTGCTAAGAAGGATAATGATTATTACAGAAGTAAGTGGGGGAAAGATGGATTGTCTTTATACGAAATATAAGTGTTGGGTAAGGCAATTAAGCGGAACAGACAATAACTAGGATTAAAACCCTTTTTTAGATCTTGCCAGGGCTGAAATTGTTGTCACAGGGAAGACGTGTTTAAGCTCCAGCAAAGTTTGGGTGAGCAATTGCGAAGATGATGGTCTAATGACCGCAAAACCTTCAAAACGGCAAACAGAACAGGTAGTCTTCCCACGAAGGAAGGGCACTTTCTCTTCCCCCCTCCCCTACACTTCTTTTTAATATCAGATGCTGACTGCACACCTGGGATAAATATAACCCTACAGCTGTCACTCGGGGCTGGGACCCTGGGGAGGAGTGGGCTGGTGGGAACAGCATCTCTGCTGGCCCCCCACGCGGGCTCCTCTCGGCCGGGGTTTCATCTGCCAGTTCCAGCGAAAGCAGGTGGTGGCAAAGCCGGGGTGAATCACTGAGCCGGCAACCTTTGAGTCAAGGTTGAGGAAGGGGTTATTTTGGGGTGGAGAGCAATGGGTGCTCAGGAAAGAGCAAACCCACACAAACTCACCAGCAGCTGGGGAAAGCAGGAGTCTTAATTAACCCTTTGCTCTCCCTGTGTGCCCTCATAAGGCTCACTGGGGAGCATGCAGATAAAACAAGAATATGTGGAATTACACAGTGGTTTGTGCAATGCTGGTTATCCCTTGCCATCAGACCGTACCTCTTCGCTTTGGAAACCAGTTTTAGTAGGCTTCAAGCCACATGGAGTGAGAAAAATGAGAAAAAACAACCCCTGGTATACACGAATGTAGGAAGGAAGCAGATTTGTGAAAGCACCTCCCATCTGAAGCAGGGGGCAAGCCACTGCCAGAGCAGCTTCCCCTCCAGCTGCTTCAAAGCAGTTCCATTTTGCTAGTTCAGGTGCAAGATCCCTGGATGCTGCAGCCCTTCCTCCCTTCCTTTATGCCTGCACCAGAGCCAGGGCACCAGCTCACCCCCAGCCCTCCCTGCTGGGCCAGGATGACAGATCTGAATAACAGGAGTAATGACAGCTGATGGTATAATTAGAGCAGTGAATTAAGCGTGGGAGTCCTGCAATTTGAGAGGTAGCTTGTGACCTCTGGGCTGTATCCATGGTTGATGCGTGCCCTGGGACACCCCTCTGCAATCAGTGGGATGGCACAGGCAGCGAGAGAGCGCACATTTCATTCCTTTTTGGCCAAAAACATGTTATGTAGGGGAAAAAAACCCAAAACAGGTCATGTTCAACCTGACCCACAGTTTGGGAAAAAAGTGAATTTGATGCTGGGGAGATAATCTGCTTTGATATTTCTGTTTAATAGCAATAGTATGTAACATTTCTGAATTGCTTGTACTAGAACTTATGTGTCAGGCACTAATGGGCATCACTGCAACCTTGTTCTCCCCAGGCAGCCTGAACTTACAGACTGGTTTGTGGTTCTTGAACTCACCACTGCTCCATACATCACCATGGCTGCTGTGGGGGACCAAAACATTGTTTTTCCCTTGTGTTACACAGGGACATTTCAGACCCAGAACTTTCTGGCATTTGCTCCTGAGAAGAGGGAAAATTAATCTGTTCTGTTTGTTCTGGCTTAAATATGGAAACATCTGTTAAACTGTCTCTCTGCCTCCTGGCTACATTAAAGTGACAACAAATTTTGCCACTGATTACTGAGGATATTTCACTTTTTTTTTTTTTTAATACAAGTTCTGTGTAACATTCAGGACTGCTGTACCTGATGGTTTGGCTGCCTACAAAATCATAGGGATTAGATCGGTGTATCAGCTTTGTGATATATATTGATGAGCTGCCCCACAGCTGTATGTCAGTACAGGACTTTGTCAACTTTCCAGGAAGGTCCCAAATATCTATATATATTAAATATACGTTTTTTATACATATACACACACACAGTCCCTATATATATAATCTACTATAATTTATTTATATATATAATCTATTATAATTTATTTATATATATATGCATATCTATGCTTGTACCTTGCCTCTGGGTCAGCTTTCTGACCAGAAACCGATTTGAGAAATAGAAAAGGATTTGCGGAGAAATCCTATTGCTGAACACAGCATATCAGTGCTAAGCAAAGAGTTCAAAGTGGAGTTGTAGAAAGAAGTTCTCAGCCAGGGAACACTGGCAAGGAGTGCTCAGAGCTTTGCTGGGGAGAATAAACCAAGTTCAAGGGATGGTCACCTCTCTCCCAGGAATCAGAAGATAACCCATAGGCCAAACGTATTTACAAGGTCAAAAAGTATTTGAAAGAGGAGAAAGATTGTAAAAAATTTCTTTGCAGATGTTTCTGGAAAAAGCTCCTGAGCGGAGCAGAGAGAAAAACTTCTAGAAAATGCAGGAGGAACAGAGGAACTAATGGGCTGTGAGGTTTGGGTCCTACCTAGAGGTTTGGTTCAATACCCCGTGCCCTGAGGAAAGGGCAGTGATGTGCATTTTGGGGCAGCTGTAATCCTTCCTCAGCTGCTGAGGCAACCCGGATTGCAGAGAGCATTTAAGTGGGCTGAGTGTAATTACCTGATTGGCATTAAGTAACAGTGTAATTAGCACTTTTTGGCACATCTTCCCCTGAACATATGGTATTCAATGGTTTTGTAAATAAGATATTTATATGACACTCCCAGCAATACACTTAATAATGACTTTAAATGTTATTTTCCACATTTTGCAAAAGTAATGCTTAATTAGGGGTGCTGGACAGCGGGGATTTCTGCTGTACAGAGTGATTGAGTTAATAGGTTAAATTCTGCTGATTGTTGTAAACTGTGGCCAGTGTAAAAGACTTTAGTGAAACAACTTCGACTGTGGTGGTGGAAGACAACTCATTTAAGGCTCATCAAGAAAATTCCTGTTCACCTGTGGAACCTGGGGAATTCCTTACTGCACAACAAAACTGCAGCAAAATGCAGGACAATGGCTCAGGATTTTTGAGACAAATTATTGTAACCCAAACTATTGGGCATTTAAAATGAATCAGGGAAGGAACTGCATCTTCATTCTGTAGCTGTTTGTTTGGATCTAACAACTTAATCTGAAGTTTTATGATGTGAATATTATAAATACCCTGCTTCAGTGTATTTGCTGCAATGCTGCAATTACTTTCTAGAAAAATAACATCCCAAATAATCACCAAATGTTCCCATTTGCTGATACGATGAAAGAAGTATCAATCTCAGAAAACTGTGATTATTAATCTTATATAAACCCCCTATTTTAAGCCGAGATATTTTGCATAGAAACACTTTGTTATCTCTACCTGTAACTGCCAATGGGTAAGAGGAAAGTTTCCCTTGGGTTGTTTAATCCCAAATTTTCTTCAGGGTTGTTGTACATTCTGTGATAATGGCTGGTTCAGACCATGTGTTGGAGTAAGCTTCCTTATTGGAAGATTAGGAAATGTGATGGTTTCCTCTTGTTCCAAGAGAAATAAATGTTTTAGGTATTTGGTAGAACCCTGTGACTGATCATGAATCACAACTTTTGGTCAATCACTGCTCAATATCTGTCTACAAAATGCTGGGGAAGGAGAGAGTCAGAAATGTAACAAACTCTGTGCTTTCTCTGCAAAATTGAATTATTGCAGTGAGCTTTGGATGACGTTATTAAAGTGACACAGTGAGAAATACAACTTTTTTTCCCTTTATTGCCTTGAGTCAGTTGATAATTCACAGCGGTGAACAAAAGAATGCCAGTGGATAACACATGTTAGCAAGGTCTCTGCAAAATTACCATCCGTATTAGACTTTTTCTTTATCACTGAGATCCGCTGCCAGTTCACATTAAAATTCAGAGTGCTGACAAATGCATTTCTCTTTACACGATCACCATTATATTTTTTTTTTCTTTTTACTAGGCAGGAGCAGGGCAGTGACTGGTAAACAGAGCTCCTGGCACTCCTGAAGGTTGTTTATTGAGGGGGAAGGATCTTATCATTTCAGGACAGCTACATCCAGCTCGTGGGAATCTGAAAGTCATGTAACCCTCAGTATGAAGAATTTACTTGTGGTTCCTCATGCCATCAGGGAAGTGGAGGCAGCATTTCATGCACTAAGACAGCATCTCAGCATGGCATCTTCCTTCCTCTCCTCTTTCCCATTCACTCCTGGCACTGCTGCCCACCACATGAATTCTTGAACGGGGTTTATCACCATGGCTTTGCACCTGGTAGTCCAAGAGGAGGTCAGGACCCCGCAGCAATGCACGTTGTCACATTTCACAAAAGGAGTTTGTGCTTCAGCTGAACTCCACCTCCTAAACACTGCTTGCTGGGCAGCAGAATGGCCTAAGAAAGATATTATTTATTATTATTATTACCTTGGAAAATGGGTTGTAATGACCTAACATGATGCTGAAATTGTCACCCATTGCAGCTGCTTCCCTCATGGAGAACTTTTAGCTTATTCCTGTTCCTCTGTCCTGACCCTCAGGTCTCACTGAGCCACCCAGGCAATGAACTCAGATACCTTGCTGCCTGTATCTGGCTTTTACACCAAAATGCTTTGCTGTACTGAAGTCAAAGTACCTATTAAAAAACAGGGTAGAGAAATCTTTATCAGGGACACACACGAGGAATCAGCAGAGATTATCAGTTTTGGAAGATGTTTAGAACGAGTTTCACCTTTTGATCAAAGCTATCACCTCTCCTTTTGACAATGAAAGCTTCACAGAAGTGACTTGTCCCTGATTTGGGGTAAGAAATCTTCCACCTGTTTGCAAGCACTGGGACTGAGAAACCTGACAACCTATGTGTACCTGCTGTAAAACCTGTGCCAGTAATCAGTGACTCAATCTCCAAAGATCTGAATGCTTTCAGCAGATCATCTGACCTATCCAATAAAAATATCCAGCCTCAGATCATCTGATCCAATCCTCTCAAACCTTGCTAGCCATTTAGGAATCACATACATCCCACCACAGTGCCAATACTGCTAACAGCTGTAATACTCCAAAACCCAAAATGAACATCGTTGAGACAACTATCTGGGTGAGTTCTGAGGCCCAAGTTCTCCTCTTAGAGTGGCCATCCTGTGTTTAACATAATAGAGAGCAACCCAGGACTGATATGTCATTCAGATATTTTTTTCCTGGGCTTGCAAGCTCAGTTTTCATTTTTTATTGACAAAATCTGAAAGAAAAGCAAACAAAAAACCCCCCCAAAAACAATTAAAAAAAAAAAACAACAAACCACCGAACAAGCAAGCAAGTAAACAAACAGGAAAAGAAAAATACTGAATATTTGGTTACGTGTTGCTGCCCATGTTAGGGGTAATGGAACTAGACAATCCTTAATGTCCCTTCCAGCCCAAACCATTCTATGGTTCTATGAGTCTATGATGTTTTTATTCTCACTGGCTGTTCTGTGCACCAGCAGGCTTTTGGTATTTTTGCTGTAGTGGGTTTTTTTTTTCTTTCAGTCATCAGGAGAATTAATGTTCATTCAGTTACAGGAAAAGGAAAAACCCAGGCTCTGCACACACCATATGTATTCCACATTGAGGTACCAAACTCACAATATTTAGCTGAAAGCTAGAATTCTTTCGAGACACTTCTAATTTTCCAGAGGAAAAGAGATTAAATCTGAACTACTGAGTCTTTTTCAGTTTCAGTGATGGCTGCTGAGAGAAGACCTGAAACTCTTGCTTTACACTCACCATCGACCGTACATAGTCAGGCTCCAACTAGGTAATTAAGAGTCATTTCACTGTTTACCTAATATGATAACCATGGCTCTAATCTAGAGTTTTAAAGTGTTTATTGCAAGGCAAGAGTACAAACACTGAGGGAATTTTCTTTTGTGATTCCTCAGTGCACTAGATGGCACTAAAGCATGGCTTTTATATACAGGGGGAAAAAATCCCCACAAAAATTGATATGTAGGTGCAGTAAACCTGAACTATTTTGGTCAGGTATATTTTATGAAAGTTCTTTGATATATTATTTGTAATTTTTCATTTTAATTTTCAGATCATCGGAAACAGAATTAATTACACCCACTTTGATATTAAAAGAATTTCAAATTGAAAATAAATAATGCTGGGAAGTTGAAAAAAACCCAACCCTGAAGAAGCTAATTTACCCCAGGCTAGATGCAAAATTATTCTAATGTTCAAAGATTAGGGGTCTTGATGCAAGTAGAAAAAAAGTTCTGTACCAATTACATGGCTTTTTCATGAACTTTAGATATCAAAAACATTAAAGTCACAAAAAAATGTATAACACCTTCAGGTTTCCTGTATAGAAAAATCATTCTTAATATGTAAGCAAATAGATAGCTCCACACTGTCTCCCAGGCATACTATGTTCAAAACATCAGGTAGAACCATCTTATAAGAACAGGGTGCTTTTTCTCCCACATTAAGTAGCAAGGAAACAAAATTAAACTTTGATTTTTCTTTACTTCTTCCCCTCCCTTCAAATGAGGAGCCAGGGCTCAGCTCATTCGAAGCTTCTCTTAATGCATTCGTATGTGTTGTATACAGCACTCTTTGCTCTCCTATATGATTATAATAAACAACAACAAAGGAACTATGAAGGGTGGATCCCTTGTAAAACTCAGCCTTCTGGACAAAACCGTAAAGAAATATGTCTTAGGTCATCCTGGGTATTTTTGATTCATAATGCTGAAGGTGCTTACAGAGACATTTCAAGTCTTTATGATGTTTTGATGATTCCAGGGTCATTCACTGAGTGTTTTGATGAGAAAGAAGCAGGAAGCAAAGAATAAGGAGTTAAAATAAGTAGAACAAGCAAGCAGTAAGGTGTGGACTGAATTTGAGCTCAATCCAGCAGTGATCCTGCAGCACTGTATTTCCAGCAGCTCTACAGTAAAATGGAAGTTGCTCAATTTAATGCTTCAATTACAAAGGTGAGATGGTGAAGTCTAGGGTGTAAATACATGTAATATATAGTCCAAGCCTGGGCCATACACCGAGCAGGCTGCAGGGGTTCTGGTTTCATGCTCAGGGCTGTCACTGATGTGACATTGGCTTCAGGAGCACTCCTTTACCTGCAGGTTCTGTCAGGATCAGTTTGCCCACGATGAAATGTGCCTTCGTTTAGCTGCAAAGCTGGTTACGGGGCTGATCCACCAGACACTGACTTTGCCATGGGCAGAGCTGCTTTAGTTGGGGAGGAGAGACCTGAGAATATGTCCTCATGTTCATAACAGAAACCCCATACATGGGCACTATTGAATTTATTATTCTTCTGTCAATTGAGTCAAAGCCCGTATCTCAAAAAGAAGTATTTCTTAGGGACAACCTAAAATGCCCACATTAAACTATTGAATGTGACCCGAGAACACAGAAGTCCTTAAATTAGTGTTTGCAGCAGTCAGCTCATGCTATTCTGAGGGCCAATATTTTTAGCACCTCTCCAGAAAATAACTTCCCTGAGAATCAGAAGTGAAACAGTTTCAGGAATACTTGCTCTTAGCTCCCCAAACACTCATTTACCACACTTCAAATGCATAACTGCAGGGAGGGAAAAGAGGAGAAATGCACTATTTCAACTTTTTTTTTTTTTTCAAGCATATATTTAGTTGATGAGTTCACAATAAATAAATAAATAAATAAATAAATAAATAAATAGGAGATAGTTGAGTTGCATCCTCACTAATGTCAGTTGGTACAATTTCACCACCGAGCTTGAACTTTGCTGTTTTAAATATGATAAATGACCTTGCCTGTTTCATGAGGATACTATTGATCTAAAATGAACATCTTAAATAAAATTAATTACAGACGTTATTGATAACACCTCAGGTTATTAAAAATGAAAGAATGCTAAACTTCCAATTTACTTTTCCCCGTGCTGCCTGCAATTCATTCAGTCTAGACAATTTCACCTTCTTTCTCATTTGGTTTTAGCTGTTGATCTTCATGTGATAAGGTTGCAGCTACCAAAGGGGACTTTTTTTTAAAAAAATGAAGTTTCTTAACAAGAAGAAGAAAAAATTAAAAGCAACCCACTTGTCCTGACCCTCTCCCCCCTTGATTTTGTGATGCATGTTTTGTTCACACACAAGGGGAATTACAGTGTGTAATTATTATACTCTCACAGCCCTCCAAGTGCTCAGCTTCAAATCACCCCCCTCCCCCTCGACACCACCTGGGCTGAAGATTTGGATACTGCAGGTAGCTCAGAAGGGTAGTTCTTCATTCCACCTACCTTCAGGCACTGAACTGGAGAATCACGGAATGGTTTGGCTTGGAGACCATCTCATTCCAAGCCCTTGCCACGGTCAGGGACACCTTCCACTTGACCAGGTTGCTCAAAGACCCATCCAGCCTGGCCCTCAACACTACCAGGGGTGGGGAACATTCTTCAGGAGCAACAGTCCAACTAAATATCGAGCACGAGGCCACTTTACCTCATTTCCATACATACTTCCCACTGTTGACACCATTTTTTTTTTCTCCTGCAAGCTCCCAGGGCCATCTGCAAACTCTCCAAGCAGAAGAGAATCACCCCCAAAATTGGTTCCAGCCCCTGGGTGGGGAATATCTTATGTAAGAGCACTGCAGACCCCTCTCCTTGAAGCTGGACCACAGGAATTGTGGGGTCACTTGGATTGCCGGTGGGAAATATCTGTGATCTTGTTCTTTCTATTGACTTGGGAATGAGACTTGATAATCACTTAGAGAACTAACTTAAATTCCACACAGACACTTGTCACAGACCTGGAGAACCTTTGGACTAGTCCCCAGTTCACAAAGTAAATCAGGACACGATGCGCATAATTATTTAAGTACGCAGTGGTGATTAGTGACTCTGAAACTCTGTCACATTGCTGTAGCACTATAACTTCATGCACGTACCCAGTAGATTACTTTAGTATTTCAGAACAAAATGTATATATTTTCCCATACAAAATGCTGCCAGCTTTTCTTAATCAACTAAATTAATTTTTGTAATGATTCTTCCTAATTTGTGTCTACTGAGATTTTTCTTATTTTTCCCTTCTCTGGTTTCCCTTCTTTCTTCTTTTTCAACAAGTAAGAAAACAAATGATGGAAAAGTAGAGTAGGATATTTAACATAAAGTATTAGCAAACAATATTTCAGAGTTTGGGTTCATGTTTTAATGTTTTCCCCAGGTAATTCACACACAAATAAATTATTTTATTCCAGCAGTTGTATGCTAACACAGCCAACAGCTGAGTTCTTAAATAATTACTAAAATCAGGTTTAATTTTTCAGTTTAGAAAATAGGTAAGGCAGCATCACTGCAAAGGAGCCTGCATATTTTAAAACAAAATACTTTAGAGTTCTTTATAATTCAGCTCTGTGCTAAAAATGTGCATGCAGATCACACTGAAGGATAGAGACATCTTTTCTTTGCAGTTCCATTATCTGTTGATGGAATTCAAGTGCTGTGAACTACTAATGAACATCTTCAGAGAATGAAGTTAACTGAAACCCCATCACATCAATGCCACATTCTGATACATTTTTTTTCCTTGTGTCAATTGTGTTTTTACTATTGCTTTCAATACCTCATGGGGAATGTTATTAAAAGAGGAAAGGCTTTTAGATAGCTAATGCTGATCCAGCCTAGCTCTGTAAAGAGGGAGAGAAAAGAATAAAATTTAGAGAAAAATCCATGCAGCATAAGAGGTTGTTTCGCTTAAATGTTTGCAGCATGCTCCATTCCAGCCATAGCTGGCAGGATGCAAGGTAGGAATTACGGTGTGGTGTTCAAAGTTCTGTGTTTGCAGAACATCTGGTTGTATCACAACTATCCCCTCTGACCTTAGAGCCCATGAATCAAGGAGAGCAAAAATGGTGAGCTCCAGGGAAAAAACTGAGCAGGTTGCAAACATCAGGTTAAGGAAATTCTGCTGCGTGTGAGATTTTTATAGACGTACTTAATGCGTACATGTGGGTCTGTACGTGTTAGAGAACATCTATAAAATAAAAGTTGGTTACAATAGATGCTCTTATCTGACCTACTTAAAATTGTACATGAAAGCACAGTTAATTTCGTCTCCTATCTGTCAGATTGATACAAATCTCCTGTTCAGTATTAATTATTGTATGCATGAATATTCTTCATTTTTGGGGAAGACCTGATGATTAAAGCTACTGCTGACAGAAATCCTGAGCTCATAAAAATTCCATCCCCCACCCCCTCACTGAATGTGCATGCAACTTTTCAGTCAGGATTCATCCCCTTTATGGATGTCATTCAGTCTTTTGCACCTTCAGATAAGGGGTGTAAAATGCTACCTCTGTGAAGGATTCAGGTTTTTAAACTCAATATATGTTCGTTGTACTATGAAGTAAGTGGGAGCAAAGTGGTCTTGATTTTCGTTTGAGCCTCACAGCTAATTTTCCTTTGGTTTCTTTCTGCTTTGAAATCCTGCAAAGTAGCTTGACCTTGCTAGTTCACGAGGTGATACAGGGTGTTAATGAAAGTTTTGTTCTCTTTTAATAAAATAATAGATTTCTGCCCAAAATTATGTCAGTGATAAGTGTAGAAAGCAAGAATTCAAAGCTAAGCCATAGTACTGTTTGTCAAACAAATCCAGAACAAAAACTTGCTGTACATCTGGGTTTGTTATTGACTTTAAACCCCATATAATGAGTTTCCTTCCACGTGGAAGTGTCTTCTTCGACTATGAAGTCCCTGATGCTCCCAGGTCCTCACACCTTCTGAGCTGATGCTGCAAGCATCAGTAGGAGTCCTACAGACTTCTGTCATTATTGAACAATGGGATCTACCCTTCACGGGATTTGGGATCTGAAGCAGATCAATACTTAAAACTTTCTTTTTAGGTTGTTTGGGGAAAGGAGTAATAAATTTTGTTTTAATGGTGAGGAATGTATAAAGATTTTAGTTACCTGCCTTGTACACGTTATTTTCACAGACAGAAGTGTATTTGGATGAAGAACAGGCCCAAAGGAATAGGGGGGAGAGAAAGAGAATGCAATTTCACTCAGAAATGCTGAGTGATTAATAAACCGTTTTTATTAGACACTTTAAATTAGCATAATTAAAAAACAAAACAAAACAAAACATCATCAGACACAGTCGCCCCCCCCACCCCAACCA
>VWZF01002690.1:884692-932298 GCA_013396755.1 Sclerurus mexicanus
CAACCCAAGAAAGACACATCCCAATAGTCAATAGACTCATAATTACATGTTTGGAGAAGGCGCCTCAAAATCAGGTTAAGCTCCCTGCTCTGGCAGGCTTAGGGGGAACTCTATCACTCTCTGCATTTATCTACCTAACAGGAGGTTGTAGACAGGTGGAGGTTGGTGTTTTCTCCCATGTGCCAAGCAACAGGAAAGAGGAAACAGCCTCAAGTTGTGCCAGAGGAGGTTTAGATTGGATATGAGGAAAACTTTCATCACTGAAAGGGTGGTCAGGCATTGGAAAACACTGTCAAGGGAAGTGGTGGGATCACTGCCTTGGGAAATGTTCAAAAAATGTGTTCAATGTGGCATTTAGGGACATGGCTCAGTGGTGGCCTTGGCTTGCTGGCTTAATGATTGTATTCAATCTTAAAGGTCTTTTCCAACCTTAATGACTCTGATTTTAAAAAGGTGAATTGGTCGCAAGCAGAAAAGCACCAAAAATAGCACTGAAGAGAAATCTTTGTATCTGTGATTTTTCTCCGTGGTATACTTAAAATAAAAATAATAAATGAGTGATGAAGAATACCTTGGGTTATTGTGCAAAAATTGAGAAAATGTGAACTTTAGACTAGGTAGTTCTGGGCACCTTGGAGTGGCTTCCTTTTCTCACAGCCAGGCACCTCTGAGAAATATTTAGTAAATAGTCTCTTAGGCTGTAATCAACAACCCTCATGCCACCATTTCCAGTGGGAAAAGTACCTTTGCAGTGGCCAGCTCATGATATTTGGTTTAAAAAGTACTTGGTCAGCACAAAGCATCTTTACTGAAGTAGGCATGTCTGTCAGGGTCAGATTTGAAGGTGAGATTTTGAAGGAAAAAAAACAGAACAGCAGATGAAGGACTACATGAACTGGTTTAATCTAGATATTCACTCCCTAATCTTGTAAACATCTATGGTTTTCTTTAACTCTACGTGAACCTTTGCACAGTGTGTTTAGCTGCATAGTGCACTGTTTCTTCAAAGTCCTTTGGTTTGAGAGGAAAAAAGAAAGAAAAAAAACCCCCTCCTGTCTCAGAGTCATTCTACAAGCCATTTATTCATCAGAAATAATTGTGGTCAGACATTTAGCTGAGAACGCTGGTATTTGTCCTAATGTTCTGTAAATGTTTATACCAAACTTAAATGAATGTAAATACCCCAGCTCTGAGCTCTGTGGTAAATCGTTTGTTCTGCACAGGGAGCGTTTGGCGGGGAAGTGAGGCTACAGCCCATTCCTACTGAAAGAGTTGACACCGATGGCAACTGGCCATCTCATCCCTGAGCTCAAAAGTAAATACTTTGCTGCACAAGCAAAGCTGCAATAAGAAAAAAAAAAAAAAAGAAAAAAGGGGGAGGAGGTGGGGGAACCCACCAAAACAAGCCAAATTTTGGTCACTTTTGTTCCAGGGAGAAAATATTCTGCACCAACTCTCATGTGTTAAAAGTCAAGTCTAGGCTCTTCCTCTCCTCCCTCCATCTCAGAGCTCTGCTATTTGCTTGTCTCCCCACATTTTAGCTCGTGATTCAAAGGGATGAGTAGAGGGCAAAAGTTTCAGTTGGCTGTGGGTGAAACCTCGAGCATTTGTTTTCACTGTGGGGAAAACTCCCATTGATTTCAAAGGGAAGCAGGACTGCAGGCGTGTGCTTCCCTTCTGAAAACCAGAGCTCACAGATGCAAATTTAAGACTTGCAATAGACAGGTATCAGTTCCGCTAATTAAGTCTCATTTATCTTAACCATTTCACTACTTAATCAGATAGCACAGCGATAAGAAGCTATAAAAATATATGACAGATAGTCAAGGTCTAGACTTCTCTAATGTGGCAATTTTTTATATTATGATCTTCCTTTGTATATGCAGATGAACTGCTCTTTTATTAACTTCCCTTTGTAAGCATTTCACACGCCAAAAAATCAGATAGGGCTTAAAAAAAAGAAAAAAAAAAAAAGGCTTTCCAAAGTGATGCGAATGAATTAGCCCATAATTGGACTGATTGGTAAAAGTTCAGTACAATGCAATAAAAGTGCACCATTATCAGGATTTAAACTTGCTGTGGGGAATTTTTATTGCTGCTCATTTAAAAAATATCATCTTTGGCTGCACTCTGCAGGGATTTACCAGATGTAAAGGAGGCAAAGAAACCTGTAGGAGGAAAGGGTCCCTCATATAAAGGTAGATAGATCAAATGTTTAATTGTTAATTTATATATTACTGGAGTTGCATTGGTTTTGATGGGCTGTCATCTGTGGTTGTGGACAGAAGTAGAATCATGGGCTTATTAAGGTTGGAAAAGACCTTCAAGATCACCAACCTTTGAATTCCACCTTATCAACTATATACTGTATACTAAAGAAGGGTTGCCATCTCTCCTTGCAGAGCCTCTCTGCTCCAAACCTAAGCAGCAAAGAACCTCAGGGTGTTACCTCAGTGAAATTAATGGAGCATAAATACCTAAGAGGTCTGATCCATATGGCAGAGACAAAGATCATGGTATTTAGTGCCTAGAAACAGAAGCTAGACACCACCCTGACAAGAAATCCATCACAGATTTTGGGATTGGAGGCAGATCAAATATACGAATTATGTTGAACTCTGTAGCTCAGAATAGGGTTCTCACCTCGTTGCTTTGTCTCTTTCAAACACTGCCAGGGGAAATGTATGGCTTTTGCTTTTCAGGTAATCAGATTCCCTCTGGTTTTCACAATCCTCTGATTTTCAAATTTCTGGATACTTACAAATGGAGAGGCATCCTACGGTCAAGGCTCCTGACAAGAAATTTGCTCAAGAAACTTACTTGTCTTGATTCCATTTGGGGGCTTCAGCAATATCTTGTGATCTTGATGAATGCCAAGAGCCCTTCAGGATCTTGTAATTAATTATAAAAATTTTGCCATTTTTCAATACCCTAATTCCCTCCCAGACTCTTGGAGAAAGAGATACTCAGTGTGACTTGAAGGTTGTCTCACTGGGAATGTTTCAGAGGAGGGGAAAAGCAAATTCAAAGTGCACATAGGAAACATATTAACTCATTGTAATTAGTGCCAACAGGGCCTCAGTTAGCCCATAGCTGTGTCACTGAGAAGAGTGATGGATGGATTGTTGGACTAAATGATCTTAGAGGTATTTTCTAACCTTAATTATTCTATGACTCTATGATTGTAAGAGACAATATTTGGGGTAAACAACTAGAACAAAAGGGAGATACCAAGATGAAAATGAACATCTTGATCTTGACCTAGAAACTTTCTGATTCTCATGGAAAAGTCTAGTCACAAGTTAAAGAAAAGCAAAAAATGTGGTCCTAAGCAAAAAACCCAAAGAACCCAAGAGCTGATCAAAATATACTTAGCAGGAAAGGAAATATGCAGAATAACCATAAATTTAAAGGTTCCTTTTGGTGAACAGGAACTCCTACAAGCATCCGAAGGGTGATGAAACTACTGAGCTGTGTGATCCCGCTATCAGAACCGCATCTCTTGTTCAAGGAAAATTGCCACAGCCTCTCTGTGTCTCTCTGGCTGCTGAGTGTGACCTTTGCAGGGGTAAAAGAGGCAGAAAAAAAAGAGAATTGCAAAGTTTTCAAATATTTGTGCAGTAGAAAAGTACCTATGTCCTACACAAAACTTTCAATTTTGTCCTTTCAGCTCAAGATTTCTCCATTTTTCACTTGTCATTGACAGCACAAATAAGCCTTCAGTCTGATATTATAAGTTTTGCTTTTCTACAAAATGGGGAGGAAAGTTAAAAAAAAATACTATAAAGAAGGTGTGTACTCTTAAATTTTAAGAGTTTCCAAACTACTTCCATACTTACTTCATCCAGAGCCTTGGAATATCACAGTGAACTATTACATTTTTTTGTGAAATTAGTTTGCTGGGAAGGACAGGTTGAAATTTCTGAGCCTTAAAACAAAAATCTAAGTGGTTTTACATGTGTGTATAATATATTCTGTAGTGTTCTCCAATGGAGATTTCACGGAATCATAGAATGATTTTGGTTAGAAGGGACTGTAAAGATAATTTCAGCAGTTAGCGAACTATTCAGATATTAGTATCACAAATATTATTAATACTGGTCTAATAGGGAATTTAAAACTCCATTTTCTAATAACAGAGCCCATAGCTCATAATTCACTTTTGAGATTTGGAATAGATAGTATAGTTCATGAGTTTTCACTTAACTGAAGTCACATAGCCCTATAAGAATTTCAGTCTCTATGACAGAGATATTTTAGACCTTAGGAATGTAGAGAAAGGCTTTTATTGCAAATTCTCAAATACAATAAAATAAAATCCTTAAATACAGGAAAACACCCTAAATTTCCTGTGTTTCCCATTTTTAATTATTGTAATTGCATGGCTCACTTCACAATTGAAAGAATGAGGTGACTTATGAATATTGAAGGAGTGAATAATTAAAATTTCAACAGCAAAGAAAGACCCTCTTAGATCTTGATGAACTAAGTAATGCTTTTTAACTGTGCTTTGTAGACTATTTTTATTAAAATTATGATGGTTTATGATTAATTGACCCAAACCAGAAAAATGTAATAAAAAAATGAGAATTTCTCACATTTTTCCTTCCTCTTCTTATTTCTTGACATTTATGTCTTTAACTGTGAAGCTATTTTTTTCTTTGTCTGATAATCTCCCACTTATATTGGAAACATATTTGAATAGCCTATGCCTGTTTCTTTGAGATTGCATTAGGCTATTGATGACAGCTAAACCAGAGTGCATTTTTAAACTGAAATTCAGAGTGTGTCAGAACAGAAACTGAAGTCTCTTAGGTGTTTGAATAGATTATCAAGATGATATTTTATCAGCATTAGGGATATTATAAATATATTTGTATTGCAGAAAAATAGATTCTAAGTCATTTAACACAAAAGGTACATTATATTGATTTCTACCAATCCCTCAGACATCCCATTCAGTAATATTTTCTGTCCTGTGGTCCTAAGGCAATAAAAGTTGTGAGAAGATAAGACTACTGCAGTTTTAATTGCTCTTTCTGAAAGGAAAATTACTCTGCACAGCCCTTCACTGAGTTGTTTGTTGTCTGAAAGCTCCCAAAGCAGAAGCCTGTACTGAAATATTAACACACCCTGAAATTGTGTTATCTTCATCTTGTTAGAGAACAGCTGGGCAGATGTGGTACAGACACCACTTCCCTCTGCCTTATTTTTACACAGATTAAGTTATATCACCCATTTTTTTCTGAACACAGTAAAACAAAGAACAGAATTGCAGCAAGATGCTTGGGAGAATTCTAGTTTGTTTATTTTTCTCTTCACCACATTATTCCTTTGCCAATATTTGCTCTCCCAGAAACCAAATCTTATCGCTGGGGCTTCAACAGATGAACATTGGTGAGATATGGGAGCCAGAATCCACTGGATGCATTTCCACCACTGTAAAACATTGATGCTCATTTTCCTTCTCCTCCTGGTGTCCTTGGTGTTCCTATTTCATGAGTTATTTGACTCTTGGCTTCTCTTCGAGAATGAATCAGCTCCTGTGCAGGATTAGATGCAACTGCAGTTCCAGGGACAGCAAGTGAAACATTTTAAGGGCGAAACTGCTCTGGATTTGGGTTGTTTTGCCTTATGCAATCCTCCAACACTATACCAGTGAGCTTTCTACCCTCACACGTATCACTCAGCATCTTAGCACTGGCCACCTAGAGAACACATATTTTCAGGTTCTGCTACAGAAATAATGTTTTGGTGGACTTCAACATATCCCTTGATTTATTTCAGAAACTTTAAAAATAACACAGCATCTAAGAAAACCCCAATAATTATATTTTACAACTACAGGGCACCCCTTGGGAGCCAAGGTTTTACAGATGGGAACATGGCATGGCACGATGCTACAGTGGTTGTGTGGTGAGCTCTGTGAAACCAAATGCTCTGCACCACTTAACAGGGTTGGTTTATCTTTGCATCCTTCATGACCTGTCCTGGATCAGGACTTATGATCTTGTCCTGGAAGGGGATGGAGATGTGGGGTTATAGCAAGAGTGACCCTGAATATTCCCAAAGCAGCAGGGTTCACAGAGGGAGGAGATGACCACAATCATTTTGCCTTGGCAGCAAATCTCTGTGTGAGCTGTTAAAAGAAAGAATTGCACCATCCCTTCTCTTGGAGGACAGCACAGTGATTCATAACAGCCTTGCTATTGCTCAGCCTGAGATCCAGGAGTGGGAAGGAAAAAGCCCTCACAAATACTGAGTTTACAAATAACAGTGAATTACTGATTCTGATACCTGCTGTCAGGAGCTCAGAGAATGTTGCTTTTTCTCTGTCTACAGTACTGTTTCACCCCCT
The DNA here is from genome assembly GCA_013396755.1 of Sclerurus mexicanus. Taxonomy (NCBI): domain Eukaryota; kingdom Metazoa; phylum Chordata; class Aves; order Passeriformes; family Furnariidae; genus Sclerurus; species Sclerurus mexicanus. The sequence goes on from VWZF01002690.1 coordinate 891,051, forward strand.
GAAAATCCCTTACAGACCAATGTACACTCTCTGGATGATGGCATCCTCTTAAGTTAGGTGTTCTTAATTCATCCTGCCATAGCCTGCATCTTCTCTAAGCACCTAACTTTAATTAAGTGCCTGTTTTTAGACTGAAGGGACAATCTGTCTCCTGTTCCCCTAAGTTCTGCAGAAGAAAGATGCTGTCAAAGTGAAAGGGTTAATAATTTTAAAGAAAAAGAAATAAAAGGAAAGAGTTTTAAGGAATTTCAGAAAAATTATAATCAGAAGCCTTAGCAGATTGAAACGATCCATGCTCAGTAACAAGCTTAGATAGAAACTTAATTTTTCTAAGGTGAGCCTGCTGTGTCTCACTGTCACGCCACTCTCACCAGTGAAGCTATCAGAGAACCACTCTTCCTTCCTCTCTCATGCTTTGCGTGTCCTTTGAAATGGCAAAACATCTTCTTGATATAGACATCAGTGAAATATCTCTTTCTAAATGTTTCTGTAGGTGTCTTTTTTAAAATGTGGTGGACCATTTAGCTTGGTGTGTTTGCTCCTTGACACCTTATGCACACACATAAATATTCTGGGCCTTGGGGAACCAATTGAAAAGGAATTTCCCAAGTGTGCATTTTAGCACAAAGTTGGATGAGCTGGAGCCAAGATTCCTGTTTTCCTTTCTTGGCTTTTTGTCTGCTGCATCTGCATGGAAAGTTATTTTATGAGCTAAGAGAAATGAACCAAAGACTGGACGAAGATCACAGCCAGGAGCTAATCTTCACGTTTTAAAAATATTTGATAAGTAAACTTTGTTATGCAAGTAAGGATTATTCTGACCTGAACTGAGGCAGGAAATCCTACACCTTACTCCTCCTGTCTGGTGGAAGCACCAGCATCATGCTGTTCTGCAGAGGTTGCACGATGGACTGGGAGAGCAGGCACAAATCTTGTGGGTGTCCAGGGAGAACAGGGGCTCCCAAGGCTGGAAAGCAGGACATGCAGGACAAAAGATCACCCTTAGAACTTAGAAAAGTAGGAGTTTGCAAGGACTCCTTGCAAGGAATGGGCAAGGTAAGATATTAAAAATATTCTGTGCTTGAGTGACAAAGCTCCTGTGGCTTCAGGACCGGTAACATTTGTGCAGTCCCTGCAAACCTCACAAGATGGACTGGGGTGTATTGACTCCCTGCCTCAGCGTCCCTTTCCCTATGGCAGACTAAAAATGCAACCACCAATACAACATTTACCATCATCAATATAGATTTGTTTTAAGAAGAAACACTATATGAAATTTTATGATCACGAAGACTTATTGAAGGATGCAGTTGGCTGATGCAGCTGCAGTGCATCCAGTGGAACATCCCAGGCTACACCAAGCTGCTGAACCCCTGGTTATACCATCTCTGGACTAAAAGTTTGACCCTCTGGGCTACTGTGGGGCAACTATACAGTGTTCACTCGTGGCACTGGTTCTTCCTTCCCTCCTGCTATGAACGCTGTGGAGAGATAAAGAGCAAAGGAAACAAAGATGAGCTGATGGGCTTCCTCCTTCTCTGCAACAAAATGAAGGCTAATTTACCAAGAGGAACTGCTGCAGATTTCATGAGATACGTAAAGCTTTAAGCCCAAGTAATCAGCATTGCCAAACTAGTCTGCTCAATGGGATAAAATGCCTTCCCCATGCCCACTGTGTGGGAAATCTGTTGATTAGAGGCATTTTCACCACCAAAAAGCTTTTTTGCACGCTGCCTCTAGATGACCTTTTACAAATCCCACCAAATCCTAGCTGGCTTCCCACCACGTTGCTAATAGTTTGATCTGTGACCTACTAATGAGGTACATATTGTTCCACCTTCAGTAAAGGTATTAGGATGTCTACTCTGTTCTCCAGCACCACGGAGATTACAGTTGTTTGTGCCAGGAGGAAAAGGAATTTCCAGTGCATAAGTCATCATTTAGAGTTATTAACAAAGGGATTTATTATGTTGCGCTGTTTCAAACGGCAGTGTACACGATGCCTAGAGCATGCCAGAGTGCAGCTACCTACCACATAATGTCCTAATGAATCACCGTGTGCTGGAGGAGCTGTAGAACCTCAACATTCAATCGCCCATTTCTCCCGCATGCACTAAATTGACAAATAAGGCTATAATGGCTTTGCACTTTTATCAGGTAAGAGTGATCTCAGGAAGATGGGTGCATTGAAACCACATCGAGAAGTATGTGGGGCGTAGGGGGAAATCCACTATTTGGAAAAAAAAAAAACCAACAAACGCAAACATTATTAGTGCAGTAAAACAGCTGTAACAAAGTGCTAAGCCCTGTCCCCATGGGCACTGGGGGACTGTGTTTGTGCCCAGACAGTCAACGGGATCTTCAGCCATGACTTCAGGGCTTGCAGAGTCGAGTCCTACTGTAAAAAGGACCTTGCTTCCTGGAGTTGGGAAGATGAGGCTGACTAAAGGCTATTGAATCCTGCCTGTCCACGCTTGCCCTCTCTGTAATTTATTGTAATTGAAGGCCAAAGGCTCTCTCCTCTAAAACAAGCAGTTAAGAAATAATTACTGGACTAGGTTTGGTGAGGTTTAATTAAGCCATGTTTAGAGTACATATGGAGTTCTCCAGGTGGCAGGAGAGACAAATTATTATTTATTTGCTTTTGCTCTTTTTATTTTCATTTTCAGGCTTAAAAGCTAAAAGGACTATGTTTTGTTCTGATTTTGCTTTTGGTAGAGGTGCTATAAATTTTCTTATTTACTCCATATGGAAGCAGACTCAATATTTTTTTGTCTGTGGTTAATAGCTCAAATAATCTCTGAAACGGCACAGTCCTCTCTGGTTGTGTTTTGGGAGAGGTGAAAATAAAAAAATCCCAACATATCATTGAGTTCTGTTTGATAACTGAGGAATTGTTGGCATTTTTCAACACTGTTTTGATTTCAAATTCTCCCTAATGTGTTTCTTTAAGGAAAAATCTTCCCTTGGTAAAACCTTCTCTCACACTCATGAAAGTAAGTCACTTTATCTTGGAAGAAAGCCAGCCTTTAAATGGACTGAGAAACAAGTTCACCTCCCTCCATACAGTCCCTCATCCTTTTCCTCCCTCTTTCCTCCCTCCCCTAACCATGCCCTGTGTAAAGAAATGGGATTGAAAAAAGCCTTGTAGTCAATCCCCCTGGCAGATTGCAGTATTTCTCCTGCCTCCATTTATTTATCCTTATAGCTGATGAGCCTTAGGAGTGTGGACTGTTACCTTTTTGGTAAATTATTGATTCCTTTTGATAGTTTACAGGGGAGAAGGCTGATGGCATCACAAGCAGTGATTTTTAGGACCACTTAGCAGCTCAAAAAAAAGGGTTTCAAAGGAAAGAGAGAAGAACCAGAGGTAACCACTATTTTAAAGCAAAGCACAGGTCAAATTCTGCTTCCACTGAACTCTGTGGCACAGCTCCCACAGCTTGTGCTAAGAGGAAGCCTGGGCCCAGGGGATGACGAAGCCAGTGATTATACAGCACATTATGCTAAAGAAAAATTAAATCAAATGCAGCTGCTTTTATATAATTCAAAGACGGAACTCACTGTTTTCTTAAATTATTTTTGGTTTCTTTCCCCCTCTCCCCTCTCTGCACACTGATCCCTTGCCTACAAAGAAAAGCTTCAAAGAACACAAGCAAATCCATCCCTTTTATTTAAGTTTTGCTTTTTTACCCACTTTTTTATTCATTAAAAAGAAATAAAAAGAAGCTTCTTCTACTTGACTGCGATGAAAAAAATCCTGATTTTTTAGTCCCTTCAGTGATGCCTTCGTGGTGTTGGGGGACTCAAAACTGCTTTTATAGGGAACAAGGTGTTGTCCCAATCTCAGCTTTGGAAAAGTTCCACTATCCACTCCAGTCAAATGAGGCTTTCAGTAAGTCATGTCCATTCAGAAAGAGTCATTTTGAAATCAGAATCTACAGGCCATTGGTTACTGGAGTCTAACCTGGCTAAAAAGGTACATCAGAAACCCACAGTGGGTTTGAGAAAAGGTACATCAAACAGGCTTGCAATTCACTTGTTGCTAAGTGGGAAAAAATAATCAAATATAGAAGAAAAGAGCTTTAATGTAAACAGGCACAGTGCAAAGTGAAAAAAATATTATATCTCCTCCTAGAGGAATATTTATAGCTGAAACTATTTTTTTTTGAGTCATTAACATGATTCCACATTTAAGGGCATTTTCTTCTTGCTGTTCAGGTGCTGATTCATCAAACTTCTAGAGCCCACATGAAACCTGAGTGTGTTTGTGATTCCACCAAGTTCAACAGGGGCAAAATTATGAATAGTGAGATATGCAAGTGCCTTTCTGAATCAGGGCCTTGTGTCAGTGACTAAACTCTCAATAGCAAGATGTACCATCAAACAATTTCCATTAGAATATATAGCTTTTGCCTTGTTTTACTCAGTTGATATTTGGTTCTGCAGCTGAATATAAGCAGACATCGTTATCAGCAGGTTCTTGACGACCAGTGTTTGTGGAAATAACATTGCTGATATAATCCTGTTAAACTGTTAAACTTTGTACACCACTTTGCCTTACCCTACACCACTCAAGAAAAAGCAATTGCAGACACGTAAGCAAATTCCCTACAGATCTGGAAGAAAAATGTCTCTATGTAACTCTACTATTTTTTAATTATTTTTGAGATGCATTGAATGGGTCTGAGAGCATCTGAAGCTCTGATTAAGTAGACCATTTTACCCACAATGAGATGCAAAATTTAACACATGTATTTTGAAGAGTCCAATTTGTTTGTTTGTGGTTTTGTTTTGTTTTATTCTGGGACAGGAGGTGAGAAAAAAAACTGTCAAGGGGGAAAAAAAAAAGAGAAAAAACTTTTTCTATGAAATTGTTAGGGAAATCACACAAGGTTGTGTACATTCGTTTTGCACATATAAAGTACTTTGTCCTAGAAGAGATGTTCATAAAAGCCTCTCAATTTAGCCATTTGACAGATGAGATCTGTTCTTGATGTCAGTCACTGAGTTACAGGTCTCTTCCTCTATTTTGCTACTGTGATTTTTATTCTGTTTATCTTTGTGCCCACACAGAATATCAGTATAAATTTATACGTGTGTATGCATATTCTATACATATAGGCTATCTTTATCATGCAGATGATAGCAGTGTTAAGCTCGCTGCAGAGGGCATCTCTTTCATATTTCAGAGGAATGTTAGGCAAGGAGATCTATTCTTGAAGCCCACAATATTAGAATAAGAATGAAACCATTTTCACGGCAATGCAGTGGGGGAAAAAACAGTAAAACTCTGCAAACAATAAATGCAGGGCCTTTTTTTATGAGATGCAGCAAAACAAAACCTTGTGTTGAAAATATTTAGAGCAACCTCAGCACTCAGGAATGGAGTTACTAGGGTTGGTTCAACACTACCCCGTGCTCTGTGCAGAGAACAAAGTGGGTGAAAATCATTACTGTCCTCTATCCTGGCACTGGTTTGTTCTACCCCCACCTCTTTTGGTGTAAATGGATACAAACACCACACAGGGGAAAGACAGAGCCATGGTTCTCTACAAAACAGCAGATTTTATTCCTTTTTTGCCATCATTCTACCTTTCTTTTTTGTTTATTTTTAAATTGAAGCTAGTGTTGTTATTACTAATGAAATAAAACCTGACACATTGATATTGTGGGCTCATGTTCCTGTTTGCTACTGCACATGTAAAAGACAAACTTATTAAGCAAGTTTTGTGACCTGTGGAATTACTGAAGTGTGTTTCTGAAGGCTTTCAGTGTAGGTTTCCCACAGGCTGGACTTTGAATAACACTGTTGTCTTCCATGTCATGTCTGGCACCAAGTCACTTTCCTCAGTCCAGACTTATTAGAACTTTCTTATGCCTCAGCTGCCTATTTTTAAGAATTCCTCAGGATTCAATATCTGCAGAAATTCAACTCTTTTTCTAAATTGTGTTTAAATCAATCAATAAGTTTCGAAAAAACAAAAAACCATAATCCATGAGTGAGGAATGGATAGCAAATAGATGACCAATTTATCAGTGTGATTGCTCAGATTTGTTTTGTTTTGGGTTATTTTTGACAAAACCAGATTTATTATTTTTTCTTCACACAAATCAATTTTTTTTAAGGTTTTTATTAGTATTCCCAAGGGTAAGGATTCATCTGGCTTGGACTTAGTTGCCTAATAGGCATCTATTTGGAAATTGTCATCTAGGGCAGAAAAATAAATGACATATAAAGGTTCTTTCCAACTCTAAGTATTATATAATTCTATGACCTAGGATGAATGGACAAGCGTGTAGAGAAGGTGTAAGTACCACCCACTCCTGAAATATATTCCTCAAGCAAATAGCATGACTTGACACTCAGGGGTAGTTCTGTCTCTCTCCATTTCCTACTTAGGAAACCCTTAATTCTGGTTTAGAGTAAATGTCTATGCTCGATGAGAAAGGCTAGCAGGGGGTTTATCTGGTTCCTGGAGAACTCTGTGGGAAACCACTGTGAGTCACAGTAAGGACATTCCTGCAGTACAGATCTGACGGCTCTTCTGAGCTGATTTTTCAAGAGTGGCAACAACAGTGCACTTGGTGACCCCAAAATCAAGTCCACCAGCACCTCTGAGATCCTTATGGTAAGCCAAACTCCTTGCTAAGCTGAATGAGGACTGAAGTACTTCTCAAGTGCCATGTCACTTAAATTTAAGCTCTAATGGCACAGTACAGCTTCCAATTATGAGATAAAGCAAAGTGCCCTGACTCAAATTATCAACCACCAGCTGCTGGGTTTGCTCCTTCAGACTGTAAATACGTACAAGCACAAGATGTTTCATGAGGCCTCTGAAATAGCTGCTATTTTCCCTAGGTCTTGGCACCTGTGACACTGGAAAAGTCAAGACAAGATTATTATAGGATCCTGTGCAATGGATGAAATAGAAACCATAATACAGCTCTGCAGACATAGATTTTGAGGAGATCCAATCAAGTGCTGCTCACATGCAGTTCATAAACAGACTAAGACATCTACAGGTCTAAGGCAGGGTAACTTTTGGACTGTTTGTGGGTTGCATTTTTTTTTCTGGAAAAAACCCAACGGCTGTATCCATAAGAAAATACTGAGATACAGAGTAGTCCTGCAATATGTAGTGCTTTTGGGGAGCTGGACTCTAATTTTACTACAAATAGTGTCTACCCACACCTATTGAAGCATAGTTGGCTTTAGATTGAACTTTACAATGTCCACAGGAAATGTTGCACAAAATTTTCCTTTGTTTCTTTTAAACTATGCACAATCAATGCTCAGCAAATCTATAAATCAAAGAATTGCCAACCATGGCGTTTTAGAGAACAGCCTTTTGTATTCATTGCATCTATAAATGCAAAAAGGGAGCTGGAAAACTAGCTTTCTTACTTTTTGTGGTGCGTTTTTTCATTAAAAAATAATCTCTGTAATTAATTAACAATTCAGGAACTGAAATTTGTGACTGATACAGAAAACAGCTGTTGAGGAAGCATTTTAGAAGCTGCACTATTGCAAATAATTGCACTGTAAGACTTACTTCTACATAGATAATATATCCTCAAATGCCTTTGAAATTCTGCAGTAAGTGAGAGGAATAGAAAATTAAGGGTAAGAGATACTGTAAGCAAATACTTAACATCTCTATCAAGGCAATACATTTTAACTTTGCATGTTAAAAATGCAAACAAAACCTTTAACTCCTAAGATCAATTGCAAGCACAGAGAAACTCTGGGTTTAGGAAAAGCATTCTGTCTTGTCAAGCTCACCTTATCATCATGGAAGAATAAACAGCGTAATTATTCTCACCTTTTTGTTTGTTTTCTAATTGGATCATTTATTACTTTCGAGAAATTCAAATCCACATCAGATTTATAGCAGGAGGCTCCTGAAATATTGCTTTGGTTATAGAAATGTCAAAGCTGGCAGGTAAGCTGTCTTGTTGCCTCAGGAGTCGTTTGCATGAGCAAAAATTATGGAAAAGGCCTTTAGAATTGAGTAAGTTCAATAATTTGTTTTATGTTATGCATGGTTGAAAACTCTGTTCTTTTACCGATATTTGAGCTCCATTTATCAGCCTATGGTTTATAACATTGGTATGTTTGAATCAAACACACAAAGGGTGGGATTGTAACCGCTCTGTTTTGCAGAATGTATTCTACTTCCAGGTTGGCTACAACAGGCTTTTGGATGACTGTTAACACAATTTTTCTGGTTAGTTACCAAATATCTACCAATGTGAACCATGGATGGTCCTGAAATGGCTCCTCTGCATTCCTTGTAAATGCTCAAGTGCTCAGACTGTATCTTATTTAGCACTGAGCGAAGGTTGTGCTCTCTGCTGCCCGGCAATGCAAGTTCCGGCTGTGCCTTTCCCTAAAATGCAAAGCAAGGCCTAAAACATCATCATCTCCAACATATACCCCAGGAAATGTGGTTCAACTCTCCATATTATCATGTTCAGGAAGTTTTTTTTACTCATGGGATCATAATGCCATTTCATGAGTCAACTTAATCCTAACAGATAGCACATGGTATTTCTGCAGCGATGGAAACAGAAAATCATAGAGTCATAGAATGATTTGTGTTGAAAGGGACCTTAGAGATCATCTTGTTCCAATCCCCCTGCCATGGTCAGGAACACCTTCCACTAGACCAGGGTGCTTCAAGCCCTTTCCAGCCTGGCCACGAGTATACTGCCAGGAGTTTTGTGTGTTAAAGGGACTGATTTTCTTTGTTTAGCAAAAAATCTCAGACCACAAGGAGTCTGGCATTTGATCTAAACTTCACTGAAGCCACTGGGGAAAGAAGAAAACAGGTTTGAAATCAGCCACCAGCCTAATGAGCTGTCATGACAAAAAAAAAACAAACACCTTGCCACAACTCATGGTGTTCCTACACATGAGAAACTCCCATTAGCACCAAGTGTGGTGGTGCATGGAAGTGGCTTTCTGTTTGATAAGCTTTATCTCTACCCAAGACAGGAAGAAGCAGATGTGGGGGGATATGACTGTGTGTGCACATGAACACTGTGTTCGTCCCCCTGGGTGCCCTTAAAACCCAGCAAAGAGAAATGGGGGTTTTAGGACTTGGTTCATCTAAGTTCATTTAGAAGTTCACTTTTGAAAAACAGGATTGACTGAGCAGTAGGAGAGGTCATTTATCTTCATAGTCTGTACTGGAAGAAAAATTTGGAAGTAGTCATCCATAGAGGGGATGGCCAGAAGATACTCCCATGAGCACTCAAGTATTCTCTAAGACAAAGTAGAGTTACATAGCAGGGGCCTGGAAGAATTGCAGGGAAATAGGGGAAAACAGAAATTTAAAAAAAAAAATACAAGCAGGAATATTCTACTCTTTTTTTGTTGTTTCCAATTTAATTCTTTTTTTTTTTTTGAGTGATGCTTTAGAACTGGTGACAAACTATAAAGATTAGAACTTTATCTTCCTTTCTTCATCCATATATATGCAGTTCCTAAAGACTGTGAAGTTTTATGACATAACAAGCAAAGGAACCAAAAGAATAAGTAACAAGTTGTGTATATACCTCTCCTTAGAACCTCCAGGTAATGAAGGAAAATGTAATTGAATCCTTACATATGAGATTAATCAATTTTGTAATTTTGTCCTTTCTCAAAACAAGAACAAATATTGTTCAAAAATCATTCAAACTTAAAATTTTGAATGGAAAGAGAAAGCCATACAGAAATTCCAGTTTCACTGAATTCAAGTAAAAACAGTTGGCTGTTTCTAGGGACTTACCACTTATGAAAACTTTCAAAAATGAGTTATTATTCATTATAGATGAGTTATTATCCAGTGTATTTGGTATAAAAATATGTGGGATAATGAATATATTTGAGGCAAAATATCGCATCAGTCAGTCCAAGCTGTACAGGACCATTTGTAATTGGGACATTGATTGCTATTAGACATTAGGAATGGGAATGTTACCAGTGTGTTTCTCTTAAAAAAAAAAAATAATCTAAAATAAAAGGCAAAACATCAAAAATAAAAATAAAAAACAAACCAGATAAACAAAAAACCAAAATAAGCCAAAACAAAACCAAACAACTGTAGGAAAAGGAGCTGTAGAAAATATGTTAAAAACAAGCAAAGAAACTACAGATGAGCCGTGAGGACTTTTTTTAGAAGTCATAACAAAAATGGAGATTATGTCATATATTTCCACGAATAGTAAAGAAAGCCAAGCTGATCAGAGAAATCATTGCAAATGTAACATGTAAATTATTTTTAAACCAGTACAACAGCAGAACTATCCTACCCCTGAGTATCTGGATAGTATTGCAGCAGAGGGACTAATTATTTCCTGAACCTCTGTTGCTGCAAACACAAATATGTACAACAGAAAAAGGATATAAACAAATTGTCACTTTAAATAACAAGATTTGAATGTTTATGCATTTATTCTGTTATTTTGACAGATCAAGGCCAGGGGTTTCAGTCCTGGTCAGCATACAGCACCTAGAACACATCCCAGTGCTGGCGAGATTCATTAGGGTTTTATGTCACGTTTAAATCCATGATAAGAAATCCCCCTAAATGTAACAAGAATGAGAATTGATTCTTTGCTTTCACTTTTATTCAATTACTTGTCTAAATGACAACCAAGAACCCTGAGAACAGGTGGGACCTACTGCAGTTCAGTTATTACAGCCAAAGATTAGTAGTCATATCATCTTGAGTTTAATCCTCATTTTTTTTCTGATTCGCAGCAACCTTAGGCAAAACGGATTCTTTTTGCTTTACTCACCTGTGAAACCACAGGTTGTAATAATTTTGAGCTGCCTCTGGGTTACTGCCTCATAATTTATTTTTTTTAGAGTGTAATAAATACATTAAAAATGCTTTCAGGTGTTGACTGCAAAGAACAATAGTACAAAGTACTATCACCATTATGACCTGCAGAGCTTTGTCTGGCAACTGAACGAGATTCTAATAACAAAAAAAGCTTGTGTAAAGCTTTTACATCAAATTACTTGATGCAAACTGGTGCTGTTCACCCATATCTACACTTGGAAATCAGTTTATCCCAAGTGATGATGTGGCCCCAAACATTTTTCCTTCAGAAAAATGAGCCTGTGGTGAATCTTTAATATCTTAATGTTCATTTAGCAGCTGCGTAGGGCAGAGTGTGGAGCTCAGCATCTCTGGGCTGAGCTGTGACAGCCCCAGCACAGCCCAAAAGGTCTGTGCCCCACAAAAGTAGAGCTGCATTTTCCAGGGGATGCCATGGAGCGGACATGGAATTTTCTAAACCCACGCAGTGATCTATCCATGTTCTGAAACACCAAAATATCTTGAGTACAGCACAAAACCAGCGACCAGTTCATGGCCTGCATCTGGCAGCCACATTCTTTCCCTATGCAAATCAAACTACGCACGGAGAAAAGGCCCTTCTGGTCCACTTTATTACCGGAAGGAAAACCCCGCTTTTTACCGGCATTGGTCAGAAAAAAATGAAATATTCAAAGTTCATCCAAAAAAAAAACAAATAAAAAAGGCATTGCTTTTCACAGAATTTCTTTTTGCCTTTTTCAAAGTATTCATTTAAATAAATCTTTCCTTTTTTGCACTCTTTTTCCTGTATAATATGTCTTTCATTCACTATCTTTTTCCACACACGTCTTTTGTTCTAAGAAGAGAGAAAGCATTTTTTAAAAAAGGCAGACTTGGTCTTAATTCACTTAAGCTCTTGTTCTTTCTCCTCATTACAAGCTAAGTTAAACAATATTATTAAAGCATTTTCTTAATGTTTTTGAACTTACCTTAATTTTTCTTTTGCCTCCACTAATAGGAAATGCTGTTACTCAGTCTCAGTCCATCTGCCTACTAGTAACTAGCTTCTGACAATTAAAGTACTAGCCTGTAAATTCTTCTATGACATGCCCCTATCTGAAGATTAATTTGTGCAATTCATGACTGATGAGATGCATTATTATCTGCAAACTTATCACCTCTCTTACCCAAGTTCCAGCTCAATCTGATCTTTGTTAAGGCTTAATGAGAACAAATGCAGTTCCTGAGAACAATGGAAAAAAGGTGAAAAATGCAATACATTTTGTTTAAATCATTTTTAGAGTCACTGTCTGTAGGTGTTAGTATAGTTATGAATCATTTTATAACCAAACTTGAAACAAAACAAATAAAAAAACCCAGAAAGGACATTTGTTCTTAGAAAACTAACAGTCCGTCAAAACATTTCCCACTTTAGCAAAAAAAAAAAGGGAAAAAAAAATGGAGCTTCAAAGGATTTGAAACTGTAAAATTGTAATTAGGAAATATAAAGTCAAGCAAATGCTCACTGGCATTCGGAGCAGGCTTTTCATTTTAAAGAAAATTGATCCATTCGATCAATCTCTTTTGAGAGTAGTCTTGAAAACTTCCCACAAGTTGTCATCAGTCATTTCTTTTAAGAAAACTGAAGATGATGCTTCATTTAGGGGGCTTGTCTAAATGACTTGCTAGGTTTTGGGAGCACGGTTATTCATAAAAAGCTGACACAAAGGCTTGTAAATACTAAGCTATTGTTGTAACACAGCAGCAGATTTGACCATATTCATGCAGAACAGTGGAATCAGGATCAGCAGCCCAGCCCTGTCTCTCATGATCCGTGGGCAACCTCACAGTCCAAGAAAACACACTTAACATTTAGTATTTTGTGCTTTCTGTCCCAGCCATGCATTTGGCAGTGAACCTTACCTTGCAGCTGGGGGCTGTCGCTTGAACTTTGTGGCAGCTGAGAGATCTGAATATCAGTTCTGCATCTTAGAACTGTAGAGTCATATAATTGTTTAGGCTGGAAAATGCCTCTAAGATCATAGAGTCAGGCCATTAACCTAATCACGTTCAAGTGCAAGTGCCACATTTACATTCTTTTTGAACACCTCAGGGATGGTGACTCTGCCAGTTCCCTGGGTAGCCTGTTCCAACATTTGACAATGCTTGTGATGAATAAAATTTTCTTAACTTCTAATCTAAACCCCTGCTGCAGTTTGAGGCCATTTCCTCTTCTTCTATCCATCGTCTATGGACCTACCTTGCAGAGTGGTCATTTTACCTCTTTTTGCCTCCATTTCCCCTCCCCTCCTTCATCTGCTTTGTCAGTTTAGGATGAAGTCTCTCTGTTTTTTTCAGTGTAAGGTGCTGATTTCTAGAGAGCTTATCACAGTAAAACCAAATCACTAAGTCCAGGGGTAGAAATTTGATCTCATATGCACTGATAAATGCCAGGGTCTGTGTCAAATGGCATATCAAATTAGACTTGAGCTTCTCTTACTAAGCACTCAGTGGGGTGATATTTTCTTCTGTCAAAGAACTGCTCTGGTTTTGGATAGAGCAAAACCTTCAGTTTCTGTGGTACAGGCACACTCAGGAGACATGATTTCGATAGCTCTTCAACCCAACTGTCTTGACCACAGAAATGAAGAAAAGTGGCTACAAATGAGCAAAACCTTAAAGCAAACATCAGAAGGAATCTGAAGACTGCCCAGTGGGGGTGTTGAGGACACATCGATGGCTCACTGGAAAAAGTAAAAGCAAACAAAAGCAACGAACCTTTACAGCTCCTCAGGGAGCTTTGGAGGGAGACCTCAAACAACTCTGCTACTTAGTTCTGCTTTAATTCTTGCCTCAATGTGGAGAAATCCTCTGTAAAGTACAAACAGCACTGCCAAGGGCAACAGTTTGTGTTTAATATCAGACGAGTGAAAGGGCTGGGAGGGGAAGAGGAGTCTAAAACTTCTCAAAGACTCTTGCAATGTCTTTTCCTTCCTGTTCTGTGCATTGATCTCCTTTGCTCAGATTAAAACCTCCAGCTTCTGAAAGACACCCACAACTGACACCTATTCCGCTAGACTGAAAACCATTTAAAAATTATGTTACACTGTGGTTTTTTTACAGTCACACAGTGATCAGAGTGGAATAGATTTAAGACAAGGTTATTTACATTAAAGAAAAAAAAATTGATTGCTTGTCTAACAGCAAAACATTGTTATATGCCATTAAATGATAAGGACTGAACACAGCACAAGGATATCTGTTCTTTTCATAACACTGAACACATTTCTTATCCTCCTGACATTACAGTAATTTAACTTTGCAAAGTTATACTCAGATGCTGCTAGTTTTAAATGCTTCTGTACATGCTTATACAGTTAATACTATGATATCCATTCTCAAAATGACTGTCAAGCCCTCCTGCTTTAAGGAAGACACAGTGTATTGCCCTGAAACGCTGTATACTGCAGAACTAGAGCAAGGAGGCTGTTAAAGACTGTTAAAACAATGATATGGATTATTATTTCCTTGCATGGTAGAATCATCATTTATCAAAATCTCATTTGGCAAATTGCATTTCAAAAGAGATCCTGCAAAGCACAGGACTGAGGCTTTAGTTTGTTTGGGAAGGGGGGAGTTTGAAGTATTTTCTTTCTTTTTTACATTTCATATTTCATGTCTAGGGGCATTAGTAATGTCTCTGAATATCAGAAAAATGAACACTGCATTCAGCCCTGGTTCATCTTGGTTGAGAGGAAAATACAAGGTGGAATCCTAAAAAGCAGCACCCTGTTCATAATCTACTTAGCAACCCCCAGGCTGCAATTCAGCCCACTGGGGTTTCCACAGCCTCTGAGTCACCTTGATCAGGACCCTGATTACTGATGGCTCCCCCTGTAGTCAGTGGGGAAAGATAAGCTTTTGGGGACATTCATGGTAGAAAGCCTGAATCACCACGGAGGGTGACATCAGTCCTATGGAAGAACCCATGCCCGAGGCATGCCACTACAAACCACCCCTTGGGCATAAAACTCAGGGAGGGAAATTAATTTTGCTTCTCCTTCCCTTTTTTAATGAGAGAATATGTTTGTTTTGGAAGGGTAAAACAGAGAGACAGTTGTTGTGTGCTGAGCAAAGACTGGGGAAACGAAGCGGATGCACTTCAGAGGGTTCTTTCACAGCAGGAAAGGGAAATGGGTTTAAGATCATACAGCAGTACAGTAGGTTTGCTCACCTTTCACTTCAAAGGTTCACTCATCTTCTGTTACTATTTGGGCAGTGGGATGGATTTATGGGTTATGCCATTTGCTTGACTATATTTAAAATAACCTTCTTTCCCCAGACTATCCAGGCTAATACCAGTCCTGGTCTGCAACCCAGTTTCTGTAGTACCCTTAGCCAAGTTATCTCGAGATGGCACTAATATAACCCACAGTTCAATGTGCAGGAAACTTCTAAAATAGTCTGAGTTACAGAAAAATCAAAAAGAAAATAAGTATATTAAGTATATTAATATTGATCCTTTTGCTTTCACAGGAAAATACCATGGCAGGAGTGACCCTGGTCAATGAAGATTTGAATACAGACTTCAAACATCACCTCTATTAATAGCAGATATTCCCTGAGTGTTTGGTGATCCTCAGTGGTGTTCCTCAGGGGTCAGTGTTGGGATGGATGCTGTTTATTGAGTTCACCCTCAGCAAGTTTGTTGACAACACCAAAGCTGAGTGGTGCTGTCAACACACTGAAGGGAAGGCATGTCATCCAAGAGGGACCTGGATGGGCTTGAAAGGTGAGACTATGCAAACCTCATGAAGTTCAACCAGGCCTAGTGCAAGGTCCTGAATCTGGGTCAGGGCAATCCGAAGCAAAAATACAGGATGGGCAGGGAATGGATTGAGAGAACCCTGGGGATAAGGACATATTAGTTAACAAGAAGCTCAGCATGACCTGTCAATGGGCACTTGCAGCCCAGAAAACCAGTCGTGTCCTGAGCTGCATCAAAAGAAATGTGACCAGTAGATCACGTGAGGTGATTCTCTCCCTCCACTCGGCTCTTGTGAGACCCGACCTGGAATGCTGCCACCAGCTCTGGGGCCCCCAACATAAGAAGGATGTGGAGCTGTTAGAGCAGGTCCAGAAGAGGCCATGGAGATTGTCAGAGGGCTGGTGCACCTCTGCTAAGGAGACAGCCTGAGAGAGTTGGGGGTGTTCAGCCTGGAGAAAAAAAGGCTCTGGGAAGACCTTAGAGCCACTTCCAGCACCTAAAGGGATCTCCAAGAGAGCTGAAGAGGGACTTTTGACAAGGACACATAGTGATATGGGGGTATGGCTTTAAAATGAAAGATTATTTTTTTCAGGGTGGACAGTTTTTTCTAGGGGACAAGTATTTTTCTAGTCTTTTTCTTAACTGACTCAAAAATTGATTTGAATTTGTACATTCTGGTGTAAATTAGGATTGAGTTCATTCATGTGTGGAGTTTGGGATCATTAATTTCTGGACTGTTTTCAGCCTCAGTGACAAAACATTAGAAAAAAAGTAGGAAGAAGTGGCATCATACTATTGAAATCAACTAACTATGAAAATTTCTCTTCATTTGCCTCAAAAATGTCAGTATTTTTCTTTCATAGCTGAAATCCACCTGGGAAAATGAGTAATTTCACAAGAGTTTCACCACTGTTTATCCTGGCTTGGTGAAAAACAGCTGAAAAGTCTGGGGTGAAATGTTAAATGCTACACACAAATGTGTGGT
Organism: Sclerurus mexicanus; assembly: GCA_013396755.1. Taxonomy (NCBI): domain Eukaryota; kingdom Metazoa; phylum Chordata; class Aves; order Passeriformes; family Furnariidae; genus Sclerurus; species Sclerurus mexicanus. The sequence goes on from VWZF01002690.1 coordinate 907,621, forward strand.
CCCAGCAGTAGATCATCAGCAGTTCCCATCCTTCAATGAACCCACAACCCTCTGCAAAATGGATTTGTCCTGAATGTCTACATGAGATTACCGCTTTGTACAGCACAGGCTCATGAAAACCAAAATTTTGGGTGCAGACATCACTAGAAACTTCTGGAATTATGTCACTTTAGGATTATGGCACTCCATATTCCTTTGGGTTAATTTCAGCAAAACTGATATAAGATGAAGCCTTTAAGAACCTATGCAGAATATAATACACAGCTGAAATGCACCCATGCTGGCTTAAAGACATATACACAAAACCCCCATTTTCTTTTATTTTGAAAAGCTCTAAAATGCTTTTCCTTTGGTTTATTAGATGAGCAATTAAAGAATCTGGTAGATTCTTCTGACCCTTACAAGCCATGTCAACTCCACTGACTAATTTAAAGATCCACAAAGATCCCCAAAGAGTCAGGTGTGGGGAAAAAAAGGACAAGTCTGTTTTCATTGCATGTACAGATGCTGACGAATAGAGAAGACTTGGTAAACTCCAGCTGTACCTGGTTCACTGAAATCTTGGGTACAATCAAGTTTGTCATCCTCTGCCTTTCCTGTCTAATAACTGTAACGTGTTCAGGGGGAAAAAAGCCTAGATAAACAGATAAAATAGGTCTTTTCCATTTCTCTAAATTCTTTGTTCTTTCGATTCATGCACGCAGTCACGTGGTCATGTAATTTCAATGTTTGTTTGCCTGTCAAAATCACTACCTTCATACTACTGACTCCAAGAGCATCAGTATGGGGTTGCCTTGTGTTAAATACTGATAATCTACTGGCTTGCCTTTTTATTTCCAGGGTCCATCCTCTGTTAGGCAAACAAGGCAACATCAAAATGGCTAATAGGAAAATATTTTGCAGAGATCTTAACAAGCAGGGGGGTTATATATTGGTTGGAAACGTTCACAACAGAATCAAGCTGAGCACAAGTCTCAAGCCGTGGCTGAGGAGCAGCACAGGAGGCTCTGCCAGTGAGCAGTGCCAGGGTACTGGAGTGTGCACAGTGAATTTTCAAACACATCCTGGGAAACGCAAAAGAAAAAGACTGGTTTCTGCCCCATGAACAACCAGGCCAAATTAATCAGAGACTGCTTGACAAGTCATGAAAGACAGATTCTGTGACATGGAGAGAAAGGAAAAATAATCAGAATCCGTGATTGTGCCAAATCAATCAGAATTTGTAGACTGGATTGTGAAAGTCACTTGGCTATATGTTAAAAAAAAAAAAGCGCCCTCAAAATAGGATAAAACTTTGAACTCTGTCAGTATGCAAATTCACTGGTCAAAACTGATAAAAATGGTAAAGCAATATGAATGTAAGTTGTGGCATTCAAATATGCGAATTAAGAGCGGAATCTGCTACTCTGTAAATCATAAACATGGCCATGCTTTAAGGTACACAGGAGGATTTCTTTCATATTTATCAAACACCCAAAGAATGTAATGAGCTGCTGTTATCGGACCCATGGTTTTGGAAAGTTGCTGATGATAAGAGTTTTGATCAGCATATCTGCATCCAGTGCAAAATAGATATATTTCTCTCTTTTGGTTTTGCACAAAATCACAGAAAGAATTAGTTTCATACTGAGTTACTAAAATAAAACAGGAAATAAAACGCATCTTTGTAATTCTGTACCTTTGTACCCAGGGGAAAAAAAAAGAAGGAAAAAAAAGGGAAAAAAAGTTGAAATATCTAGCACTGGGAAAACAGAAATTCTAGCACTTCAGGTTAAATTTTCACACTTAACTCCATCACAAAATTCAACTTCTTTTTTATCACTCATTTGTCAGGTCATACAACTATAAAAATTAATATGAACAGCTACACCTTTTACACATTCCTGTCATGTTTCCTGTTCAAGCTGCTGTCATCCCAAACTATCTCAGACTTAGGGAAATATTGAAATGTTTAAGATGCAATTGTTATGTTTCTCTTAAATTGGATGCAAATGCTGCATTCAGGCATATATGACTTTATACTGAGTTGTCCGGTTTCCTTCAAACTTATTTCTTCTGTAGATCTCATTGAGACTTGAGCAAAATTGTTTCAGTGGTTCCAGTCCTCCAGCTGCTTAAATTTGGCAAGATGTAGATTAAACCGAGATTAAGTTAATAAAAGAATCACTGTGGGGAAAAAAAAAATTTAAAAAAGGAAACAAAAATCCTTTGCATATATTTTAATAGAAGTGTCGAAACAAAATATCCATACTTTTCATTTTCATGCAACACTTTCCTACATATTTTGCTTAATGATTAGGTTACTACATGAAAAGCAAAGAATGGTCCTCAATTTTAAAACAGCTGAGCACATCCTCAACTTTCTGCATACAACTGCAGCCACATGAAGCCTTCAAAACAAATAAGACTGCTCCCTAATATAAATGCACATAGCCATGTTCACAGGTCTGTGTTTCAAGGGTTGATTATTAAGCATTTTTTATTTGTTCTAATTACATTTTTAATTGAAACATACAAGAAAAAATGTGTTAGGTTCACTCTTGACTGATTCACACTCAATCATCTTAACATAACAAAAAATAATATAAAACCCCAAACAGTTACCTTTCAGTTGAATCCAAGCATGGATAGTTCCAGCCCCTCAAATTTATTTTGAGAAAGTTATGAGTGTCTGAAAAGAAAGGGGAGGGAATAGGCTGGAACTGACTTATGAATGCCATATTGTGTAGCTAAATCCTGTTTCCCTCTGTTATTACAGAATGTTGCTCCTTCCCTGCAGATTAACAAATAAAGAAAAAATATATACTAGAAAGATCCCAGTCTTTCCAAACTATGTATTATACACACTTCTTATGATTGCTTTGATCTTTTCAATTTCAAAATTGTAAGTCTATTAAAGGTTTAGTATACTAAGAATCAGGAGCTAATCTTACATTAAAGTGATTTGACTCACAATAGTGTAAAATGTTGATACAACCACATGTGCAATTTATTTAGATGCCACGCAAAGACCTCTCAAATGACGGTCTCACTTTTCAGTAACTTGAGAGAGCATACCTGAGTCTGATATTTTCCTTCTGTAAAGAAGCCACCGGGGTTTAGGCCTGAGACATGGTCAACCTAAGGTAAAAGGACTTCACTGAAATGGCCACGTCCATCACTTTCACTGCAGTTGGCTTGGCCTGTTACAGAAACTCCACAGAGACAAAGAATAAAGCAAACAAATAAAACCACAACCAGTGCTAATGTACTTTTGGAGCTGTTGGTGTTATGTTCTTGGTCAATTAATCTGGTTCCTTGTAGACAAGAGGTATGCTATCACATGAGTAACGACAACTCTTTAAAGCTTATTCTAAAGGTCCTTACAAAGGACAGATCAACTCTTCTGTGATCCATAAGATGAAAACCTCTCAGTCCAGGGACTGCCAGGATGTGCCTGAAATGTATTAATATGACTACAGAAATCACAGAACTATATAATTCACTGTGGGGGTAAAAAGCCCTGGTGTCATTCATGTTCACTCTACGGGGAAATAATTCCCTGGAGGGTGTGTTGTTTTGGTTTCCTCTAAGGAATGGGCAACCTAAGTGCTTTATGGTTTTTAGGTCCAGGATTTCAGATTTGAATCCACATGATGTTGAGCAGACTAGTTCTGATCCTACATGGACTTAAACACATATGTAAGCGCTTTGCTGCATTGCTGGCAGATTAGTCAGCACCTTCCAGGACCAAAACTTCAGTCTGATGTGAAGAAGAGGTAAAAACTTGCTCCTCTGCTCCTACATTTCTCAGGTTCCAAACTCAGCTGTTAATGAGTTCATTACACCAGCTCAATTTCCCCACCTTTATTCTGGCGAGTTGCATTTGTTGGAGTCATGAAAAGCAAAGAAAACTTTCAGGCTTCTTAAATTCTACCTTCTTGTGCAACCACAAACATTTGTAGAGATGCAGATGCCAAAGACATTGTACTGGGCAACTGGGTTTGTTTCTCCCTATGCAGAGATACCAGTGAGAGAAATCCCAGATGAGTTAATCCATCTCTGTGAATTCCCTCCAGTCTGGTTCCACTGAGCAATACATGGGAAAGGACACTTAAAAAATACCTGAAAATTTCATCATGAAGTTGCCTTTGTGTACTATATTTTAATGTATATATTTGATAAAGATGTAATTTTCTGACACTGCTTTCTTTTACCTTATGGTATTAAATACATGGATGAACTTTCAGGGGTTTGGGGGGTTATTTGTTTGGTTTTTTGTTTGTTTTGAGATTTTATTTCAATTTTAAAGGTATCAGACATGCTTTGCTCCTTATTAAACCTCTTTATGATGTTCTCCTATGTGACAAAAGTATGGTATATCATCATGGTGTTGTGCAGAAGCAAACATTCATCTTTATCAATCTCCTGTGATTATAAGACCAATAATCTATAAGCATGATATGGGGACTGAATATTCCCAAAATTCTGTTGCTATGATTTTTTGATAAATAACACAATCATATACTATTTAACATGGATAATGACCTTTGTTTTAGAGATTTAGGATTTCAAATCATACAGGAATAAACAACTCTTTTGCTTTTTTCCTGACTAAATAAAACCCTTGTCCAATACATGGCTTTGCTGGTACGGTTTCAGTGTCATAAATAAATAAATAATGACACAGTGCACCTCTGAAGGGATACATAGGGCATGTAAGGAGTTGCTTTTCAGCTCTTAAAATGATGATGGCTAGAAGTGTTGCTTTGAACCCAAACCTGAAATCCTCAGTCTAAACAAATATTGATTATGGTGACGGTGCTGTGCTGGAACAACTTATTAATTTATTTCATGTCAAGTGCTGCATGAATTTTGCTGCTGCTCAAATGAAAAAATACAAAATTCACTTGGTCAATATGTATCATTTACTTTCTTCTAAAAATCAGTGTCTGAGCATCACATGCAGGGAAAGAGCTGAAGAGAAATCACCCAGAGACAGAGTTGTGTAATATGCTTTAGTTTCAAATTTGGAACATATCTATATAGGTTTTAACCTGATCTGTTCCAAACAACTTACCAAAAAAAAACCAAAATAGCAAAGACACTGCATTTAAATGGTCTGGAGGGTTGTTGATAGAGAAGATGTGAGGGTATCAGATTCATGAAGAAGGTCCTGAAGGAATTACTTCATAGGAAGAAGGAAAGAGTAGTAGAGGGACTATTTTACTTTAGGATTGGTAAGAAATAGAAGTGTTTATGTAACAGTAAAGTCTCCTTCCTCCAACTGCTACATCTGCAAACTGCAGGTCCTTCCAAGGTCTGAGTGAGACAAAGGCAGGGCACTCTGTTGCAGTTCTTTCCATGATCTAATATAATTTTATAGAAAATTATTGGAAAATAAAGGATGGTTTTGAGATACATTTCATGGTTATGTCTGTCTAATCTACAAAATTTTGGAAAGATTGTATTTTTCCACTTTGTGCTTGGTTTTTACAGCCAGTTATATTTTCATATCTTTTTTCAACATTCCAAATTTTTTAATGAAAATCTTCAGCCAAACCTCTTTAGATGTCTCCCTTATTACTAAAACATATTTTATCTTTAATGCAACACAAGCTGAAAAATTAAATTGCAATTTAAAAATAAGTAAGCAAAGAATCCTAAGCTAAAATCAGATTAAAATTTGACAGAAAGTAAAAAAATCTAAGGAAGTGCCAATGTGACTGATCTGCTCTTGCACTTGGGGCTGTTGCAGAGGTGAGAGGGTCTTACACCACGTGCGAGATTGCAATTCTCTGTTTTATCTGGGTGTGTCTGTGAGCAGAGAATATTTTTGACCATGTTTTTCCCCAGAAGGAATAAAGTCTAAGGTTCTACCCATTCTGGTTACACCAAACATCAAATCCTGTGTTCAGTTTTAAGCCTCTCACTATAATAAAGACATTGAGGTGCTGGACCATGTCCAGATAAAGGCAATGGAGCTGGAGAAGGGTCTGGAGCACAAGTCTGATAAGGAGCAACCGAGGGAGCTGCAGGTCTCTTCTCCCAGGAATCAAGCAGTAGGACAAGAGGAAGTAGCCTCAAGTTGCAGCAACGGAGGTTTGGATTGGATATTAGGAAAAATTTCTTCCCTGAAATGGTCATCAAGCAGTGGGACAGGCTGCACAGGGAAGTGGTAAGGCCACCATCCCTGGAAGCATTTAAAAGGCATGTAGATGTGGCACCTAGGGACACGGTTCAGTGTTCAACTTGGCAGTGCTGGGTTTATGACTGAACCTGATGATCTTAAGAATCTTTTCTAACTTTAATGATTCTATGATTCCCTTGTGCTATCAAATATTGGTCACAGAATCACATAATTTTGTGCCTTATTTTCCTGCTGGTATCATCAACCACTGGGGTAATAACTTATTAAGGCAGACTTTCAAACCTCAACTGTTTTTAACATTCCCATGGGATTAGCCTCCTGCAAAGCAGCTAGGAAAGAAGTGGCTTATCTTGCCTGAGACCTTTGAAATCTGTTGAAAGAACTAAGGAGAAAATACAGAGCAAGTAAAATTCAGTGGAGAGCATATTTCTATGCAAATGTCAATGAGCAAAAAACAGGCCTTTCATCAGCTTCTGGCTTCTGATTTGAAATTTGGTTTAATCTGAACAGTGACCGGAATGGGTTTCGTAGCTATTCTGCCTTAGCAAACTTCCCTTGAGAATTAGAAGGAAGTTACTGGGATGCTTTGAATTAGGACTTAAGGTGGAAAACTCAGAAACATCATGGCCAGAAAGCACAGCAGGATATCATGGAGGTGGTATTTAATTAAAGAGTTTGGTTTGTTCTTCTTAAGTCAGAGAGAGAAGTGGGGCACATCTTTGGCTCATAAAACCAGCCTCCTCTACAGACAGCATGTTGCAAAGAAGCCTAGCTTTTCTTCCTGAGCTTGTCTCAAAACTGGGGTGGAGGAAGCACTACTGAGCCAGGACACATCTGCCATATCTGCCCCTGTGCCTGAGACAGTAGGGCAGTAAAGCTTATTTTTCTCTCCAATGCACCTTATTAGCCTATTCACTAACTCTGGACCACAAATCTCCCATACTGAATTTACCAGTTTGAATAGCTGCCAGCTTGGGAGTCCTTACTTTTTTCTAGTTGTATCCAACCAAATTTTCCACATTAAAGCAAACAAACAATAACACCACACTCTTCACAGGGTAGGAGACAAACATTCAGAGCTTTGTTTGTATGTTGGGTGACTTTGATAAATGATAGGTGACCACTGAAATGTATTGAAATGCAGAACTCACAATATCATAGAATCATACAATCATATAATCATAGAATATCCTGTGTTGAAAGGGATCCACAAAAGTCATCAAAGTCCCACTCCTGGTCTTGCACAGGACATCCTCAAGAATCACACCACGTGCCTTCAGGCATCGTCCAAATTATTCTTGAACTCTGTCACTCTTGGTGCTGTGACCACTTCCCTGGGGAGCCTGTTCCAGTGCCCAACCACCCTCTGGGTGAAGAACCTTTCCCTAATGTCCTGGGGAAGATGGAAATGCATCTCAAGAAGAATGCAATTTTGCACCATTGGCTCAGGTGTGAGGGTCATCTACATTCATTTTCTAATTCTAGACAGTAGATAGATCTGTTGTGTCAGAAAGAGAAACAAGGTCCTTTCTCTCAGAGATAGTTAATTCCTACATCAAAATTGAGTAAAGCTTCAGCTCCTCATGACTGAAAACCTCAACATGAGCCAGCAGTGTGTCTCACAGCCTAGAAAGCCAAACGAATCCCAGGCTGCATCAAAAGGAGTGTGGCCAGCAGGTCAAAGGAGGTGATTCTCCCCCTCTACTCTGCTCTTGTGAGTACAGTTCTGGTGTCCCCAAAATAGGAAGGACATGGAACTGTTGGAGCAAGTCCAGAAGACACCACAAAGTTGATAGAGAGTGGAACACCTGTCCTATGGAGACAGGCTGAGAAAGTTGGGGCACCCAGCACCTTCCAGTATCCGAAGGAGCTACAGGGAAGCTGAAGGAGGACTCTTCCTCAGGAACTGTAGTGACAGGACAAGGAGTAATGGGTACAAGCTGAAAGAGGGGACATTTAGGTTAGATATTAGGAAGAAATGTTTTACTGTGAGGCACTGGAACAGGTTGCCCAGGGAGGTTGTGGATGCCCCAAACCTGGCAGTGTTCAAAGTCAGGTTGGAAAAGACTTTGAACGACCTGGTCTGGTGGGAGATGTCCCTGACCATGGCAGGGAGGAGCAGGACTAGATGATCTTTAAAGTCTTTTCCAATCCCTTAACATTCTATGATTCTGTGATTACTCCTGAATTCTTATAGTAGAATGCCCTAATACAAAAATATGTGCACACACACAAACTAATGTTGTAATTCGGGATATATTTTTAATAATAATTTCTGAAAGTGCAATACAGATTCAAAACATTTTCTATTTCATCTAGTATGTCCAATGAGTCATTCAAGTTTAACTTTTGGAGACAAGTATAGTTGGCATTGGAGGTGTGTTTCTGCAGTCAAGCCCAGCATGTGCCTGCAGTTCTTTTCAAAACCATCAGTCCTTATGATGCTCTGGAGTCAGGCATCACTCCCAGTGAGCTGTATAGAACACCAGCAGAAATGGTTTCTCTTCCAAATTTCAGCTCCAGTCCTGACCTTCCTAGACATTCAAATATAAAACCCTGAAATGACTGCTAAAACCCGCAGGTTATGACCTAAAGATTCCACTTATAAAAAGGAAAACACCAATCCAGCAACAGCTGTAGTTAACAAGTTTCAGATGCCCAGCTTGCAGCTATGGAAGGGAGTGGATCTGATTTAGACTAATGGCAGCAGCTTTCCTTACAAAACAACATCAACAAAACTTTTCTCAGGGCCCTGGTGGGTGTACACAGTCACATGTCCTTGATCTATTGATCTGCTGATATCTATTTTTTTTTTTTTATTTCCCAGAAGTTTAGCTACAGCTAAGATTCACCAGAGATAAAACTCCAAAGAATCCATCCTAGGTTATGCATGAAATTCAGTAACTCCTGAATAACAGAAGTATTATAAAACTCACGCTAGATTCTGAAGGCTTTAGGGTGAGTGAAAAGATCAAGATAAAACATAGAAATACGCCTTTGAGGTAAAATATTTAGGATCAGATTTAAAAGCCAGGCTGAGTTGTGCCTCTTCCTTGGTAGGTACTGTTGTGTTACTGCTTTCTCCCTGTAGGCAGAATCAAATCCTGTGAGAAGACCTCAATCTGATCAGAGGTGGATCTGCTCCCACGTCTCCTTTAATGAATGCTCCTATGAAAAATTCAATTTCTAAACTTTCAGCTACAAAGTAGAACCAAGTAAGAAAATCCAGCCCTGCTGGGCAACAAAGATATCAGAAAACAGTTCAAGAACAAACCTTTTCCCCCTCCTTACCATGTTCTTGCATGTCAAACCCTTTCCCCGCTGCTGCCCAGCTCCAGGCTCTTTATTAAACCACGTGATAACTTCACTGTGGCCATTGCTGTCCACGTAAACTATGAACAATCTAATAAAATATTTTATTATATTCTAAGTAGTTTTGCATCTCCTCACAGTGGTGAAACCTTCTGGGCCTAGGTGTACATTTTTAACAGAGTAATGGCTGTACAAAAGAGCTTTATAGAGGACCTCAACAAGGATTTTGCTCCCCAGCCACCAGCACCTCGCTGACTTGCAGTGTGAAGGGTCTGAGTTCAAGTGTGCTTAAATTCTGATTTTTATCTTTTTTTCAGGATAAGAATAAAGACTGCAAATTTTCAGAGAACCTGCAGAGAAGGCAGAGGTGAGTCTTCTTATGTGCTTATGATAAAACAGTTCCACTTTCTATTTCTGAACAACCCCAACTCTCTCAACCTGTCTTTGTAGGAGAGATGCTCCGGCTTTGTCATCAAATTAGTGCCTCTGCTCTGGACTTGTACCAACAGCTTCACATCTTTCTTCTGTTGGGGCCCCAGAGCTGGTTACAGGCTCACAGAAATATTAGACTAGGATGTAGATTGCAGAATAATGTAAGAAAATAAGTATTTCAGTTAAAAATGGTGTTACTAGAATTGTTCACATTCCACACAGACTTAAACCACATAGCCACCAGGGTTCTGCATACCTACTGCTTTGGTGAATGAGGATTTTTCTGAAGGTCTGAGTCACTTCCATGCTGTGTAATGTCTGGGGGTGGCTCATGGGCCACCACTTATCATTTATTGCTTGGTTCAGATCAGCACTGCTGAACCTGTCCCAGAGAGTTTCAAAATTATTCATGATCCCAAACCTTCAAAGCTGAACAGTGAATGAAAGTTGAACTCATTCAAGCACACTCCTGAAAGGGAAAGTTTCATGACAATTTAGCATTTATTATTTTTCCAAAGAAAAGGTGAAGCTTTCATCTCTCCACGCCATCTGAGACTAACAGAGTAAATTCACTAAAAGAATAAATTAATTCTCTGTGCATGTTTGTGCCAAACTAAATTCCTTTTTTGGATAGTCTTCTCTAGAGTACTTTTTTGCTCCAAAATGTGCAGTATGTTTTAACGTTACTTGTTCTTATTTAAAGCAACTTTTGGCATCTAACACAGATCTTATTAATGACAATATAATCCCAGCTCTGTTAATGAGTCACTGGGGTCACAAAATAGGCAGCTCCAGAGTATGATTCCTCCCACTTTGAGAAAAATTTTCCAAAATAGATAGGTTGACAAGTCTTTGGAAATGCCTGTGCTTGTGCGACAACATTCAAATCTCTTTTCCTCAGTTAAGCCATTTTAACTCTGGAATTATTATGCTGCTTTGCTTCACAAGACTGTCACTCAGATTGTTCATAAACTACTTTGAAGGTGGAAAGTGTTGTTATGACTCAGAATGTGTAATTGTGGCCTCCCTCTAATGACAATGGATACCAGTTTTGGTTGAAATGCTAAGTAGGAAATAAAGACATAAGCCAAAAATGCAATATGTTTGTTAGGCTGTAAATATCAAGTGAAAGTATCCTCCCTTAGATGGGTAAATATTTCTTCACTTCTCCGTAGAAGTGCAAATATTTGTACCCAAAAATAATGTACCATTTTAGGAGTGAACATGTATGAGATAGCCACAAGGACCAATTTGTATCAGCTTAAAATTCATTTATCAAAAATGGATTTATAAACTTGGACTTTATATTATAAGACTACACTTTCTTGTTGAGAAGTCAAACTGATTGCCCATTGAATGGCTTCCTCTTTTCAATTGTTACAGACTGTTTTTAGATCAAATTTAGAATTACGTCGCAGAAAAAAATTCTTGGAGAAATAGTTGCTCTTTAAGCAGTTGTAATGAAATTAGGTGTTTTAAGGAAAACGACATCCAATATCAGTAGCAAAGTACAAGAACTGCATAAAGTTCATCTTATAAAGAACTAGAGGGGAAAAAATGGACTTCGTATGAGGAAAATGGAAAAATAAAGACAGAAATAAAGAATAAGGAAAAAAGAAACAGTGCTATCTCATTTAGAAGAAACAAACAAACAAAATGCTCTCACCACCAAATGTTTTTTGATTGGTTGGATGGGTTTTAAGGGTTTTTTTTTGTGGAAATAGCAGGAGTTATAAAAAACTGAACAAGAAAAATCTCAAATCACATAATCAAATCCCTGGATTGGAAGGGATCTTAAAGATCACTCATTCCATCCCTGCCATGGGCAGGGACACCTTCCACTACACCTGGTTGCTATAAGCCCCATCCAACCTGGCCTTGAACACTTTCAGGGATGGAGCAGCCACAGCTTCTCTGAGCAACCTGTTCCTGTGCCTCCCAATCCTCATTGCTGCTTTCTTTTGTTTGATATAAATCGACCCTCTCTCAGTTTAAAATTGTTCTCGCTTCTCCTGTCACTACATCAGCGAAAGTCTCTCTGTCTCTCTCATAAGACCTTTTTAGATATTGACAGGTCACAACAAGGTCTCCTCAGAGCCTTCTCTTCTCCCTGCTGAACAGTTGATAACAATCACAACCAACTTTGGTTTTGAGCAGAAATAATGAAAACCTGAAGAGCAAAGGAAATTTAATTTAGTATTTTTGAGAGTTTCTTCACCCTTTGGGAAAATTAAAATTTGTCACACAGAGATACCCTCCTCCTCATTTTTGTTTAAAGAAAGGTTAAGGTGACAATATTTGCCTGTCTTTATTTCTGCATAGATGATTCATAATAATGTGTATACATAGCAAATTCACATTATGTGGGAATGAAATGCATGTTCTTACATAAAGGAGTGAGAAAATCAATTGTGTTTGGCATCAGCACTTGTAGACAGGAGTACAGTTAGAGAAAGGTGGGCGGCTTTGTGGTAACAGTAGGGGGAAAAATTAAATTCTAAGAAATAAGAAGGGGTTAGCAGCTGTATGGAAAAAGGTTTATTTTTAGACATAAGGAGCATGCTGTGCTAACATGAATGTTTAAGCCTTGAACATTGCCTTGCTGCAAAAGGTCAGGTTCTCAAATCCCATTTTTCAGACTGACTTCTTATGTACATAAAAAGTTGTAATAATATAAGAAAGACAATATTAATTCAGGTGCAATAATTTAATTGGTTTTCTAGGATTAAATTGGATTTTATTTATTGTTGTAACTCCATTAATTTCATATTAATGCATTAAGGTTTGTGATACACAAGCAGCAGGTAAGACAAGAAATCTATTCTGCATTGCCCATTCTCAACAGGTGTCCCTAAAATTGATGTATCCTTCCACATCATCTACCCCTGTTTGCCTGTTTTCAGACTGCACTGTGCCAATCATTAGGGAGGGGTGGGGATGTGGAGGGGAGAGAAGAAAAGTCTCAGTAGGCCCCAGGTGTAAGTTCTCTCCTCTGTCAGGACAGATGATTGACTTCCTAAAGTTCCTCTGTGGCAGAGAGGCAGTTGTTGGTTTGGTTTAACCACTGAATACTGTCTAACCAAAGTGAAGGACAGTCACTGTGTCATATTTACAGCATTTCCATGGCCACAGCTTGACAACCACTCTGGGCAGAGACAGAAACATAGAACAGTAGAATTGTTAAGGTTGGAAAATACCTCCAAGATCATCAAGTCCAATCGTCAACCCAGCACTAAACCACAGCTTCAAGAGCCATATCCACATGTTTCTTGAATACTTCCAGGGATGGTGACTCTATCACTTACCTGGGACGCCTGTTGCAATGCTTTGCAACCTTTACTGTGAAGAAATTTTCGCTGATATCCAATCTTAACCTCACCTGACACAACTTGAGGCTATTTCCTCTCAATGTCCTACTTGATACCTAGGAGAAGAGACTGACACCCTCCTCACCACAACCTTATTTCAGGTAGTTGTAGAGAGTAATAAGGTCTCCCCTCAGCCTCTTTTTCTCCGGGTTAAACAACTGCAGTTCCCTCAGCTGCTCCTCATAAGCTGTAGAGTAACTAAGGACCCTCAGCACTGGGAAAAAATATTTCTAAAACATCCGCAAAAACAGTTAGAGTTTGGGCTAACAATCCTATTTCAGAAATACCTTTTCTGTAAGATGTCTGTAACCATTACCTCAGTCACAAGTAGGGGTTTGCATTCTTCAGAGGGTAACAGCAGCACTAAGGTGTACCCAGTTGGTTGTTTTTTGTTGAACCTCAAGTTTTTTTCAAAAAGTATTACACAGACTGTATGAACTAATTGTAGGATCCAGGTTACACTGGCCAGTCTATGAGATGGAGGCAACCATTGCACTGCATAACAAAGGAAAGTAAAAGCCTTTGGTTGTAGCTCCTTGAGCCACAGATAACATCAGTATGAATTCGATGGCAGAGTTACTCTCACCTCCCTGAGTCCTCACCACAACACCAGCGTTTCTGTTTCATATGTGGGGACACATGAACAATTTTTTCCTAGGAAATGGTATTTAGAGACATGCGGGTGATCAAACTGACCAAAGAGAGTTGAGTTCTTTCATTCTAACTCAGGTTATATTTGGTAAAGTGAGAGAGCGCTAGAGATATTTAATCCAACCTGAAAATTATAAAATTAAACATTTTCTTGTGGAGCCTATTCCTGACTTTTAGATGGAGAGCCAACCGTTCATTTACTTACATTAGATGCCAGATTTTTGGATGTCAAATGAAAATTAAATCTCTCCCAACTAGAATAAAAATAAGCCAATAAAGCAATTTGACCATGTTAAAAAAAATAAAAAACCAACAATGCCCTCCCCCAAAAAACCCAAAACCAAACCAAACAAACCTGTAATTAGCAATTTTATGGTGTCACACCAGCTGTGTGCCACACAGAGACCAGGAAGACAGAGCCATTCACAAGCACACCTCATTCTTTGTCTGGAGTACTATGCACAAGGCTGATTATGCATCTACAAGAAAATTACTTTAAAATAGGAGAGAAAAGCTGAAGGGACCATAAGTCTGGGAATATGTACAGTGGTCTACAAATACCTTTAGCAGGTGACTGCAAAAGAGAGACAATCAAAACCACAATGTTATCATGAATAAGAATTATACAAATTGTCCATTAGTACATTTAGCCTGGAAATAGGGATATGATCATATGTTTTAGCAAGCGGCTGACCTATATAAAGCAGGATTCACCATCCAATTCCATGTGTCTGTGATACAGCCTGTGCAATCTCCTTAGCTATTCATGTCTCATTATACATGACACATCCTTCTTGATTCACATTAGCCACAGAATGCTGGTTTTTGCTGACTGCATCGTTCTCTTAAAAGACATTAAAAAAGGGTGAGGGGAGTGAGAAGAAAACCCTTAGCTGTGAAAGTAGGAAAAGAAAAAAGAAGCTTAGTGCAATGTGTGCATGTGTGTGCTCATTTGCAGATGTCCCTAACACTAAACACAGTGTAAAACGTATAGTCAGAACTGGATTAAGATATCTGTCTGGAACTGAAATTCAGGTTTTTTTATCTGCCTCACAGTTCTTAATGGATTTGAAATTTCTCAGCTTATAAAGTATCTCAGAAAATTTAATGAACACCAAGAAAAAACTTAGAGTTGACCACTTTGCCTTGTAACAACCTTGTCCAAGAGCTGTGCCCTCAGACATATGCTAGAAGCAATTTGCCTCCTGCTTAAACACGGAACAGGTAGATGCTGGGCAAGGTCTCAGAAACAGTTCATTTTTTAGGCTCAGTGGCTCCAGCCTGGGACAAGGTATTGAATTTCTAGGCCACAAAGACTGAGCACTTAGTCTTTGACCTAGTGACTAATCCAGTTACTCCTTGGAAGAACATCCCACCCAGAGGCATATCTTGAAAGGCAGAGTCCATGCTAATCAGTGCAATAGCATGACCTACATCCTACCGCAAAAATCCATGTATGTGAAATATCCCTGAGGCCTGGGGCACTCCAGAGGTTAAAATAAGAAACATATTTACTTAATAGTTAGCTAAAGCCTTACCAAAAGCTCTTATAATTATAAAAGCTCCCAACCTCTTTTCCACCCCCTTTCTTCCTCCTTCCTCTGAAACTACAAAGAGAACACACACCAAACCACTGGTTTAGGGCACAGAAAAGCATCCAGTTAGGTCTTTCTGGGTTACGTCAGGAGATGCAATTTACTGTCTCAAAGGTCAGAAAATGTGGTGGAAAATGAATCAAAAGACCAAGAGAGAAACCAATCAAATTTCAGCAGCAGAGAACAGCAGAGCAGTGACTCTTGCAGATGTGACTAAGGCAAGGGAATGATAACTTTACAGAGCAGGATAGAGGTCCAAAGCCGCTTCAGTTCTCTCTGGTGACAGTGCCAATATAAAGCGAATAAGGGTCAAACCAACAGGTAGTTCTTACTGGCAAAAGGGAGGCAAAATGCATCTCTTTATAGATACAGCCAGCTCTGTTTCTCCCACAGACTGCCTTTGAATTGTAATATTTTGCTAAGAAGTGAAGTTTTAGCTGCTGAACCTACAGTGGAAGAATGTGGAGCACCTTTTGCTCAACAGGGTTAGTGTATTATCAAAGCAAAACACTTAAAAAACTTCTCAAAAATCCTATCAGAAGAGTAAGTCTTTTGTTGTTGCCAATACATAGAAGATAAAGTAGCAGTAATCAGAGAAGGTCGATCCCTGGGACTTGCTCCAGACCCCAATGTACTCTTCTATTCTAATGCTGTTCCAAACATTCCCAAAAAAAGGGCCAGCATTCCCCTTGAGGGCACTCATGGACAGACTTTCAAGGGCTCCAGTTATGTGGAATCTGAGATATGGCTTCCCTGCAGACAGAAAGAGCAGTGTCATTGTGACAAAATTGCAAGCGGGGACTAAAGGTATGGAGAAAGACAAAAAAATTTTTCACCAAAATGTGGAACCAAACCCACCTAGTCCTACAGCCTAGTCAATAGTCTATCTTATTATTTTCATCTACTTTAGTCCATTATAATCTCAAAATATCATCTAATCCTGAAAGACAGAACCTGCGTCCTCACAAACTGCAGGTGTGTTTTTTCACATATTCACATATATAAATAAATCATAATGAATTTATGCAAATACTTACTGCATTAGAGCATTATTTTGGTGCCTGGTTCATCACTTTATTTTTAGTTTATTTCTATATAGTGGAAATCTTTCTTGCCTTTGCCCACCTGTGGGAATGATCTTGAAGCTGATGTTGAACAAGGTTAGAAACATCGATAACACTGATCCAGAGAAATTGGAATCACAAGAAGAGGACATTAACATTGGATTAAGATTAGGTAAATGGCAACTCCCTTTAAATCTGGTCTTCATTATGAAGTCAACATTTCAAGACAAGAAGTAATAAGCAGAGAATCAGGATTTCTAGTAAAAAAGGAAGAAAAAACCCTAATTAGGTTTTGGATATTTTTAGTGCCTCATGGGGTAAAGCACCAAGCAAACAACAAAAACAAACAAGAAAATATCAAAAGAAACCTAAACCTAAAATCTGGTCAGGGTGTGTTGAAAAACTCATGGGAATCAACAGGAAGTATTCTATTGATTTCAACAGCTATTGATGAGCCCTAAATCTGACATGTTGCAAAAAATGAATAAAGGGCCATAGGTACCCGTAAATATTTGCACACTCAAAGTCCATCCTATAGCTCATACATAGGAACTTTGAGGGTATTTCATTCATACTGACTTCTTTTGCATGCTGTACTATGAACAACATCTAAAACTCTCCTCCCTCTTCCTGAGAACAAAGACATTATCCTGCAATTCTAATACATCTTTTGTCATTGGACATTATTTCAGATGACTTCTCTGCTATTCAATCATGTGAGATAGCCAGAAAGATAAATGTCTTTGGGGATAGCAAAGAACAATACAGCAGTATTTTAATGGCCTGAGTTTCTGTATTTTTTATTTAATTTTATTTTTAATTCTCCCCTTTAAAGTTTACTTGACAACTGCATTTATTTCATGTTGCAGTTGTTACAGGTTAACACTATTGTTTTATCAGGAAACATTTATCTTCAGGAAGAAAGTTATCCTAATATAGACCATATCTTATCCAAGGACAAATAGAAAGGGGAACATTTCCAGAGGGTAATGTTAATGTCCCTAATGCTATAAAAATAAATGAAATCTGATTAATGCTACTATGAAGAGGTAAGTCATAGCTTGTATATAAAATACAGTTGTCTTGATTGGGAACATTATTTTTGGCAGTTTAAGGAAGTAGACTAGAAATGTGATGGCATTAAAACTATGAAAAATATCTTTGTGCTTTGGCACTATAAACAGAGCTTAAAAATCTGTAAAACTGGGGAGCTTTTAAAGCCAGCTTTTGTGCAGCGAGAAGAAGCAACACACTGCACATATTTCCTTTTATTTCAGTCATGGAAAATGACACTCGCACTGTGAGAAAAGTTGGTCTGTGTGGCAGTGGGAACTTTGGGCACCTCTTAATCTTGGATGGTTGTTCATCCATTTGGCTCTTCCAAATGCCAGTGTATTTCAGAGCAGTTTTTGATGTGCTCCATAATGTATTTTCATTAACGATGTTACCTTATACACCTTCCGAGTGGCGTGCTAAAAACTGAGTGACTTTGCATATACCCTTCAGCCTATTCCTCTCTGCAGAGGGTGGGTTGCCCAAAAGTGAACACTCAGACTTGCCAACACATGCTTAAATCAGGATGAACTTCCAACCAGAGACAAATATCTAAGATGTGAGGCCAGCCAGGACAGCTACTCATCAAAGAACGATGGGAAAAAGGCAGGTGAAAGTCCCAGAAGAGACAGTGATGGTCTGAGTCAAGCAGTCATTTTTCAAGCACTTGAGATAAAGAAGGATGCACAAGGATCTTGGTGAGGAAGAGAATGGTGAGCAAATGCTTTTTCTGTCTAAGCACGGAATGACCTTCCCTGTGAGTCCTAAGGCTGTGATAAGTAGCAGTAACAGGCTTTTTGTTCAGCCTGTGCACTGTTTTTTCTCTCTAGTATTCTGATAAATGCACACATGGCCTTTCATGAGAATTTGGGAAAATTTACACCATAGGGCAAATGCTGAAGGGACATTGAGGAATCTCCTGAAGACACCTAAGGAATATGAGGAGGAAACAGAATTACTATGTGGAGTCCAGATCTTTCAAGGAGTATTTGAAAGGAGACCTGCATCCCATGAGTGTCTGGAGGTTTCAGGCAGGGGACTCCAGAGAAGTAATAACCAGCAATGTAATGACCAAGATAGCAAGAAATTGAATCTGCTGGTGAGTTTTGAAACAACTGCCATGAATGTCCAGTGAAAATTCTGTGTATTCTGGAACTGTAATTTTTCTGTTCAGTTAAAAAGAAAATTTCACCCATGATTATTATTCTGTTGACACAAACCACCTGAATCAATCTGAAACAAAGGAACCAAAAGAGTTCAGGACCTATTTCTGTTTCAGCTGGTTTTTCCACCTGTGTTTCTATATTTTAGTTATAATGAAAATGTGATGCAATGCTCTCTTCATGAACATGGCTGGAGTAGAAAATAAAATCTTAATATCAAAGATTTTATACTGTAGATAGGGATGTCATCAATTCCTATATGTAAATGGGAATAATTATAGCAGTCCATGGTAGCTTTATTCACATGGCAGCCCTTTGCTTTAAGGAATGACAGTTTAATGGATGTTAATTGAAAAACAGTTACTGCCTTGTGAAAAGAGGAAAACCCACCTACTCTCTAAGTAAGAGACATTGCTTCATCTTTATTTACTGCATCCACAGGCACTTTGGTGCTTTTTGGGGCTCTAGAATTAAGCTGTATTAAACCCCAAAGTCTTTGGGGTCAGCATTTAATTTCTTGGCTCCAGCTGGATTTTCACAATGCTGTGAGCCAGTGGCAGACACATCCTAAATCTAAATAGGTGAGGTCTGACTTTGCAAGTCTGCAGTTGGACTAGTTTGAAGCATAATTCACGTGGAGGAGACTCCCACTGCTGGGAAAAGGCTGATGTCTCCCCAGTAAATCCACACAAGCGTTCAGCTGCAGTGCGGAGTAGGAAAGATATGAACAGAAAAAAGAAAGTCTCAAACACACAGCTATATGCTGAGATACCGAACAGTTTGAGGAATGACTGGCTCTTGTTTCACAACCATTCCTGTTGCCGCAACATAGACAAGCAAAACTGCTTTCAGAAACAGGAGATATCCAGGGCCATGTCATTTGTCACTACTGAATTAATTTACACCATTAAGAATTATCTTCATATTTCCATTATTTCCAATTTCCAAGTTAGCAAAGCCTGTAAGCTTTTGCTATTAAGCTTGTCCATACTTCAACATTTACATTTGCATCTCTTTTTCTGGTACATTATTCATTAGCTTATTTATCTATCTTTTTAATTTTTATGCCCATCTGCTTAATTATCTTCTTAGAGAGATTATCAATGCTTTCCATTTCCTTTGATGTCAATTTGAAAAGGGACAATGAGTTTAGAGACAACCATCATTTCAGCCATTTTGATGACAAGCCTTGTCCTTTGACCAGCTTGGCAATCATCTGACCCCCTTCCTGACCTTTGTATAATTACCTATCCAATTTCCTTATCACCATTCTCCTTTGCAGTTCCTAAAAGCAATATAGCTGTGGTCACTGTCAAAGTCATGGTGACCTTGTTAAGACTCCTTCTATAGCCCTAATGAGATAACCAATTAACCACTTATTCCTTTATCTCAATCTCAAGTAATTTCTAAAACTCCTGTTATGTCTTTTTTTTCTTTGACTAAGCGTTAATTAACTTGACCAACTTTACCTTTTCTGCATTCACCAATCATTTAAAACAATAAAATATATCTGAATAATTTTGTTCCTACATTACCTCCATGTATTCATAATGATCAGTTACTTTCCAGATTAATTTTCTTCCTCTACTAGGTACTCCTTAAATAAACAGAAGGTCTAAGGAACCTTTGTGGAAGCAAAATCTGTGAAGCTATTCCACAAATCATTCACAATAATAAATATCAAGGGCTTTTTTCAAGATGGAATAGATGGAAAAAATGTCAACTTCAGCTTACCTGGTTGGAGGATATACTACTTGCTTTCCCTGATGATTTCCTAAGTCTTTCAAAAACTCCAAGAGAAATAGGTGGACACTCCTGGAGAACATTAGAGAAAATCACGACTGTCAAAAAAGTAATTTTGTTATAATTTTGCTCATTTGGCATCCCTAACCTCTTCCTCTTCTTAAACCTGCAGAAATATGTTCCATACTTCTCAAAGGAATTTATGTCCATATAGACACTGTCCCAATTTAAATGTATCAAAGACCGATGCAGAATGGAGGCAGGAAAGAATCATAGAATCACAGATTTATAAAATGTTTTGGGTTGGAAGGGACCTTAAAGATCATCTCGTTCAAATCCCGTGCCATGGGCAGGGATGCCTCTCACTAGACCAGGTTGCTCATAGCCCCATCCAACGTGACCTTGAACACTTCCAGGAATGGGGCATCCACAGCTTCTGTTGGCAACCTGTTCCACTGTTTCACCACCCTCTGAGCAAAGAATTTCCACCTGATATCTAATCTAAACCCACCCTCTGACATTTTAAACCATCTTTTCTTGTCTTCCCATGTAAAAAGTCCCCCCCCCTTCTTTTTATAAACCCTCTTAAGGTACTGAGAGGCCTCAGTGAGGTTTCCCCAAAGCCTCCTCTTCTCCCTGCTGAACAGCCTCAGCCCTCTCAGCCTGTCTTCCAGCCTGAAATAATGGAATAAAAAAAAAAAATAAGGTCTATCAAGTCCATGCAAGTGGAATGGAGTGGGTTAAGGAGATCTTCCTGCCAAGACAATCCCAGCTGTTGTTGTGCATCACCAGACCAGGTATCTATAGCCTTGGCCATGTTTGTGCTGTTTTCAACTTGAGTGAGTAAGCTGTAAATGCACACACAACTGGCTCAAGTAAAGTCAGCTCAGCTGTCCCTCCCTCTATCTCCTCTCAGGTCTGATTCCAGGGGCAACTTATGAGGAGCCAGCTCAGGTATATGCAGCCACAGGATACGCATGCCTCGGGAGGAGTTGAATCAAGGCTGAGAGGACAGGATCCAGCATGTTTTTTCAGGGATATCAGGCAAGCTGGCTTTCACAAAAAAGACAGTCATGGAAAGGAATATCTTGCAGAAGGTTTCAGGTGAGATAGGCATTCTGTAGTCTTTTCATCTGAGTCCCAGACAAGCCATTACAATGAAAAATTGAAGTGAAACCTTTTGATAGATATATAAATTTTGAGGTCAAAAAGGACTATTCTGATTATCCAGTCTGATCTCTGAATAGCAGTGCTGTGGGGTCTTTGCTGCACCCCCATCAGACTCTTTGCCATCCCAGAATATCTGCCTTGAAAGAGGCGAGGTCTCATCAATAAAATTTTTCTGCAGCAAGTACTCTTAATTTTGCCATGAATCCCTCCAAAACTGCACATAAACAAAGTCAACAGATGTTAAACATATGATCAATAGGCAAAGGCTGCAACTGAACAGCATTCATCTCTCCTTCAAAACTGACATGGAGGGAAACAGTGCCAAAACAAATACAAGCAAAGCAATAGCCTGGAAATACTTTAAACATATTATTTGAATTCTCAGAAGTATCATTTTTAACTTAAAGTAAACATTGGCATGCAAACCTAACAGTCTGCGTAATCCAGTCTTGAAATGTAACTTTATTTGTTATGGGGATTTGCTTAAGGAAAGGGGATGGGAGGGCGAGGTGGGAAATGGGAAAATAAAATAAAAGCACCTCTCCTTAAAAAAAAAACCCAAAAGAACAATCAAACAAAAAACCAAAACCAAACCCCTCTGCTCCTGCTACAAAGAGGAACTGGTTGCTTCTGCAACACTGCAGACATTTCACAAGGTCATGGAAGTGACTGTCTCAAGCTGCTTTAGCAATTTGGGAGGAAGGAGGGGTTGGATTGTTATGCACTTGGATGTTCACTTGGCACACTAGGACGGGTCTTCTTTGTTGCTGTTTTAATGGGAGTCAGAGGCAAGGACGTGCCAGCCAGATTTCCACCCTCACGAGCGCAGGAGCTGGGAGCTGTGGGATTACTCTTATGTGAGGAAGGAAGGGCCATAACCCTCCTCCTTTGGGAGTCTCTCGTGTCATGCTGCGGCCCACCGGCTTTTCCTGAAACAGTGCTGGCTTCTGGCAATCTCCAAATAAAGTCTTCAATTAACAGGGAAACAAAAGTCTCTGAGGACTCTAGCCAGGATGTGCTATTAAATGGGAGAGGTTGCATGCACCTTTTCCAACTGAGAGAGAAATGAGGAGCAGCATGCAAAACATATTTTAACAAGAGACAATTAGGAAAACAGCCCTCCCTTGCTGGGGATCAGTTTTATACAAACAGGGAAAAACCAGAAATCTTCATAGAATCATAGAGTCATGGAGTCTGTCAGGTTGGAAAAGACCTTTAGAGTCTTGGAGTCCAACCACAGAACTAAGACTGACAAGTCCACAACTAAACCACGGTGTCCCCAAGTGCCACATCTACACACCTTTTGAATACCCCCAGGGAGGATGACTCCACTGTTTTCCTGGGGAGACTGTACCAAGGCTTGACAACTGAAGATTCTTTTTTCCTAATAGTCAATATAAATCTCTCCTGAGCTTGAGGCTGTTTATGATTCTTTTCCCATCTAAATACTAGCCAATAAACTGATTTAACTAATAAAGTAAATTAGTCTTCTTGGCTTTATATGCATCAGTTCTCCATCTCAACAAAATTATCTGACTTTCAGGGCTCAACATGCCTTGTCCAGGCTTTGCTTTGACTGTATTATCTTCACTGCAAAACTAAAATTGTCTAATTTAATGTCACGGCCATTGGTATGCTGTGATACACCATTTGTGCTTACCACCTGAAAAACAGAGGTTGGCTTCATATATCTAAGGTCAAAATGCTTAGTTGAAGCTTATTTTCTAGATTTTCTCTCTGGACAGGGAATTGAGACAAAATATGGAGAAATTCACTCTGTCCTGAGATATTTTAGTAAAATTAGTAACATAAACCACCCTCAAGAAGTGTCCAGCTTTCCTCAGAGGAAGAAAGAGGGATCCTTGCTGACCAACTAAAATTAATACCTTGACTTCCAGCTGACCAATGCTGAGATGGTGAACCTGACCCATTTCATGCACAAGGTCACGTTGGAACAGGCAGCATTGTTGTCATTTACCAGTGGGAAAGCAACCAGAACTGACAGCATATATGACAAATTACACAGGCAGCCTACAATAGATTTCTGCTTTCATACACTGCTTTTGGCTAGGGTAGAGTTAGTTTTCTTCCTAGTAGCTGGTACAGGGCTGTGTTTTGGATTTAGGATGAGAACAATGCTGATAACACACTGATGGTTTAGTTATTGCTGAGCAGAGCTTACACTAAGCCAAGAACTCAGCTTGCCATACTGCCCTGCCAGCGAGGACGCTGGGGGACACAAGGAGATGAGAGGGGACACAGCCAGGACAACTGACCCCCTATATAGTCAAAGGGATATTTCATACTATACAGCATCATGCTGAACAATAATACTGGTGGAAGGTGGCCAGGGGGTGGCAGCCACTGCTTGGGGACTGGCCGGGCATCAGTTGGTGGCAATTACATTGTGCATCACTTGTTTTCTGTATTATCTCATAATCATTATTATTTCCCCTTCCTTTTCTGTCCTGTTAAATTTTATCTCAACCCATGAGTTCTACCTTTTTTCCACTTCTCTCCTTCATCCCACTGAGGCTCTCTGGTGTTCAGCTGCTTGCTGGGTTTAGCCACAACACTGCTTCATGCACAAAATCGAGGGGA
The DNA here is from genome assembly GCA_013396755.1 of Sclerurus mexicanus. NCBI lineage: Eukaryota > Metazoa > Chordata > Aves > Passeriformes > Furnariidae > Sclerurus > Sclerurus mexicanus. Next base: position 931,903 of record VWZF01002690.1, read on the forward strand.
ATTTGTCTCCACTTAATATTAAATAATTAAATATTCATTGGCACAAAGAGACAAACTGGTTAAGTAGTTAATGCCTCTCTATAGATCATATGGAAGATCGTATTTAAAGTCTCTCCCTTAATGACTGTTTAATTATTTATAGAAAATGGAAGCACTTCAGTAGGAAGTTCTGAGAGACACCTGCCTCCATACTGTCACTGTCACAGGAACTCAGCCCGTCCTCTGTTTGTGGCTCTTATCTGGGCTGGCAATGCAAGGCTGAGGTCTAGACCTCACAGGAGAAGGACTTGAAGTTAGATTCTTTCCTTTCTCTGTGAGTTCCAGAAGGCATCAAGCATGTCAAGATGGACATCTACATCTTTTCCCCCAAATTTCAAAACAATTGTCCTAATATAG
>VWZF01002690.1:932347-1330076 GCA_013396755.1 Sclerurus mexicanus
GAGGAATCAAAACAAGAAATGAAAGTTATATCCAATGTTTTCACATCTTGGGAGGTCCTGGTTTCAGTTTTAACCTGAGATTCTCAGCACCACTTTTGAGCAGCAATGTTTCCATAATGTGAATGCAGCCTAGCAAATTACTGATTGACCAGAAGCATCTGCAATGATTAAAAAGAATATTACGTTGTTATTTAAAGAAAAAAAAAATATTTGAAATCTCAACCCTTCTCCTCTTCCCTACTTTCTTAGGAAAAAAAAAAAAGAACTAAAAGAGACAAAAACAAAAACTCAGCATAACTGAAAGCCAACTCACCTCGGGATAATAATTTGGCATCAGCCTTTATCGACAGCTGCACTTCACTCGAGCACCTGTGTGTATCATTGCAAGTGATGAATGATTGGGGAGGCTGTTTTGGATTAATGAAACACGTTGTGGCAAAGCTTGTATTCATATTTACAGGATAAGTTTGAGTTGAACCTGTCTTATGAGGCTCAGATCTTGGTGGTAAAGGTGGGATGTATTGGCTGTGTCTATATTATTACGCTTAGGGAATTCTAAGGTCTGAGTAGACACATTGGCTGTGTCCCAACTTAATGTCAAGGTGAGACCATCTCCACCCTATCCCATTGTTCTGGTTTTCATTGAACACAATGATTTTGCTGAACTCTCCAGAGTGGTGTCTATAGAAAATGTGGAAAAAACCCCCCAAAACTATATCGGAAATAATAACCTCACTGAATAGAAAAAACTTTTGTAGAAATCAAAGCTATTCATGTTGTTTGATACAAATTTAGAAATAACTTCAGAGAGGACAAAGGTAGGCAGTGGAAAAGGGACTAAAAGAAAAAGTATTCAAAGTAAATCATCTTACTATTGTGTTTCAAAATGCCGTTTTCACAAAGAGATTAACTTGCATCAGGGAGGAATCTTAAAAGGAGGATAAATAATAAACAAGCCAAACATTTCATAAGGCATTGGACAAAACAGTTGTCCACTAAAACTGGAGAATTGTTTCACACACAAAAAGAAAGGGAATTGTTTTGGATTAATCCAAGCTGAAAATGCTTTATTCTGGAGATTTTTGTTTTTCTCATTAAATTGAAAGCTCTTCTTATTTGTATTGCTTTAAGATGTTTATTTCCAGAAGCTTACTTCAAATCCCATTGAGATCATCAAAAGATCAGGTGACATTAGTTGCTGCTTATTTGAAGGCCATGAGTCTATTTTTTTTTCTCTGTAACCTCGTGAAAGTTCTGTATTGTCAAAGCCAGAAAATCTTCTATATCTTGTTCTTCTTTTTAATTTTTAGCATTGCATTTTGGAGAGATTATATATGCTAATAATTTCAAATTCCTTACACATACACACACACACAAAAAGACAAAACATACCAAAGCTTCCTTTTCTTCTCTCAGTGGTACTTATTTTGGAGATATATTTGACATAACACTAACATAATGTTAGAATTATGGATTCTTGGCTGGTGGAAATTTCAACAATCTAACTGATGGATCAACATCAGTTAATACTTCTTAAAAGTCTTCTTCTAAGTCAGATGGTCATGGCACACAGAACAGGCAACAACAGGATTTAGTAATATTTACTAATCTAACATGCGCTGATTCCAAGATACAGGAATAGATATTCTATGCATCAGTTCTGTCTGTTACCTGAGCTCTTGCCTAGACATCAATAGTTAGATACTGTAATATTTTTTGTGGGAAAAAAATGTGATTGTTAATTAACAGCTATTTACTTTCATATTTGTTAGGGAGGTTTTCATTTGCAGAATATGTATTTGTCAGTGCAGGATCCGTACCACCCATAATAATCACTGTGTTTTTCTCAATCCATGACTACTATTAAAAATGATCATATATATGCTATCAAACACTAATCAAAAAAATTCTTAAAATCTGAAGTCCAGAAAACAGTGCAATTTTGACTGAGTTGTTCCAAACACACCTCAGCCTTCACTTATCCTTCAGTTTACTCAGTTGAGTCTCTCAAATGTACAACTGAGGTCATCTCTATTAGAGTTTTCCAATGTGTTCCTTGAGATTGGAAAACTGAAAAATTCTAGCAAAGCAGTTTTAAACTCGGTGAGAACAGGTTTTCTGTCTTGATGCAGAGTACCTTTAAACATGAAGCAATTAGAGTGCCTGATGGCAAGGAAGGTCTCAGGTTCTCGGGCTCCCTGTGCAAGCCTACCTGTGGTAACTGCCTGATATATCAGAATTATACAGCCACAAGAAGGGAACTGATATGACCTAGTAGAGACAATTTCACATTTAATATCTTATGCATCTAAGGACATCTTTCTCTGTCATTAGAATTGTTTCTCCACGTTTCTCTTTATATCCCTCAAGCATTTGTCTGCACAACACACACACACACACACACACACACACAGGTATTTTAACTTGAAATGGGGAAGATTGATGGAGTTCTAATAAATAGTGAAGGCATGATTTTTCCTGAACTCTAAGGGAAAAAAAAAAAAAACCTGGAAAAAGTGTGTTCTAGGCTTTTCAAAATTTGATTTTTACACTTTATTTTATACATCTTACCTACAGTACATATATTAACAAGAAATTAAAAATGAAAAGGAAATTTAAAAAAAAAAACACAAAAAAACCCAGAAAAAATATTTTATTCAGGAATGGTGAAATTCAACTGTTTATATTGTCAGAAAACCACTTATTTTAAAAATTCATTTCTGGTGAACGTTGCTCCAGTCTACGAATCAATTTTCAGTTCAAAGAGCTACTTAAGATGGAGTAACTGTTAGCAAATGTAGTTGAATACATTGACCTAAAATTTATCTTCCTGGATAAAATAGTCTAACTATAATTTTTGTCATTGTGCTTTAAGCTTATATTTGAAAATTAAAATAGAATATATTATCACTAATAATGGCAACTATACTGTTATTTTTACAAATGGTCTTTCATTCTGTCCATTTTTCAAGGTAATCCACGTGCTATCCAAATAATTCCTTAGGAGAATGAGATGCATTTGCCTAATTACCACAGGTGTGATATTCCCAAATGAAGTGATTGCTCTAAAACCAGTCTGATGCCTGCCATTGGTGTCAAGGGAATTATCTAGTTGCCCAGATCTAATTATGCTGAAGGGAATCTCAAACGCAATTAGCTGCTTCTCCCTCTTTCATACAACAAGAGAAAATTAGCTCCTTAATTAATAATGAAAGCTTCTTGATTTTACCAATGAAAATTAAAAGTGTATGCTGGTACTTTGCATAACACTGATATTTGAAATTTGGTGTAAGTTTATTTGCTTGAAGAACACTGCACTTGTTTTTAATAAAAAATCTACATGCAATACTTAGACGGGACATCGTCTTGCCTAACCATTGACAGTTTGGTCCAAGCTACTCACTGGACACAGTCTTTTGGATTCAAGGAAGACAGGCAGGGATACACCAAGCCAGTGGCTTCCATGCTCTGCTTACAGGACACACCTGGAATAATACTGGAGTTAGTGGTGAATTAAATAGGTTTGAGAACGGTTTGGATGCAATATTTTCAGAAGCTTGAGCTTTAGTTATAGCTAATTACAGCAGCTCTGTCTACTCAAACCTGAAGGACCAATGTGTTCCCCAGACACTGCAGTCTCTGAGCATCTTCTGGCCACCAAACCACACATCAGCAGAGTAGTGATTTTCATTCTGTTGCAGGAAGCTGGGAAACTCAGATTCACATGACATAACTCATGTCCAACCTTCTCTAGAAAAGGGTGACGCTGGATGACACTCATCTGCAGCATGGAAGAGCAATACAGACACAGAAGGAACCATTCAGATCTTCTGTGACTTTTTTGAAAGGGTCAACTACATGGCTACTCATAACACCTTCGTGAGAAAGTAGACATGACAGTAGTAGTGCTAATATAACTATGTCTAAAATAAATCTTATTTTCAGCACCAGCTTTACAGGATTTTCTTCCTGTGGATTCTTCCTTGACACTGTTGATTATCTGCCACAGCTTATCTCAGTCCATCACCTAAAGATCTTTGTCTCTGTTTTTCTCTACATGTGCTTTTTCCGTGTCATTCTCTTTGAATGTACATATGCTGTTATGCATCATCACAGAATCACAGAACATGCTGAATAGGAAGGGACCCACAAGATTATTAACCCTTATATTTTGCAAATATTAACCCTTCATGTGTTACTTCATAAATATGCTTTTTTTCAAGCTTTTTTTTTTCCCCAAGTGATTCCAAGTCCTCATGTCACCTTTTACCATGACATCTGTCTCTTGAAACATCATTACTTTACAGTCTCACATAAGCAGAATTTTCTCTGTGTTGCTCTTTATGAAGAGGTAAAAGGCTTTAGTGGTTGGTTGCAGATTCTCAGCCATGATTATCAACATATTCTTTTACCCAACTCAATTGTATTGTATTTTTGACAGGTTCAGCAGAGTAGCAGAAATCACAGAACTTCTGCTGAGACCATGTCCTGTTTTCTTGTTACAGGTTTTAAGAACTAGAAAGTCAAGGATTACTGGACACTTTCAAGGTCTCAGTGTATCAAGGACATAGTGTACATCTCTTTTGGAAAGGTTCCAACTTACTTCTTGAAGATATGTTTGTATAAAGAGAAGCCTTTCTTTTCTGCTTTACTTCTATTCATATTTCTAAGATGATTTTGTAGGCTTCTATTTCAAAGGAGAAGAATTATAGAGAAAGTACCTGTGTATTGTGTTATCATGTATATTTTACCTACAGGTAAGATACAGGAATGAGTTTCATTGTTTTGAATACAGGTTGCACTTTATTCCCAGACTTTCTCCTCTGGATTTTCCAAGGTTATGTAGTAAGGAGCTCATGTAGAGACAACACACAACATGGGAGGCATACTTTTAATCTTACATTAAGCTTCACAACATTGGAATTGGATAAGTCTCTCAAAAACTTTTAATATGTCCAGGGTTTACCAAATTCATACAGATTTAGCATACTTCTCTCTAACATATAAAGTCATGTTTGTTTTACTGCTGTCAGGAATTAACTATTTAAAGCAAGCACATACTACTAATGAAACAAGTCTATATATAAGCAATAGAAGAATCAGATGTGAAAAAACCATCTTGCTACATACATGTGGTATTTATCATGTATATATTTCTCTGTAAAATTTTTCTCTTTTGCCTCTTCTGCTTCATCTGCACTCCAATCCCTTCTGTATAAATTTTCGATTTGTTTCACTCTGCTTTCCTTTAGGAATCTCTCTCTTTGTCATCTTATTCCTTTCTTAATGGTCTAATTATGTTCAACTTAAAGTGTATATACAGTCCTTTACTGGTTCATCAGACGGTGAAGAAGACAAAGTAGGATTCTTTACTATTATTACTATACCTTATTTTACTGCTTCTTTTCAGGATGTTTATTGTGCCACATGAAATTTTCACCTCTTAGTATTTTCCTTTATAAACACATCTTCTACCATGTCTGTTTCTTATCCATGATGCAAACTGCAAACAGGTACCACTCAAGATGGTTAAACCAGTCAATGTTCTTCGGGACGCTGTAGCTGGTTAAAGAAAACTTTTTAAAAATCCTCCATACCCTGGAGGTAGACTTTGTCAAGATGCTCACGTAATTGAAATTTTCTATGGCTGTTAAGAACCAAGAGAATAGCAGTTCTTCCCTCCAAATGAAATCTCACTGCCAGATTTGTATGACATTTCATGATCCAAGCTTAATTTGTTATACATTGTTCCCAGAAGGTGAGATGAGATTACATGGAGCCATACATTAGTTAGAAGATTTATTTTACACTTACCCACTCAAAGTTCCTTTCTAGTTATTCAAACAGAATAGAGCAATCTTGATTAGTTAATCTCTCTACATCAGCGTTTTTTCCACAGAGCACTTCACAGAAATGTTTTAAAATTTCACCACAATTAAAAAAGCAATTAAAAAGGATTATCAAAATCAAAGTTGATCTTTAATTACTGCCTATATCTAGATCTTTATTCCATGATATACCAGATAAAATACTCTTAAAAATGCTTTGTTAATAGCTTTTTATTACTGAGAACATAAAAAATTTCAGTCTTTTGAGGCGCATCCCTTTTTAGATCAACTTCATTTTCAGGTTGTCATCTAAAACTTTATTTCCATCAATCTTGCCTTGCTCTAGCTGAGTAAGCCATTCCTTTATCTTCTGCCCACCATGAGAATTGGCCACCTTGGAGTGACTTGGGTAGTGTGGTCAAAGTACAGCTGTAATTTCTCCAGTGAAAAATTGCTTTCTATCTCTGTTTTAGTGAGCAAATCTCTTCTGGTCTGCCTATGTGAATGCCTGCAATCAATTTTTGGTCATTTGGACTTCTAGGAATATTCAGGGCCATCATTTTTTTTTTTTTTCTCAGACCAGTCATGGCATAAGGGTGTGTTAAAAGTCTTTGCAGTTTGACAGTTCTTGCTGAAAAATAGTTGTTGTTGAGCAGAAGCAATAGCAGAATGGCATAAGCTTCTCCAAGGATGATTTCAGCCTGAATAGCTGTAGTATTTCAATGAACAGAAAGGAAGAGAATTAAAAATTATGGTACTTATGACGGTTCTGTGTTTTCACATATTCACATTGAAAAATATTCTGAATAATAAAAGAAGGATTTTGTGTAAAAGTGAAAAAAGGTTAAAAACAAGAGCATCTGGATAGATAGAGACATCACTATTGAAAATCTCTCTATAGTGAATTTCCTGCTCGGTTCAATTAATAATTATTATTGTCTGATAACCTCAGATTGCCAGTGGACTTTATTTTCTCAAAAAGACCCCCAGTTCACATCCTTTTATGTGGAAAATATTGTGAGTGAGGGTCTGTTCACCAAATTTTGTCAACATGAAAACTGTGCATCTTGTCTAATTTAGTCACCTGAGGCTTCACTCACACCTCAGAGTGTCAAGGGCCATCTGAGGTGCAGTTGGAGCTCTGTATCTGCCTGGTCTCAAAATGCCTCTAAAGAGGCATCTCTTGCAGGTCCTGTATCCCACCTACCAGCCCCATGTGAACATCTCCAATTTATGGGGTGCTTTCAAATGGCATTAGACATTTACTTTAAGCAACTAAAATGTTCTAGTAAGGTGGGACCAGGCATGTAAAGTTTTGAGTCATTTAATCTAATTCAAGTATCTTAATACACTTGCCAGAGACCCTAAATTTTAGGTGTCTATACATAGGAGTCTGGATGTAAGATGAGTATCTGAGGTCAGCAAAGATTTAGGTAAATGCCAGGCAAAAGAACAGAAATTAGGTCAACATGTAATAATAAGGACTTTTATGTAATGAAAGTTTTCTGAAGTTCTCAAGAGTGGAAAAGGCAAAAAAAGCAGCTCTTCTCAAATCCCTTCCCCCCATTTTGAGGCACTAGAGAACCCCCTGAATCATTACATTATACTACATCCTTCTATATAGAAGATCAAAAGCTCAACTTTTGCCCTTCTGCCCCTAGAGTTTGTGGGACCCTGAACCCAACTTGTTTGGACTAGTGCAAATTGATATATCCAAATCAATAAATCCCTTGTTGGCCTCTTTAACTCCATCTGAACTCGCTCAGATTCCAACAACACTGAGCCCCTACCAAGACAGTACAAGCACAAGGCAAGTAACAAATCTCAGGGTCAGGTGAGGCTTTTCTGAAGTGACAGCTGAGCGAGGACCTTGTCAAAGAACTTTAATAAAGTCATTCCCCTCTCCAGCACTAGCATTAGGCCATCAGGCAATGTTTTCAGACTCTCTCTCACATGGGAATTTTATGCTGCAGTAAGACATGAAATCCTAATGTTCTCAAAATCTTTCCTTTTTAATATCTGGATTCTTTCTTAATTATTTTCAGATTAATTTCCAGCTAATACATAAGGATGAAATTTGGCGCATGACCTATAACCCTAAGCATGTTTTAATTCTGTTACCAATCTCCTGATTTCATGGGGGGGCTTAACAAGCACCATATGTGAAGCACTGTGTTCCTGTGCATTAATGTTCCTAATGATCCGGGGAATCTCTGCCCCTATCCTGCTTTGCCACACCATCAGCAGCTGGACAATGGCAATATCAAGGTCTGAAGAAATGGGTTTCTTCCAGATCTTTGTCCTCAAGGCTGAAAAGGATTCTAAGGCACTACATAGTCATGCATAAACCAGTTCACATCATATATAAACCAAACCGTGTTGGGCAGCATAGTGGGGTAATAAGGGTGCTTATCTCCATGATTTGGTGTCCTGTTGACTGCCACCTTTCAAACAATGCTCTGGTTTCACAAGATTTTTGTGCTGGCACTCAACTTCTTTCATCTGCCACCACATTTTCTTTCTCCTGCTTCACACTCCCACATTTGGGACACTTTTATGGCCACCTAGTGAAGCTGATAAGGCTTAAAAATTATCAGGTTTGAAGTGAAAGACTGAAATGACAGGATTTTATTTAATATGGAGGAATTTCTAGGGTCATTTTACAGTGTGGCTGCACCAACAGTAGGATTTGGCCTGTCTGTAACTAGTTTGTGCCTCTCCTCAGGTGATGCACAAGGTAAAAGCCATTTTCCCTTAACCTTTGTAATCACTATGATTGATTATGCTATTCAATTCAGTCACAACTCTACAATGCTGTAAGAGCAGTAGAATTTCCCTGAACTGGGTTAAAATGGTTCACACTATCCTGAGAACAGTGTGGAGGCAAGAGCTTCTCATCTCTCAGCCTAAGGTTCTGAACTAAGAGAGAAATTAACAGCAGCTATGAAGAGGTCAGCATACAATATCATGTCTAATCAAAGGGTAGAACACATTTGACACCTTAACAGTCAAGTCAGGAAAGAGATCAGCATTCAGAGCTGACCTGTCTGCTGACCCAGATGCCTCCCTGAACACACATGGTTGACCCCAAAATGTCGATGGGAGTATTTCTACAAGCCTCAGTGGGGGTCACATCTAATGGGCATGTTTCTTGCTGCTAGAATTAACTTTAATTTCATGTTGCAAAAATGGCTATTAAACCACAGACTATTCCTCCAGTGAATCATAACATAGAATCATTGAATGGCTTGGGTTGGAAGGGACCCTAAAGACCATCTAGTTTCAATCCTCTGGCCCTGGGCAGGAGTGCCATCCACTAGATCAAGTTAAAGAAAGTTTTCCAAATAAGCTCTGCCCTATCCTGGACCTGTTCCCTCCTTCAGGAAGGACTTCATTTCCTGTGCTTGCTTCAGAGAAGAACTTGTTGTCTCTTTCTTTGTTCCCTGTTTGTGACGTGTTGTCCTCCTCCGAATCACCTGTCCTTGACACCAACCCATAAAACTTTGCCACTCTCACTACACCATTAATGCTTTATTTAGCCTTTAATTGTAATGGCTCTCAGAAACTGCCATGGATCTAGAGTATTGTCTGAAAATGAGCTCCCAATCTAAAGGTTTTCAGGCCTGTGGGGGAGAAAACCCATTATATGTGATAGTTCTCTGCAAATGTGGGTAATTACAGACAGAAAAATCCTCCTTACCACTGCTGAAACTCTGTGTGATCAGCTGCATTCACGGTTTCAACCTATAGACTGTAGGACTGAAAAGCTTCACTAATGATTTCTCCATTGGACCAAATGATATCCCTGACAATAACGTAATCCTGAGAACCCTCACTTACTTCCAGTTGTCACCATTGGGGCCACAGGCTTGCACAGATGAGCCAACACGCTCCTCCAGACCTGCACTTATGTTTCAATAATAAAAGCCCAAATGCTGAACGTTTTTCCTCCCTCTCCTCCCTCCCAAATGCTACTGATCGTCCTATTACCATGGCAACCAACTCCTGCTGGCATGATCAAGAAAAAACCTGATTTGGGATTTTAATTAATTGCTTGGAAATGGAAATGTAACAGTGACTGGCAGTTCAACTAAGCACGTTTGCAAAGTGAATAAAAATAGAGTTTCTGAAATACTTGAAATTGTTTCACTGGATATAACCCACATTTTTTACGAGACACCTTAATTTATTCCGCTTCATAAAATAAATCTGCAAATGTACTAAGCCATTTTGTCAACACAAATCATTTTGGCAAATACTTTAATCCTTCTTCTTAACAAAATGTATTGTATTAAGGAAAAAAAAAATCTAACCCATCAGTATAAACCCATAGGTTTGATCTGAACGTATGCCTTTTTCACCAGTAGGTCATATTTATAAAAGGGTTTCATCTTGCCTTCACAAAAGAGGATGTGCTTCTTCCGATGCATGTGATTCCTCATTAACATTTATGGCAGCTACACCCCCATATTCAGCAGAGAATGGAACATAAATGGCTTTCACTGGATTTTTATGACCTCCAGTCTCCTTGTTTTCAAAGAAAATAAAGTGGTCATTGTTCGGGTGTGCCACCACCCTCTTTTGAGTGCTGCCAGTGCTGCTGATGTGGGTGTCAAAGGTCCTGTGTTGCTCCACCAAGAAACAGCTCCATTTCTCTCCAGAATTTTAGGAACAAGAGGATTAGGAAGATATCCTTGTTGTCTCCGTGTGGTTCTGAGTACCCATAGTTTCCAGCATTATGCTAGTTTTGTAGGTCTTGTAGTTTCATACAGTATTTATAAATGTATATATATACATATATATGTAATTAAATACATATAGCACTTCTTCCTTCAAGAAATTAGAAGAGGTTTTGAAGGATTCAGAGGCCTCATATCACACCTGAAACTGGAATTAAACTTCATAGCTTCATAAAGTCCTTCAGGTGTCTCCTCTGAAAGGTTATAGTGAGGTGGGGTTCAGTCTCTTCTCCCAGGCAACAGGCAATAGGAGAACAGAAAATGTCCTCAATTCATGCTGAGGGATGTTTATATTGGATATTATGAAAAATTTTGTCACTGAAGGAGTGATCAGGCACTGGAACAGCCTGCCCAGGAACTGGTGGAATCACCACCCCTAGAAGTTTCCAGAAAGCATGTAGATGTGGTACTTAGAGACATGGGTTAGTGGTGGACCTGGCGGTGTTAGATTAATTGTTGGACTTGATGATCTTAGAAGTATTGTCCAACCTTAATGATTCTGTGACTCTTCAGCTTGAGACATTGACCTGATGGGAAAGCTACATAAAATAAACATGTTTGTACTGCAAACACGGCATGAACACTTCTCAGTCACAGCATGGTAATGCAATGCCACATGAAGACAAATCCGTGTTATTGCTCAAGGACCTCCTTATTCACAAGCAAGAGTCAGGGTGCCTGGGTGGAATCAGCAATGTTCTCTATGACCAGCTCCCGTACTTTTCCCCTCTGAGATTTTAGCTTTCTGCTTCCTTTTATTTGTTACAGGCCAATGACCTCCCTGACAATCAAAGCTAAGTGTGAACAATTCTGTGTTAAATCACTTATTTTCACATATTTATGGATTTTCCTCCAAGCAGATTTTGTCAGACTTCCAGGTTTAAAATACCCTGCAGGTCCCACTGCCAGACTATAAATTCACATCACAGGATCACATCGCTGACCCAGAAGTTGCTGAAGTTCCTTAGTCAGTGACTTAATTATTTTTGAGAGGTGACTCTTCTTGCCAGTTCTCACACATTTGCAATGGGTTTTTTTAGTGAACACTCTTCACTCAGCCCCTGAACTGGTCTCTAGCTCATAGTAGACAACATCAATGAGCAGAGCTCTACTGTGTGGTATGAATTGAATTTAATCAGCTATTTTTAAAGATTACACATCACAGGGTTGGAGGAGGCCCTGGAGAAGTAATTTTCTTTTCTCTCCTGGGCCATATTTATTCACCATTCCCCACTTCTTTTTCTTTCTCCTGCGACATCTTTAAAATATAAGTAATAATTTCCATTATTGCAACATATTTTAGGACTGAAATATCATTAATCTGGTAGAAATTGTGATGCAAAATGAAAACACAAGAAATCTGGTGGCTATCTCTCCAACTCTCTACCATCTATTGGTATTTCTAAGGCAACTATCTTTGTGTTATCTAAGCACTGTAATATAATACAATCACTTGCAAGTAAGTTGTATCTAAGTGCAGTGGGTTTTACTTATTAATAACGTAGCACTTATCTTCAAAGTGCTTCACAAACTAATTAATTCTCCCAGCACCTTCTCCCTGTCAGGCAGGTGAGACAACTACTATTCCTATTATACATATCATTACGATTATTACTTGAGGAAATAAGGTTAAGTTACTCCTCCTACCTCCCTAAAGAGAGAGGGAACATTAGAAAGAGCACCTGAGCTCGGTTATTAAGGAGCAGGGGGGTTTGACCCCTTTTGACGCCACTCCAACATACCTCATACCTGGGCAACATCACTGGTATCAACATAATTGTGTGCTTCATTGAACACTAGAATGGCAAAGCATGATGGGATTCTTTGTCTGAGATTGACTACTTTTTTTTTGTTTTTTAAAAAGGACCCTAACCAACCATCTCCATGCTGCTGTGTGAGTCATCCACATGCATTGGGTATCTCAAACAATCTATACTGACTTGGTTGCTTCAGTTTCATGTGCTCCATTTTGTTGGCATTATTCCTCAGCCAAGCAATTCCTGCACTCAAGTTTCTGCATCTCCCAGGTAAGGGAAACACGTGGGAAGGATATTTAACAACCACAGAAAAGAAAGAAATTACAATAAGAGAACTTACTTCTTAAATCATTCTAATTCCTTGATAGTGCAATAGTATTTCTGCTTCATCAGACCCTTTAGACCTCTACCTCTCAGGTTTATCCAAAGGTATGGATACTTGATGCCATGTGAACATGCATTTAAGAGCTAATGCCCCTCCTCACAGCTTCAATGACTAGCTTGGATTTAGAATCATGCCATGCGATATTGCATAACTATTGGCAATAGCTAATGGCATTCATCAGATGAGGTAATTAGAGGAGGTAAACAAAGATAAAGGCCAAACAGCTGCCCAGGTGAAGAAGTCCTTATATTAATTCACCCCATAAAACACAGTAGCCAGATCAAGCTGTAGGGTGGCCCACAAGCTACTTAAGCTCTCCCTTGTTGTGTAATGATGATACAGTGGGCAGAAATCCACCAGCAGCCTCCTTGTAGGAGAGCACCTTCCTCCTCGGGGTACCTGCCAACAAAAACACTGTGCAGCAGGATTAAAATGCATTTTAATTATTTGCTGAAGGTCAGCTTGACAGTGCAGCCATTAAGCATACAGGTACACATACAGACACACATAACTTTATTCCTATAGAATTGAAAACATGGGAAATTGGATATTGGCACACCTGTGTTCTATAAGGATGAAGAGTGAACTTCAAAAGGTTGGTTTGAGTTTCAGGAAAACACTCCAAGCCTTTGAGGTAAAATTCATCTGCCTAACTTGGACATCTTAAAACTAAACAACTAAGTCTGAGCTCGTCACCCCAAGCTCCCTTCGTGGAGAGAAGTGGGCATCTCCAGAGTGTAATTCATCTTATCCCATCATATGTGTCTGAGATAGACTGGATGACTCACTCCCTGGAGGTGCCTACTTGTCTCTCCTGACTCTGAGGAGAGCCTAGCTCAGATTTAGACATTTACCTTTTGATACATAACATTAGGAGAGATGAATCCCGCCCTTATGTCCTCTCAGGCTTTGTTCCTTTCACAGTCAGCTGGTCAGTTGACATGGACAATGTAAACATGGTCAGTGAGTATTTGGAGGGTTTTGCTACTTTTATCTCTAATAGGACAGTTCAGAAATAAAGTGGTAAAAGAATAGGAAAGTAAAAATCCCAACCTCTTCCGCACAAAATTCAGGCAGAGTTTGTGACATTCCGTAATTTAATAACAGAGGGACATGCTGGCAAGACACTCTCCATTTGATATTTCTTTACTGAACCACAAGACACAGACTTTTATTTCAGCAGGTGAGTAATGTCTTTGACTTCAGGAAGATCACCCGTCCAGTGAAAGTTGAGTACATACATAAATGTTTTCAGGATCAGGCACATATAAATTAATTAGAATTACGTATTTAAATAGCTTTGTGGATCTTGGCCTTTGTTCATAACCTTCATCATCTGAGGCCTGAGTCTGCAACCTTCAGAGAACATGATACCAGACATACATTTTCTGTTTGGAAGGGAGATGCTGAGGATGAAGGTGAGAAGGAAGTAAGACAGGTTTACAATTTTAACTGGACAGTGCGATCATGATTTTACTGGCAAGATTTTTAGATTGTTCCTGAGATATTGATATTTGTGTAAAAATGCTGGAAACTTTATTTCGGGGGGGAGAGGGGGAAAGAAAAAAAGATAAAAAAAGGCAGTGCAAAGTATTTGCCATGGGAGGTCTGAGCTTAGCAAGGAGATGAGGGTACTGTTTGCATTTCTATGCATTTATTTGCATAAATACACAGAAACTGGGGAAACACATGGCAACTTTCAGCCTATTACTAGTCAGGCTGCTAAGTCACTCATGAATCTGCTTTAACTTTAATAAATTTTAACTGTATAGAATTAGCTTTGCATGGACTTTTGCCATAAAGACTATTTCTGTTCTGTGTTTGCACAGCACTTAAAAAAAAAATAAAAGCAAGAGCACAGACACACTCAAAAATGATGTATTTTCTGCCCCCAAATCAATGGAAAGAAGAGAAGCCACAATAAGTCCCTCACTTTCACCTCATGGCAAACCCTTTTCTCCACATTTCAGAAGAATTAGGTCCTGCAAAGAGTCCTCCACTACCACTTTCTTATATCTCAATTTAAAATGAGAACTTAAAGTTCAGTAGAACATAAAAGCATCCAATTCTTGTTAATGTAGCCTGGAATAGTGGGTGGGCCATTTCTCAGGTGAGAAAAAGCAAGCTGCAAAGCAAATACCTGAGGTGACTTCTACTTGTTTGAGTCTACTACCCTTAGGGCTGTGTTCTTTTGGCTGGGGATATCAGTTGATCTTACCTCTTAACAGTAATTATGCCAGACAGCTTTTTGGCTTTCAGTACTGTTCCATAGGTAACATAAATCATACAAATTATTACCACAATGCTAAACTATAATTACCCACAGACCCTGACATGCTAAAAGGTGTATTAATTTGATAATATAATAAATATGTTACTGCATAAAACTATAATTATTACTTCAAAATTGACACTTATACCAGCTTGATTTTTTTTTTCCCAGCAGGCAACTCAATTGTACATTGACCAATACCAGAAATGCAACTTGAATTCAATGAGAGACACTGAAAGGTAATTTGATATCATGTGGGAGGCCGCTCTTAAAGGAAAATGTCACTACAGTTAGTTTGCTTTTTGGAAGTTATAATTCCATAAAAGCAATAAATTACTCTGTAGTCCAAGAGGAAAAACATATCTGACAAATAGCTCAGGAAATGGGAACAAGATCAACAAAATATCTAAAATGCTACCAGTGAGGACAATAATTAACAGATCAGCAGAAATAAGCACCCTTAATTATGTTGCTTCAAATGTTATTGGGGGAAAAAAATAAAAAATGACTGACACTATAGGAGAAAATTCTACTTTTTTTGCATGGAAAAACTGTCACTGTGGGAAAGACCAAGGTCCCAGTTCTGCAACTTTATGGGTGTGGACAACCCCTGGCACTGCTCCTAGGTTTGTTTTATTCAGTGACTGCCTGATACAAAATACATAAACAAGCCTGGGAACAGAGGTTGTAATCCAGACCTGGTCCTTCTCAGCTAGGCAGCCTGACTACTGTAACATCTACTCAGGATTCTCTTTCCCATTTACTTTATGTTTTTCTTCTTCCACAATGTCAATATAAACCTGTGGGAAGTGAGTCTTATATGGACAAGCCTTCTTAAACTCAGGGAAAGAATAAGCTCGCTTCTCTCTCCTGACTGACCCATTTCACTGCCTTGGACTGTGCAGAAATCAGTCATGTACACTCTGCTAGGCTATATTGAATTGATATTTACACATTGAATGTTTTTGGGACAGTTTCTGTTTGAGTTTCTATTATGAGGCTCTTAAAATGTGTAGCTAATGGAAATCTTCAAAAGTATTTGTTTCCAAGCTTTCCCTTACAAGATGAATACTCCTGATTTTTCAAGTTCTCCCCTCATTTTTTAATCCTATTTATACTTTGGCTTGCAAAAGGAGGAAAACAAAAATGTATCAAAGGAAAAGGGAATATCAAGTTTATTTCAAGTTTTCATTTCTGGGTGGTATTGCTATCATTTAACTTCATGTCTTTACGCTTAGATGTTTATGAACCAGTTGCTATAGGCATACTCAGTATTCAAAGGACAGCTGTAGGCATTGTTGGAAGAGGTAGCAGCTAAATCAGAGGATCTTCCTTCTGCAGGTGTTTCCACTAAGAAAAAGTGAGACTACAATGATTAACTCAGTGAGCCTCATCCAGAGTTTCTGGGTTTTTTCCATTAACAAAGTAGAAATAAAGGGAGGGGGAGAATTTCTCAGAAGGAAAAAGAGAAGAACGGAGGAGAAATGAAGGGAGGAAGTATTAAAATATTAATATTAAAAAACTTAAACCAACTTAATTTCTTTTCTTTGATAAAAACTCTGTAAATGCATATGTTGAAAGAGCTTAAATGTTCCCATTAACATTTGTATTAAAATACTTAAAAAAAAGAGCTAACAATAAAAAGTTTATAGTGGCAAGGATAGTTTGGTATCAAAACATTTGCTAATGAAGCAGAAAACCTCATTTCAATACCCTTGTCTCATACAAACTTTGGTTGAGAAGGAATTTATTCTCAATCTACCTGCAAGATAAGTATATTTTCAAATGTAAGGGATGTCGGGAAGATACATATTTTTAAGAATCCTCATTATGATGTTTGAAACCTTACAAAAGAGTGAAAAGGCCCTGATTCTGTTAGATGTAAATAAACGTTCCACTTCTGTGTAAACAGTCTTAACAAGGTGAGTTCCTGGGTCGCACTGAAGGGTCAGTGAGAGCGAATGTTGTGCAGCTTTATCATTACCTTTAGTAGTTGCTCTTTCACTGATCAAACTGAACGATGCAAATAGGTCAGTGGAACTGCTTGGCAAGCATTCTGCACCTGACCTACTACATGTATTATAGAAGGCTCTATTGACATGGTTCTCCTCAAATGCCTGTCAGGAATGTATTAACAGTATTTGGCAGAGCTCCTGGTGACTTTCATCCTGTTGGGACAAAAGGTGAACTGCATGGGGAGACAAGGAGAGAAGGTTTCCACAATATCAACACTATTTTCAGTGAAACATGAGCTGAAAAAATCACCATAGTGATGCTGAGATATGGGCAGAATTATTGGCCAAAACTGGAGAGGAAAATAAAGGAAAAAAAGGGCAAAAAACCTACCATAATCCTTTGGTACAGAAGCTGTGAAAGATGGTGTTGGAATAAGTTGCCTAACTTGGGAAAAAAATTAGGACTGAAACTTGGATGTATAAAGACTACCTTTATTAAGTTCTTAGAAAAGAGCTACTGCACAGTCTTCACCAGGAGCCTTGAAAATTGTACAATTATGGAATCATTTAGGTTGGAGAAGTCCTCTAGGTTCATCAAGTCCAACCATTAACCCAGCACTGACAAGCCCACCACTACACCATGTTCCCAAGTGCCACATCTACATGTCTTAAATACCTCTGGGAATGGTGACTCAACCACTTCTCTGAGCAGCCTGTTCCAAATGCTTGGCAACCCTTTTGGTGAAGAAATTAATCCTAATATCCAGTCAAAACCTGCCCTGGCACTACTTGAGGCCATTTCATTTTGTCCTATACCTTGTTTCTTTAGAGAAGAAACTGACTCCTATGAGGCTACAGCCTCCTGTCAGGTAGTTGTAGAGAGCAAGGATGTCCCCCTTGAACCTCCTTTCCTCCAGGCTAAATGAGGTGAATAATAATAATTTTCCAAATTGCAGAGTATATGAATGTTGCTTTTTAACTGAATTTTGTATTCCTTCTTGCTTATAGATATTCTTGGTCTCAGCAAATTGCTTGTTTGAAAGAACATGCTGACAGTAAATATGATGTTACAGAGAGTCTTAACCTATTTCTTTACCTGTCTTAAGTTTTTCCTATGTAAATGATTATTGTAATCATTTTGATGAATCATTTTGTTTGATGGAAATAACAGCTGACATACACAGTTGGAATTTCCTCTTCTTACAGCACTTTAGAGGAAGGAGGGAAGAAAATAAAAAGGTAGTTGTGACTACTTAAATCTATCCTTTTAATAATGTAGTAGACAGTCAGTGATGATGATGTGATTCATTACTTGCCTATAACATTAATTATACATTATTAGCTGTTTCACTGTATGATAGCTGGCAATTGGTGATATGATTCATAAAGTGCTATTGTTAAGCAAATCTGCAAATCTGTTTGATTTAGGTTAAAAGAAAGGGCGATAGGTCATAAGAAGTTGAAAAAAAAAAGTGTGTGAGAGAGAAAAGACACCGACATAATTTGCGGTTCTATTTTTATATGAACAACAAGGTTTACAGTGAAGAGCTGTTGGATACAGTTTCGGTGAGCAAGGATTTTGCAGAGAGATTAGATCAGTTACAAATTGCTAAATCTGATGACTTAGATAAAAATTTAACCAGAGGCTTTGAAAGAGGTAGAACATGTTTCTGTGGAGAAGTGATTGCCCTGTACTTCCGAGATAGAGCTAATCACAGAAGGCCGCACTGACTGTACCCTCAGTGAAAACTGAACGGGGAAGAAATCATTCATTTGAGAATGGAGATCATTTCCAGGTGTAATAGACTGAAAACTGCACTCCACTTTCCAAATGCACCCTATAATTTGGGGAACCCCCAGAAGGCAGTCCCGCAACTGCACTATAATGTTCCCTTTCAGTGCAGCTCTATCAGATCTGTGTTACCAGATGAATAAATTCAATAAAACAATTGCTTCCTCCTCCACAGGCTTTGTAAGATTCCAAAACCTTTTTCCATTTCCACAAAAAACCCACCAACCTTAACCAACCACTTAAAAAACCCAAAGAAACAGATTTTGCCCAGAGATAGCAAATACTCTGAAGGTTAAACATTCATTCCAGACTGGTTTGTGTCTGCACTTTATCTGAGCTCGAAAGGGGAATTGAAGCTTCATCCTTCTTGCTCCAGGAAGCAGCAACTCATGCAGAGTGAACCTCATCCTTTCACTCATGTAAGTCAAAAGTGAGTTATAGATCTGAACTTCTGTTTCCCAGTAAGGGCACTGCCCATAAAGGCCCATCTCACAAACAGACTTCGATTCTTAGGAGTAAATATTACCTCATTAGCAACAATTTGTTAAAAATAAGGAAAAAATAAAACAAAAAAAATTAAAAAGTCAAAGTAGTAAAACAATTTAAACAAATATTTTTCCTTTATTAATTTTAGTAACCCTGTAACTCTTAGGGGAAGAAGTTAAGACAAAAGTCGTATTCACCTTGTTCTCAAGTGGATTTATGTCTTCTCTTATCCTAGATAACACTCCAAAGGAATAACATGTCGCACCTACCATACATTCTCTCATCCATTTCCTCATATACCCAGCTCTTCTGTGCAGCAACAACCCTTAACACAACCTATTCAGAGAGAGCAGGAGAAGTGCTGTATTTTCAGAACTTCAATTGCATTAAAATACATGACCTAGAAATACTTTATAGAAACTTTTAAGATTATTTGCTCCTATGTCTTATTTCTTAAGGCAATGGTTTTGTGGGACGAAGATAGGCCTGGGAGCTAGGAATTCCTGAGTACTGTCTCCAGCACTGTCTTGACTGTCTATTGCCTACATATCACAGTGATTGTGTGATTTATTTATAAAACACAGATTAGATTAACTCAAACAAGATTAAATTAGATAGAACAAGTCACTTAAACTCTCACTATTTCCTCATCTGTAAACTAGCGATATCTGTATTTACCTATTACACATGGTGACTGTGAGGTTAATCTCCCTAAAGAATTATCATGATTATCATTAATCTGGAACACACAAAACAAGTCTCGATAAGGAAACAAGCTTGTGAATCAGCTGAGGTGGAGTAAAGGTACCAAAGCAATTCTTCTGCTGATCTGATAATCAAGCTTTCTTGATAAAGGTTTAGGAATGTCTTCATTTTACATTAGGCATCTAAAATATAATGTTTAATATAAGATAGTTGTCTACATTCCCTCTGTAGTCAAAATGTGCGTAGATGGACATCATGCATTGAATGAGTCAATAATGATATGATTCCAGGATGAATCACCTAATGGATTCTCTTCAATATCTGTAGAGAGAGCCTAGACAACTAGACAAGGTGTATTTTAGATAGTTAATGTTATATGAGACCAAGCTGAAGGATTTAATAACTTGCTTGAAGGACTACAGCCAGATGTCATGTTCTGCCCACACTGGAGCAGAGTTTGCTCCCAAATGCTTGTCACCACTTCCCTGAATCCTGAAAATTTACCATCCCTTTTGTAGTCAACAAGACCACATGATAGCTTTGAGAAATATCATTTAAAGCTCTTTCTAATTAAGAAACAAAAATGTATCATGATACAGTCCAATATGAGAGCATGGTTAAGTATTTTTTACAAGGAAAACCTGTATTTGGGGGCAGTCGGGACAGAGGGAAAGTGTTTAGGATAAATTTGTATTTCCTAGATGATTTGTTTGTTTGGGAAGGGGCAGGAGTTGTTCCTGGAAGAAGTCACTCCATTTTGGAGTCTTTGACACAACAGGTGATTACAATTTGTTTCTTCCCTCTGGAATTTCTTTCTGCTGCTCCATGACAGAGTGAAGGTCCTCCTATATGACTTTTTAGCTGCTGTACTGATGACAGGTTTTGTGTGTGTGTGTCGGGGGGGCCAGAGGTGAGAAATACCTCCTTGGCCCTGCAAGGGAGGGGGCTGAAAGAAAGCAAGGAATATGAGCAGGTGGGAACAGGCTAAGACTTACCACCCCTTAGCAAGGCTCAGCTGCAGAAAGGCTTTTAGGTGAGATCTAAAGCTTTTCTGAGTCAAGAGGAAAGCTGCTATTGATGTAAAGCAAAATATGTGGGTGAAGATTATAGAAAAGTTCCTTGTGAAGAAAAAGAAATGCAAAAGCCTACATATATATATATATATATTTATGCAGTGAGAAACAGTTTAAAAGCCAGTGTTTCTTCTTAAGAACAATGACAAAAAGAGCAATAGGATTGAGCAGACTTTTAGAAGTTTTAGAAGCCAAAACATGTCTGGCCTTCAATTTGTTATAATCTTAGAATAGGGGAGGAAAAAAAAATCTTTCTAAGCCTAAACTATCTCTGTGGGGTTTTGTAGAAAAAAGAAAACTATTTCAGATAAAATAGAAACCACCCTGAAAAGCCATCTGGAATTTGAAATTAATCCAGACTACCTATGAGTAAGATCTGCAAAGAAGGGTCTGCCTTCACTCGTGTCTTGTAGTGAAATAAGAATGCTGTCAGCACTTAATAATGTTAGTAGTAATAGCTCTTTTCACACACCTTTTCACTTCTTGGTGTTGGCTGGGACTGGAAAGAGCAGAGTCTTTCCAAATGGAAACAGAGAGCACTAAAAATTACATTTTAAAAACAAAAACAAAAGAAAACCAAACAAACTGAGGCTGTGCTGAAGTTTTCAGTCCTTCAGTCCAACTTTGAAAACTCATTAGTGGTAGATAGTTCAGATAAGGTATGAATCCAGATGTTACTGTGTTTATCTTCAGCAAAACTGAGTCCAAAATTTTGCTAAAAAAAAGAGATGGCTTGGCTCCTAAATCTGAATTTAAACATGTAAGAAAATGCCTTGATGCGTAAGAGCATGAAGACATGCAGCTTTTCTTGACCTTAATAAGATGTTCAAGGTACTTAACACTTTTGAAAATCAGGCCACAATTCAGCAAAGCATTTCAACATGTGTTTAACATTAAACACATATTTAATCAGATTAAAGCATATATTTAAGCACATTCCTGAACCAGAATCAATTTAAACATGTGCTTATGATCTTCGCTAAATAAAGTTCTCACTTAAGTTTCTAAATAAGATTTTGAGAGCCCAAATTTATTTTTTTGATTTTCTAAAAACTTCAGTCTGGTTTGAATAATTTAAAAATTAAATGAAAGGGAAAATTCTTAATACCCCTATTTGTTTTGCTAATCATGTTTATCAGTGCTTGACAGACACCAGGTAACTAAAATTTTGAATCATTAAGGAGAAGTTAAAGTACATACTTTTGGAAAATGTAGATCTTTCATATGCAATCTATTTTGATTCCTTGGAAGTGTTTTATATAAAATATTTTGGCCTAATATTATCCAAAATTAAAGATGCAAATGAAATTTCACTGTTTCTCTAACTTTATCCATAGTGTGTCTGTTGTTACTATTGCCACAAGGAACAAGAGAATTATTTTTTCTCTCTTTATTTAATTTTTCTTCTTCTGGTTTTCCTTTTCCTTTATTTCCCCTTTTTCTTTACTTAAGTTTTTCATGTTCTTGTAGCAGCACAAGCCACATTCTGTCCCTTTCTGTTAACACCCCTGCCTACATTTGAGTTTCCATCAGCCGCCCATCAATCTACCAGTTGTGCAATTACATGTGTTAAGACAAAAGCAGTGTTGATGGCCACAATTTTGATTGGGGTGATAGTGACTCACTGGGACAGCAGCAATTCAGAGCGTGTCTGTGCAGACATTTGCATGGATGTGAGGCAGCCAAGGCAGCTCACAGACACATAAATAAGACTCAACAAGAAGGGTGAATTTGAAGTTTGTTGTCAGTTAGATACGCATCATTCAGGCTGGATAGTAACCAACCTCCCTCCATCCTCTCTGTCAGCCCTGCAAGGTAGAAGGTGGCAGTCCAATCTATGGGATGGTCCTTGCCCAAATATATTCCCTCTTTCTCCCATTCTCATTGGACACACACCAAGTCCTGACTGCTTCACAAGCTGGATGGGGCGCTGAGCAACCCAGTCTAGTAGAAGATGTCCCTGTCAACACAGGGGCATTAGAACGAGATGACCTTGCAAGTCTCTTCCAATCCAAAACTATTCCTTGATCTAATGGTTTAGCACATGTATGTTTCTACCCTGTGTTTGAATAGGACAGTAATCAAAGCTAGGTTATCTCTGGATTAAAATTAAGGTTTTTGGAGAGGAGGTGCTCAGGGTTAAGTGCATTAGTAGGTACTGCTTAATCGTTTGCAAGCTATAAATTCATTTTCTAGCTTATGCTGTGACAACTTGTGTTCACATTCATAGCCTTGCTTAAACTAGAGCAAATCCCTATGTGGACACACTAATTTCAGTTTTAGAGTGGCTTATCTGAGTTTATCGTAAACTCGTTCTGAATCAGCTTATGCCGAACTGAAATAAGCTTAATTTAAAATTGAAATAAAAGGATTAGGATAAATGAAATTGGTGTAAAATCACACCTTTATTTAAGCCAATACAACTCTGTATGCAGATAAAACCCTAGCACTTGTGTTTATTTAAAAGTGAGTGTTAAAGAAAATAGAAAAATACAATGAATGGGGTAAATATTTCCAACCCCTGTTGAGAGGATATGAGAACAACAAAGAGTTAAAAATAATGCAATTTGAAAAGAACTATTCTAAAATTGCCTAATCTCCATCGTTCAGAGCCTCTCCCATTCAGCCACATTAGACATCAAGACCCTGCGGGCACTTACTAATACTTTTATATAGTAGCACTTTACATTTTCTGTGCTGTTAAAGCATTAACTAATTAATCTTCACAACAACCATCTGAGGTTGAGAAGTGAGGAGTAATATCCCTTCCTTAAAGATAGAGAAGATAAAATACCAGGCATGTCAAGGGCCCCTGTTCCTGAGTTTTGTGTCTTTTGTTTTGCAAATGAGAAGGCCTCTGACACCAAATATGATGGGATGAAGTCGGATAGCTAGAGCTGGAATCTCCTTCCCTCCCCTATGACAGGCTGTTGTTGGAAATTTGGCTTCAGGAGATATATTTTTCAGACTCCAAGCCAGGAAGGCCTTTAAGCAAATGATTAATGTGAATCATAAATAACATGGGAAAGCCAATGGTCTCCTGTGAAAATATGTATGTAGCTCAGTGCTTTGGTGGCTCAAGTCCAGAGAGACAGATTTCTAAAGAAGCTTAAGTGCCTAAGACCCACTGGGGAAATGACAAGTCAAAATCCCAGACTCCTGGGCCTTGATTTCAAGAGCCTGACCTGAAACTCAAAAGATCCTGGTTTCCATTTAATTTGAAGAATTGGAACCCTATGAACTCACATGGGGGAGGAGGCACTCAGAGAAGCCACTAGTTTCCCCCAGAAACTTCAGGCCTTCTAAGGGGGGAAAGAGGTTCTTAACCACCTTGTGGGATTCTGCCCTGAACCATACTCTGGTGCAAATTACTCACTCATCCTAAGTCATACAGTCTAAGAAATATAGAATCATTAAGGTTGGAAAAAAACCCCAAGATCATCAAGTCCAACCTTCTGTTGGAAGACATATGCACTCTCATAAAATTATGAATTTTCTTAAGCCAGTGCATGGCATTTCCTTCTTTCTTCACAAAAAGGTTTCCTGAGCTCCATGGAAGGGCACATTTTCCTGTGAGTTTCTGTTTCACTGAAGGGAATGGGGCATTCTCACCAGCAGACTGCACCTGTCTCAAATTTAACAGATGAAACTTCATAACCACACCTTCATGAGGTGCTAGATGGAGCTCTGAGCAACCTGGTCTAGTGAAAGGTGTCTCTGCCAATGGCAGGGGGTTGGAACTAGATGATTTTTAAAGTCCCCTCCAAACTGGAAGGAACCTTCAAGATCATCTCATTCCAACCCCCTGCCGTGGGCAGGGACACCGTTCACTAGACCAGATTGCTCCGAGCCCCATCCGACCTGCCCTTGAACACTTCCAGAGTTCCAGCCACAGCTTCTCTCTGCAACCTGTTCCAGTCCTTCACAGCAAGGAATTGTTTTCCTAATAGATAATCTAAACCTGCTCTCTTTCAGTTTAAAGCCATTCCCCCTTGCCCTGTCACTATATGCCCTTTTAAAAAGTCTCTTTCCATCTTTCTTGTATGCTCCTTTCAGGTGTTGGAAGATCACAGTTAAGTCAACCAGAAGCCTTCTATTTTCCAGGCAGAATATTCCGAATTCTTTTAACCTTTCCTCATAAGGCAGGTCCTCCATCCCTCTAATCAACTTGTCTGTCCTTTGGCCATCTCAGTGCTAGGTGTTTAGTCAAAAGGGATACGTGGTTAAGTAGTTCCCCATATCTGCTGGAGTAGGACTGATGTGAAGTCTTGCTCTTCCTGAGAACAGGCACATACCTGAATTATATCATACAGCCTCTGTTTAATCCTGGTCTATTATTCCAGTTATTGGTCTGTGAACTTCCTTTTCAATACTCATTTTAAAACAAAATTCAGATACAAATCCTCATTCTTTTTAGCTTTAGTTGAATACAATAGGAGCATCTTGTCTAGCAAAGCAAAGGTGGCTGCAAATGAGAGTTCTGATCACGTTCTAGCATGCCAAGTTGAGATTTTGGCTGGCAGTAACAAGCGTTGCAACATTTATTAATTCATTACTTGGGAAATTGTCTCACCCAATTTCTTCAGGCAGCACCTCACTCATTGCTACACGTTTGGAGAATAAGTTAAAGATGCCTCATGTTATTTCTAAGTCTTAGTCACTGTTGTTTGGGTGTGGACGCTCCTTAACCTGAGCTTCAGAAATTGAAAATAAATGAGAGGTGGAGGTACAGAAACTATACTCATCAAAACCAGGGGGAAATGAAGAAACCAAAAAATGAACCCTCAAGTAATTTAAAAAAAAAAAAAAAAAAAAGGACTTGTCTCCTTACTTCAAAGGGTTTAAAAGAATCTATATTGGATAAGTGATATTGTGGAAGACCACTAGCACTTATTGAAACATAAGGCAGTACAGTGCACATGGCATCTGAGGTGCATCATATCACATGCTGTCATTTGCCTCAGCATTTTGGCATTCCTTTCAATATATATAAAAATGCCAAAGGAAAATACACAGGTAGTTTATAGGATAGATTAGGCCTCCAAAACATTGCAGAGAATTTTGTTTTTCTGATGTTTCTTTGGTGTGTCTTCTTTTACCACGGTCCAGCAGATCTGGGAACATTTTATTCAAGCAGCTACTTCTTTCTGAAGAACTGCAAGCATTTTCAGTGGTTCACAGACTTGACTCACAATGGCAATGTTTTAACTTAGGACAGATACACAGAAGAAATTCTTTACTGCGAGGGTCATGAGGCCCTTGAATAGGTTACTCAGACAAGCCGTGGACTCCTTGTCCCTGGAAATGTTCAAGGCCAGGTTGGATGGGGATTTGAGCAACCTGGCCTAGTGGAAGGTGTCCCTGTCCATGGCAGGGGCTTGGAACAAGATGGCCTTTAAGGTCTCTTCCACCCCAAACCATTCTCAGATTCTATTCCATGAGTCTATAAACATAAAACATGAGGACCTTCCTGTTCTGTTGGCAAGCCAGGCCACCAGGGTTGGTTCTGTAAACATTGCCAATGGCCATGAAAAAAGTGACACATGGACAGATACATTATCACAGCTATGAGTTCAGTTTAAAAATAACCAAGGAAAACTCAATAGCCTGTGTTATACAGAATATCAGAATTTTGCTCTCAGTTCTACTTTGCCTCTAATGTTTAATGAATCTTCATGGGGCTTTTTTGTGGGGGTTGTTTTCATTTTTTTTTTTTAATGTGATTTCACAATATCAATAAGATTTTGGGGATCTGCTAGCAAATCAAATTGAGTACTTGCAGAAGTTGTGTTCCAACAGTAAAAAGAAACTTAACAGGTAAAAACATAAGAATAATTAAAAAGGCTTTCTTTAGTCAAATAATGGAGTATGCAAATTGCAAATATAGACTTAGTCTAGGCTAGTCCATATTAAAAATAAATTGAAAAAAAATTGCAAACATTGTTAATTTAGCATGAAGGCAAAAACATTGCTGAAAGATTACTGTAATGGAGTATAGTTAATTCCATTCAATTCTTTTTCATGGTTCTTAAGGATAGGTCAGAATAAATATTAAATCCACAGGAGATTTATTGCTTTCTTGGAAAATCAATATGCCATGAATCAACATTAACATGAACTTTGGACATTCTGTGTGTTTTCTTTCCTGGGAAATTTTTTTGTAAGTCTGACCGTATCCAAGGATATTTGCACCACAACTCATGAAAAACTGTATGCAGCACCATGCCAGCTAATTTGGATTAATACATGGATTTAGCCAGGTTTGAGGCAGGAAAGATCTGAGAACATTCTTAAGGAAGGTGGAGAATCGAGAGCTCAGCCTTGAATGCAACTGAGCTTGGTCTAAACTGACTGGAAGTCACGGTCAACATTGTGCAAGTGACTCAGACTTCACCAACATGTTAAACACAGCCAACATTTGTAATGGAGACTGCCCCACCTGCCCAGCCTTTGCTAATATGGCAGATAATTATATGTCATCAATATTACCACCCTCATTTTCTGTTATCTCCCTCTCCATCTACTCTTTCTGTCTGTTGCCATCACTGATTAAAATTTTGCTTAGTTGTTACTGAAATGTAGGTTGGGTTTGTGTTCAACTCCCCAGCACTTCATACAAGGTTGGCACACATCAGTAACCCATCTGGAGCAAATATCAGGAGTTTGGGACAATATTTCACTGAAAAATCTAGTCTTCTGCCAGAGGTCAGTTCAGCACAAGGCTGATGTTATTCAGCTCCAGATTCAGACACCCAAATTTAGAGGTATAATTATGTGAACATAGTCTTGACTCAGTTGCCCACACAGATATTTAATGCCATTTGAGGAACCATGGCGTATCTGAGACATGTTTGTAGGCCTTGCATATTTCACCTGGGATTTATACGAGACCATCTGGCCCTCTCTAACCCTTCCCGGTAACCTTCCTTAGGGTATAACAAGTGCCAGTAAAAGCCCATGGTTAGAAAGCTGGACCACACACTTATATTTGGTCAGTTGAATCTCTATCATGCAGATAAAAACAGGAGTTTTAAACACCAGTTGATATAGAGACCTGAATGGAGACACCACACTTGGGTTACTGAGCCCAAAGTCAAGATATTCCTCACCTGAGCTTGTTTCTGTTACTTAAATAAAAAAGTTTTGAAATATGCAAGGGTATCCCACCCTCATCTCAGTCAGGTGATGGTCTCCCACAGATCCATTCAGGCCATCCACCTTGAGTACCCTAAGGCATCCCAAATAGCAGTAGATACCTGTGTTTAGGCAACAGAACTGTGTCCTTTATATCTTCAAGGCCCAACCCTCACACTGCAACTTTCCTGTCTCTCTGCCTTCCCCATGTTTTCCACATGAGATACCCATCCCTACATCCATCCTTGTTTATACATCATGAGTCTGGGCAGATTTATAGACCCTAAGGAAGGCTTCTGGAGCCACGGGCTTTTTGATCATGTTGGAGGTGAGCACTCTGCAAATTGGCTCCGAAGGGAAGAGGCTGGATCTTTGATTCTTGTTATCAGAGGTGATGCACTGCAATCCCACAAGCCTGATGAGGTTCCTGAAATAATCTCGCTCTTGTATCTTGTTATACAGAAATGAATCATGTTTAGGAACAGATTTACTTGCAGGTGGAGTGAATAAGGAGGAAAGAAGAACTGTGAGGTATTTAGCTCTCCTAAATGACATTTCTTACTTGCCCACCTGAACACTGATAATACATTCCTAATCCAGTGCAGCACCAAACTTTCAATCCCCTCACAAAGCTACAGGGAGCCAGGAAAAACCTTATGTAACAAATGCAAAAGATCTGTCAGGGGAGCTGGGGGTTCAGCTTTGGCCATCTTTTCCCACCTGAAACTCTCCCCTTTCTATATATATTGTATTTTGACTGTGAACCACGCCAAACTTATTAAGGGTCAACAAACTAATTATGAAACAGGTATGGGCTCAAATGGGAAATCAATAGGAACGGTTTCAGTAGAATGGAATTGAAAAAATGTTTTGCTAAACTCTCTGGGACAAGGTTTACCTCTTACAACTGAAATGCAAAGTCATGCAGCAATTGGCCTTCAAGGTGTGTCCACATTGCAAGTAATGGTAAAAATAATATACACAATGATGCTGATGACAATATAATAATGATAATAGAAGATATTATTAGATTGAGAAGACCCACTGCCTGAAAGTACAGAGCACAACATTCAGGTATCGTTTTTCTTTTTTAATATAATTCCATATTTTTATAATTACTATTGGCTTTTTGGTTATCCATCAGCACATGGTGGGTGGAAATAACTTGGGGTGTGACTGATGGAGCTAGTTGTTCTTTTTTTTTCCTTTTCTTTTTTTTTTCTTCTGCTGAATTTCTTGATGTGCATGCTTTTCCACGCAGATGGCACCTTTGGCAACAGCCTGCCTGGCAGGATTTCAGGGCACCATTAATCTATCAAAGCAATGCTAATGAAGTTGGACTCTTAACAGTTTACTCACCATCTGCTTCTAACCGTCATCCTTCTCTGTGCTGTCCCTAATGCTTCCCTCGTGGAGGATGGGAACTCTGAGCAGCACTGATTAATGTTCTTTAGTGGTACAGCTACTGACTTCCTGTAACGCTTTTGCCGAAAAACAGTGCTAAAAAGTCAAAGCCACAGCTATTGAAAAACTTTTCAGAAGCCAAAGGTCATGTTTTAGACCCTCAAAATGGCCTAATTTTGCCTGACCTTGTAGATACTTAGATTTCCATCAACTTTTGCCTTTCCTCTAGATTAGATTACATAAGAAAAGTTATCAAATTTAGGCCAATAGAAAATACTACAGTTTGTTACATTAATATTTCTGAGTTCATTGCAAGCCTGAAAAGAAATGTTTGGTGCTCGTTAATCTAAAACACTTGGTTTTTTCCAGTGATATTACTTGGGCTAAATAAAGACATTGACTGTTCACAAACCTCACCTCACATTATATATTCAGACCAAGAGTTACCACAGCCACCATTCTTCCAGTGAAATTACTTACACTTCTGCAACAGTTTCATATTGCACACCTATTCTCTTTCCACCGTGGACTGGATTTGCAAACTAGGTGGTTTCCCTGCCTATCTGGCCCATAAGACCTAAGCCAGAAATGTTCTCAGAGCACAGAGAAATGCATCCAAGAAAATGAGATTTATTGCTGATTTCTTTGTATTCAAAAGTCTCATGGCTTCACCTGGAACGGGGCAGTCCCAGGTGCAAGTTTCTCTTGTTCCTGAGGGGATTTGAAACCACATCTCTATTTCTCTACCTCCCAGGAGAATACCCTAACCACCAAGAGATAGTCCAGGAGATTGTAGATCTCACAATCATTTCCAGTAAATCTGTTTCACATTAATTAAATATTCATTGTGCTTTTGGAAGAGATAATAACTCTAGACATAGGCAGAATGGGAAAACTTGGATTTCTAATCCCATATCTAACAGATACTCTCAGCATGATGCACTGAGTTTGTGAAACTAATTTTAGGAGATTCATGCCTTATTCCCTGAGTTTGCCTAGGGAGAACATAAACTCCCTTTGAAGCTACATGCACCAGTCAGCAGCCAAAGTCAGACACTGCAGCAATGAGCAATGTACTGTTCTAGTCTTTCTGCATCTCTAGTGGCTAATGCATCACTACCTGAATTATTTTCTTTTAATTAGAAAAAGGAAATAATAACAACTCCCCAATGTCGTAACTGTAGATATACAGTGATTTATTAATAACAATTGCTGCATACATATGGGCTGAGCAACTCAGAACAGTGAGCAAAACCATTAATTATAACTGCTGCAACATTTATAAGACTAACCAATGATAGTGACATGCTCAGCATTGCAATTCATGTGATTATCAATAAAATAGGGAGAAAAATGGTAGAATTCTGAGCCTGACTTATTGTCACCATCAAAACAGAGCAAAGTGAGGGCTTGGCAATGGGGAGTAGAAAAGTTTAAGGCACAAAAAAAGTACTTATACTGAAAAATAGATTGTGAAACAAAGAAGATAAACAAACATAAGGGATGTGATAAAGATCATAAAATAGGTTGTTCCCAATTACCCCGTTTCATATTACAAGAATAATGAAGCATCCTATGGAACTGGATGGCAAGACGTTCAGAGAGGATAAAAGGGAAGACATTTTTTCACAATAGATAATTGACCTGTGGAACTGATTGCCACACGATAGCTGCAAGTCCAAGAGCTTAGCAGGTTTTAAAAAGGATTAAACATGTATAGGGATAATTAGTTCATCCATTATTAAACAAGATAAGTTTTATTAGTCAGGAGTTATATTAAACAAGATAAAGACCTTGTAGGAAACTTTAATTCTTAATCGGTGAGAAATTCCTGAATATCAACCTCCAGTGGCATTTTCAAAAATAAATATTTTTCGACCCTGTTTCATGGAAAAATTTGAATTTTAGTTCCAAAAAAGCCAGCGTACCTCTGCTATCTCTTGTCTAATATAATTAGCAAATAATGTGATTTCATCTTGTCTTAAAGATAGATTACCACTGACAAGTCCTGACTAATAATTGGTATCTGCACTGAAGTAATTCCTATAAGATGAAATACATATCAAGATTTTTTCTGCAGAAAAACACAAAGGGGAGCACCAATATCTTTTCAAAATGTTCCCAACTGAGATTAATTTTAGTTTCTAGAAGATATTCTACCCAAAGAAAATCACATCCTATATGCTTTTAGGGTAGTGGGATGTCTTGCATTCTAGAATGACAGTGCTCATCTGAGGACTCCACCTATGTGCAATCAACCATCTTTCTTTCTCATTCATTGTGAAAATATTCCTTTTTCTTGGCCCAGGTTGCATCATATGCTTGGAATTTATGAGAAGCATCTGCAGGAAAGTGTTCCTCCCAAGCTTTCTAGACAATCAGTGGGGAGAGTTGCTACATTCCAGATGGTGGTTTGAAGAATCGTGGGACCACAGAGACACTTAGATTAGAAGGGACTTTTGAAGGTCATCGGCTCACAGCAGAGCTTATACTGAAGTTAGATCAGGCTTTCTAGGCCTTTTTAACTTCTGAATCACTATGTGGAAGAATGGCTATCCTACACAAAACTCTGTGGTGACAACAGAAGGAAGCCAGAAGAGCCTAAATAAACAGCTCAGTGTAATTTGGGCAAATCAAGGCCATTACATTGAACTCCTCAGATATGTTCCTTCTTTCCATCATCATTTCCACACTCCTTGCTCACTCATCCAAATATGTCACTAACCCCTAAACAGGCATTTTCTAGTAGTTAGAGCAAAACAAGAGCTGGGTTCCGAAATGGCTGCCATGTACCTTGCTCAACCCCCTGCTAATACTGTGAATATATTTCAGCTCATTCCTCAAATACATCTTTTCCCTTGTATTTCCTTCCTCTGTCCCTGTCACTCAGTTGATCATGTTTCTTTCCCTTTATCTCACACAGTCTATTGCTCATAGCTGGGGCATATTACTGAAATATGCAAAACAGATTTGGAAACAACCTACATCAAAGATGTTCCTTACAAGAAGTGAACTAGTATTGAGGAATAACATTTTGTTTGATGTTTTTCCTAATAAAGTAACATTTTTTCCACCATTTTTCACTTAGGTAATACCTTGCTCAGATTTCTGTGTTAAAGTGGTTAGATCAGTACTCTGCTTAAATCTAACACAGGTATCTCAACACTAAACTTGCAACTGAAGTGTAGACATACCTTATACACAGCTCTTGATGGCAATCTTGTCAACCATTAATGTAAAAGAAACCAGAATCCAGTTCCAAGAATGCATGAGATTGACATCAAATTATTTCCTTCATTTGGCTTTTGATTATTGTGCCCTTAGGGGTATTCAGGTACAGGCACATCATCAAGCTTCATTTCATTTGTCCTGTATTAATAATTTTTTTATGGTAGTCAAGTATGCAATGGATTATTGGAGCACTGCATGTTTTTGAATATACTTATCTTCACATCAGTCCTATGAGGAAATCAAGTACACTCATTCCCATTTCACACATTAGGAATTGAGGAACAGAAAGGAAAAAACAACTCGCTTAAGGATTGTGTCCATGGAAGAGCAAGGATTCCAAAAAGCAAACCCACCTTTCACTTCAGGGATTCATTTACATTGTACTGAAATCTGAGATCCTTCCATAATCATATGCTTTCAGGAACTAAGACAAAACACAAACCACAATAAAAATTCCCCTGAAAATCTAAGAATTTAAGTTTCTGTAGGTTTGTAAGTCTCTATAGACTGAGATACTCTTTCTTTTTAATGCTCTTTTTGGTTCAATTCAGTATTTCGTTTTTAGAATCAAATGTCACACATCTGTCCCCAAGACATCAACAACAAAATGCAGATGGTTGCTTTAAAAAAAGCCTGTCTACCCCAAAGTGCCACTTTTCCCCCAATCCTTAGTGTCAGCACATTTTCGCAGAGATGTGCCTCTTTTTCGTCCTTACTGCCTTATCCCAAACAACCACATCGAGCACCTCATTCCTTGTGCTCTCCTTCTCATTTTATTTTCTTTATTTCCCTCATCCCTGTTTATTTCCCTTGTCCCCTTTTCGTTGTTCTTGTTAGTTTTGGTTTTTTGGGTTGTTTTTTTTTTTTTAATCTCACGCTGCCGTGGGTTATTCCCCCGAGCTCTGGTGAGATCAGTCAGACATTACAGGATCTGGGAGCAAACTGGCCAGGTTACAGAGCAGCAGCTCTGGGTTAAATCACAATGTGTTCCCGAAACACCTGTTAGAGCTCTCCAGAACATTTCACTCACAGCAACTTGCTGCAACACACAGAGACCTTTTCAGGCACGTGCTTTACCTGGGAGCTTCCTGGTGCTGGTGCTGTGGCTTGTCTAAATAATAACCAGCTCTCTGCAATGCTAAACTTTATCTCGGAATGTTTCAAGAATGATGTACAATACTAAAAAAAAAAAAACCACACAAAAAAAAACAACAACAAAAAATGCCCACAAAACACTAAAAAGGCTGAATTCTGTAGTCTAGTTTTAATTTATTTTTTGCTATAGATGGGTTGTGGATAGGTGGGTTAATCTGGAGATATCTCCAGGCAGCTGGTAATACCAATTTAACATGGCTATGTCTGCATTTTATCTCAGCTGAGATGCTAAATTAAACATGCATTTAAAAATAATGGCATCTGAACAGAGCGTCTCATTCTATTTTAGCCGGCTGCAGTATTTTGTTATGTTTGCATGTTACTCTGTAAATGTTTGTGTTCCTTATCCTGATTACAGATGCAATTTTACAGCCTGTTTATTGATTTTAAAACTTTAGAATACCATTGACATCGGCCATAAGGAACCTCATTTGTCTGGCAAGAGATTGCAGGAAGAATTTTAGACCTGATTAATTTGGTCTTGTGTTGCTTTTCCACTTGAACTTGTAATAGGACAGCTACATATTCATTGTATTGTTTGTATTTGTAAAAAGCCAATGCATCACATTGGTGTATTTAAACACATGCAAGATTTTTTTTTCCTTTCTTACTCATTTTAGTTATCTTGTATAAACAGTTTGAAATAAATAAGTGTACACATGAAAATAGATAAGAATTCAAAAGGTTCTGTTAAAGAAACACACACAACTAAATATGTACTGCATTTCTCCCTGTAAATAACAAATCCAAATAATACTGCATTTTTGATATTCAGTCATAACCACAGAAGTTAAGTAAATTTAAATTTTGTCTGTGTAAAGAGTTCATGATCTGACCTATGAATTATCATAATATTTAGCACTAACAGAATAAAAAAAAAATAAGAAAGACTTCTTCAAGGACACCTCTCAGGCAGCAGTCTAAGCCAAGAATAACAACTGATTTAGACTTCACAGCAATCCTGTGGACTAAGAATCATCCTATGTTACTGAGAAGAAAGATAAAGCCCCATAGCTAAAAAACTCCTTAGGCAACACCTACTAATACATTGTTACCCTTGGATGAACAAAGAATTCATAAATGCTTTACAGGGGCCACAAAGGCAGCAAATAGCACATTGTGGTCAAGAAAGTGGGTCCTATGTTAAATTGTCATTGAAGGGTGTTTGATACGATGAGTGACAAATAAATATACCTCTGGAAAACTCTTATATTGCTTTAATCACATTATTCTCCAAGTCACAGCCTGGACTGCAACAGTATTATAGGCTGTTGGAATGAGAAATCCATGGAGACAGGGGATGCCTGTGAGGTTCAAGATCTATTGCTACCTAATGTTAGACAAGTTCTCCTATGGATGAATTATTTCAGAAGTTTAATTGGTTATAGGAATTACTGTAAAACTTTGAAAAAACTTTCTCCGTCTATCTGAGAGCAACCATAATTTCTACAAAGACATTCCAGAATTTAGTCTATGATACGGTTTGACATTTCTAAGAAAAATGAAAATTTCCTGTGTTACCTTATAAAATCAGTGTGTTTGATTATAGGAAAGACATGGGGTTCCGTCTTAGCTGGGTCTTAGAAAACTGAAAAACACTGCATTGAGTAGCACTGGTTTTCAAAGATGGAGTAAATCAAGGTCTGGCCACTTTAGGACATGTTTTGAAAATCATCTTATCTGATGAAATCCATACCCATGAGCCTTCCATAAAGTCCAATTACACAGCAGAAAGGCTGAAGTGATGAGCTCTGTGCAAAGAGAGATCACAGAAAGAGAGGGTCTTCTGCTTTCCAACACCCACGTCTGCAACTTGATGTAGCAGCAAATCCATCACTGTATGTTGACTTTCTGTTACTTTCTTAAGGGACAGCTTTAACAAAGGGTATAATGTGGAAAAATTGGGGTAGTTGGAATCAGTATTGTCATTTTGTCAAGAATTTATATTTCCAGAAGGATTCATGTATTACCTTCATCTTGAGCAATGAAGATTCATTTGAATCTGCTCAGAAAGTCACCAGGCTGTAAACAGGAAGAGTAAATGAGGTACTACCAGGAAAAACAGGAGAACTGGCTTCTAAGGGAAAAGAAAAAGAGATAGAGAGAATGGGAAAGAACAAAATGATAAATAGTGGGGAAAAGTATGTCCCAGTACTGAAAGCTAAAGATGGGTCAAATGCTCCTTTGGATAAAGCACCGGGCAGAGTTAGAGCAGTAAGCAGAGGAATCTTCCATGATTTGAGGTTTCTCTAGAAGCCTAGAGAAATGCCTAAACAAGTAGAAAAATTAAAAAACTGGGTTAAGGTCAACAAATATCAAAACAGTTCTAGGTTGAAAGGGATCCAATGATTGTAGAATCTTCATCTTTGGAGACACTCAAAACCTGACTGGACTCAGCCCTCAGCAATCTGCTCTAGTTGAGACTGCTCTGAGCATGAAGTTGGATGTATTGATTTCCAGAGGCCCTCTCTAACCTCAGCCACCCTGTTCTTCTGTGATTGACCTGATAATTAGATATGTGCTCCTTTTGTTTTGTATCCCATCAAGAGCAGTCTCTCCACACTGAAGACCTACAATCCCTTTGGACAGAGATGTCCACTTGCCTTTAATTTTATGGCCAGGAGATGTGCATTTCCTTTAAAAGTCCAATGGTTCTGGTAGCAACATTTTTGTAGAGGCATATTTTACATGCATAAAGGCTCTGGAATTTGGTCAAGATATTCTACAGGCAAGCTTGGCTTTGTTCTGCTCTGTGGATTTAAAATGGTATAAGTGACACCGGTAGACAAGTATCAGGCCTGGTATATTTTCAAACAGTGGTAGTGATAATGAGAGTGCAGGATAACCTAAACCTTCTCCTGGTATAACTTCAATGAAAGCAGCAAAATATATAATACAGACACAATCCTGTGAGGAGGAGTCTCAAAACTGTCATGTAACTTAACATTCCTGACATTAGGAATTAAAATAAATGAGAAATGGGTCCATTTTACCTGAGCTTCTTAGGCAGAGCTTCCCCAATCGCAATCACCGAGAATGTTTCACTGAAGATGGTGTGGGACACTGTCCACCAAAATGCTCATGTTCTGTAATCATGGTTCAGTTTTCAACTGAAACATGAAATAATGTTGCTGTCACGATGTATTACTGTCATGGTATTCAAACACCAGATTGTTTCAAAAAGGAGATACTGCTACATTCCACATGATGGCAGGAGATCTGTTTTTCTTACTGCAAAACCAGACCTTACAGTTTAAGATTTTCCTATTAAATATAGCAAGATAAGCAATCTCCCATATTCTCCAAGCTGTTTTATAATAATGTGTTCTCAAGACATACTCAAAAGGGACAATTCTTCTTTGTATATTAAAAAAAATAAAAAACCAAACATGCTGAAATAGTTTTGCAAAGTTTACCTAAATGATTAAATAAGTGCTTTGTAAAATAATACGTACAAGTCAACTGGTATTTCAGGGCAGATTTACAATGCTTACTTTGTTTTTGTTGTACATAATTAAGTTAACTCACTATAGGTTTTTCTAGAATGCAGATATTGTTCTTTTTACCGTCCATTTTTTTTTTTTAATGAAAAAGAACTTTCAGGGACAGTTTAGTGAGACTGGGTTTAGATTTATTTTTTAATACAAGATTTTTCTGCTTATCTTTTTCAACTGAAGAAATACTAGAACCGCTAGAATTGGTTTTCCATGGGATTGAGGTTCTGGAGTGCTTTTGGAGCACTTTAATTAAAACATCAAACATGTTTAGTAGGCAGTCGACTACAAAGAATCTTTTTTTTAAAACATTAATTTAAAATGTTTATCTTTCAATGCCTTGAGTTTGATTATGTTGTTACTTCTTTTTATTCTCTACCAGCCATCTGTTGATCACATATATGAAAAATAAGGGTAATATCAAAACTAAAATTATATACTTAAAAACTTGCTTCATTATTTGCCCATATATTGATACAAACAATGCAGGAGAAAATCCCACATGATTTCTTGTTTTTCTCTTGTATGTAGTTCATCTTTATGCAATATACATGAATCATTACTTATGCAAGAGTGTGTTCTGCTAAAAAAGTGCACCGAGTTCATCTTGTGTTTTTCTCTACCAGGGAGTGCCCAATTCTTTTGGCACGTTCCTCTTTATTAACTTGCTTTTAGGGCTAGAAAACAACAATTATATAAAATCCCGATATCACTTCAGGCTTCCATTACCTGCAGTGAGTTTTTCCCAAGGCTGGTTAATAACACAGAAAAATCAGATGATGGGCAGCCACTGGCAAAAGTTATTTAGGCACCAAAGACATTTAAGAGACAGGCTAAATACATAAATTTTACCATTATCATGTGCAAAATAGATTTTTATGAACTTTTTTCCCCTTCTGTCTCAAAAGTCAGCTTCATACATGGTTAAGCTGAATGAGTGGATGTACTAGAAGTGTTGGTGGTCCTCCGGCTCCATCTGCCACAAGGAGGGGGAGAAGCAAATTTGCATCAATTGTCCAGGTAAAACATCCAGAATTAACGTCAGCAGCAGTTTGGACAGGGTTACATCCCTCCACCAGGCATGGAAAGCCAGAGGACAGACCTGAGCCTCAGAACCACCCTTGGCTGTATGTTGGTCAGCAGCTGTTTGGTGGTCACTCCTTCCTTAGAGTATCCTATTTTTAGGCTATGGAAATGAGACAGTTCTGGGGGTTATTTGGTGCTTGGGAAAGCACAGAGCCAATAGTCTTAAAAATTAACTTTAATGGCTCTAAATCTATCCTCTAAAAAAACAACAAAAGAGGAAATATTCCCCTTTGGTTTTATAACGCAGCCAGCAGAGAGCGAAGCATGCTGCTTAAAATATAAGTCCATCAAAGGCTGGCACCTCCTTGCTTAATAAACCTTTCTCTTTGTGTATTTGACTCATACTTGATCATTTTAACTGCATTTAGTACTGTTAGCTCTGGGGAGACAACTCAGCTTTTGGCTCAGAGATCAGGAACGGAACTGTAGGATAATTTTCAATTATAATATCTCTCGTATTGATGATGAATGATACCTAAGAAAGGAAACAAAAACCTGAGCATGATAACATAGTTTTAACTTGTAACCTGAACAGATGTGGTCTGTGGACTTTGAGACTTAATGGCAATGGAATGCCATATTATTTTTTTCCAATACTTTCTGAAGAGGAATTTCGCTGAATGGGTGCTGATGGCAATTTTAAAAAGCATTTTTGGACTGTTCCGTGCTTAAAACGCAGTAGCAGGTAGCCAAGCACGTTCATTTTGCAGCTCTTCCTCTGTAGCTTCCTTTCAGCACATCTTTTAATTTGGGGGAAAAACAGTGGTTATTTTCATTGTAGTTTCTGGTCTGTTTTATGTCCCCACACTCATGAACTACTACAAAATTACTGTGATTAGTTTGTAATTTTGAACTCCTTTTATCACCTCATCCCTTTTTTTTTTTTTTATAATATATCTTAACTAGAATTTGCTTCTGAAAAAAATCAAACCAAAAAACTCCCCAGCAAACCCCTAAATTTTAAGCAAAAGTAGACCCAGACATGCCCCTTTAGTAAAAGTGAGGGTGAATTTTGGAGAAAGTGAAGCAGCTGTTCCTTTTTCAGTACAAATGTGATCTTGAAAATCCACAAATCAAAATGCTTATCTTGTGTTGGTGCCAGCACATAACACATGACTCCTTGGTAGATGAATGTCTACTGCAGAATGCATTATTAGTCTATTTAGCCTCATGTGCTGTGCTGACCTACTTTAACTTATTCTTAATAATGCACAGCACCAGAGCAATATTGACTCATATACTCATTTCTCATATACTATGAGGCATTAATAATACATTGGAATTTTTTTTTCCTCCAAAGCAAAGATATGGTTAAATCAAATGAATCTTAATGTGAACATCAGCGAATGAAACAGATTGGCCCTTGTACAAGCAAAATTATGTTTTATAAGGAAGGTATTTCATTCCACTTCCCCTGACAGATGTTTCCTTAAATATGTTGTTGCTATTTTTATGCTGGGCAAGGTGGGGTTTCTGGTTTTGTTAGGTTCTCTTTAACATTTCTTAGTAGTTTTTCCTACCTGCATCTAGAAAACACAAAGCAAAACATAACAAAACAACCAAACAAAATTGAGCATGTTTTAAAAAGCATTGACAAGTCACATCAGAAAGAAAAAAACCCACAAAAGTCCATTTAAATACATGATGTTAAAAAGGGACTGTATCACAAACAGGAGCAGATTCTGAGACAGTAAAAGCAAAAATCAGCATAAATCACATAAAATAAATAAATTACTCTAAAGAGCTTGGCAGCTTCTGAGTCTGATGAGACCAAATTCCTGATGAGGGAAACTAAAGAGACCAATTAAAATAATCATAAAATTATCTTTGAATCTATGGCAAACTATAGGACAAATATTTTTCTATATTTAAATCTTTTAAGTGGACTTTATCAGTTTGGTGAATCATTTAAAAATTCCCTGTCCCTTGAAGTACTGCTTTTCACTGTCATTATTTTCTAGGATGAGCTAACAGATTCTGGTTGATGACTGGACACTCAACCAGTGCAGAAATGCAAGAACTCAGATAGTTTCTCCTTTCCCTCTGTATCGGGGTAACTTGCATCTAAAAAGCAGCAGCAATATAACCCATACGTCCCTGGACATAAAAAAAAAAAAAATCATATGATTAACATATAACCTTTAACTTATGATTTTTGGATGTCATAGCAGCCTGTGCTGGCTTTGAAGACTGCAAGTGTCAGTAGCTGCTCTGCTTGCACTATGAAACTCAGATATAAGAAGTTATGTCAATATACTTAACTCCCATACTTTTATTGTTTTTATAATTTTGAAGAACAGTTAACTAAGGTAAAAGAGCAGTGTTACACTAGTTTCAAGTAAGGGAGCTTGGAATTAGAATCAACTGAGATAATCTAAGTTTATATTGACTTATTTTAAAATATTGACTGCTTTATATAATTAACTAAAGGGTATGACAGCTCTGCTGTACCAACATAATTAACAAGCTCTGTTAAGTGTTAATAATTTGGCCTTTTTTAATAAATGAAACCTTCTCCAACTTTTCAGCTTTAAGCTTTGGATAATACTTCAATTTGCTGTGGAGTTTCAAGAAAATTAGTTAATTAGTTTTTCAGAGATCTAATCAGTTGGATTTTGGCCTTCAAAAATGTTTGTACATGTACTATCATGACTTTTAAATCTCCATCAGTTTTAAAAGCCACCAGTAGCAGAAAATAATTTTTTTTCAAATACCAGAATTAGTTCTGCTAAGTGAAATATGGGAATATTTTATTAATATGCAACCAGGAAATAATAGTTCTAAGATTATGTGAATATAAAAATTCTCAAAGGGAAAAGAGTTCAGCAATTTTCTCCTGTAAAACACAGAGAAATGTTTTGAATGTTTAGAGAAGAATTTTATTTTATTTTTTTTTTTAAATTGTCTTTTAGTATTTTCCTGCACTGGTGTTTAAGGGCATAAAAATTAGATTTGGATGACTTGTAGGAACTTCCAAAGAATAAAAAAAGGATCTTTATTCCTATCTGGGCTTTTTTTATAAGACTGTGGCTCTGATTAAAATGTACAGTTGCTGAATAATGTCAGAAAACCATCGAGGCACCTGAACTTGCACATCCTTGACAAATGCATCTACTGAGTTACATGAGAACCATTCTCTGATCCACTCAGTAGACAATACTCAGGGGTTGGAAGTCTTCTTGGGCTTCAATGCCTTTCTTCCAGTGTCTCATCTACCTCCCCAAACAGTAGACCCAAAAGTTGATAAACATATGTGAAGGTCGTCGGGACTCAAGGCTTTTGCAGGACTTATACCTAAATGAGGAGCAGAGATGGTCCAAATGGGAACAGGAGAGGCTGCTGAAAGGCAGGAGACGTGGATTGTATGAGGACTTTGGTCCAAAGGGAAATTATTCCTGGCTCTACATTAATTGTGCAGTATAACAAAATCACCTGTAGGATACACATGCTCATAGGAATGTGCGACTATAGGTAGCACCTCTCCCTAATGTCATGTGAAAAACATTTGGAGTATTTTTTTTGGTTGTCATTTTATTCCACATCAGCAGTGTTCAGTTTCTGTCTCTTTTCTAAAAACCAAGTGAAAGGCTTGTACTTACTGAATCTATTCTGGGTTTAGAAAGCTGCATCACTGTGTGATTCAGAGCAGGGACTCAAACAAGCTTCTTCCCAGTTTATTGTTGTGAATAGCATGTGATCGACATTCTCTTTGCCCTACCCCATCCTCCCTTAGTCTAATAAGTCCTTAGACAAAAATAACTCTTCAGGAAAAAAAAAAGAAGGTACTCACATGAGTTGGCACTTTTTGCACTGTAAAACATCCTAATGGAAAAATTCCTAAGCAGCTTCCCCTACAGATGCACGTGCTACCCGTGCATTGATAAGGTTTATGTCATTGTACCATTATTGACATTGACAAAGAATTTCTTATCTCTAACTATTAAAGATCAGCCAGACATCAACAAGATTTCTCTTCAACAAGACACGCTAGCACATGATGAAATTAGCTTGTACAATGAGAGTTCATTAAAGGTGCTCTTCTAAGAAAGATATGTAGCCAGGCTTTGCCAGCTAATAAATGACCCTGGATTTCTTAGTCATTGTATATTACGTTTGGAGTTGCTGCATAAATTGTGAGGACCTGTTTTCATAAGATTTAGGCATGTGCACTCTTGTTCTCTATTTCTAGCAGACAGTATCTTCAGGTCACACTGTATTATGGGATCTCACAGCTTCCCTGTTCTTTGAGATCGATATAATCTTTATCTTTCTCATCACCATGATCTGCAGTAGGAAACACTGGATTTGTCGACCCTGGGTATTCCCAAACCAAAGGATATGGCATTGGAGAAGAAGAATTTTAAGTAAAAGCTACGGGATCAGACCCATTTTGGTTCATATGCCTGTAAATTGGTGAATTAGGCATGGATTTAACTGGACATGGGAAAGACCATATGGTTATTCCTACACTAGGGCCCTGTGTCAAGGGCATGTCCAGTGCCTTGTTCCACTTTCTCCAACAATCTGAACCTGAATTTGTATAGTCTTCTTAACCAAAAACTAAACAAAATAAAATACTGACATTGAAAGAGGCATCCACACTTTCATTGCTCTAATACAAAGACTGCAAGTTCTACCTCCAGCTCAATCTCATAATGATCAGGAAAATACTTCAATTTAATGACTAAATTCTTTTTTCCTTCCTTGAACTAAATGCACAGTTATTAAAGCCAGAAGGTTCACTGGCAGTTTCTCCCAGCTTTCACTGCAAGCTGAAAATGGCATTCTCATCACACGATTAATTAATGTTCCTGATGCAAAGAGATAGAGGATAGATTTACGTTCCACATGTTATTGAATAACTCCCACACACAATATTGTTTTGGCATGCTTTATGTTCCTGGAGTTAAAGTGCACATCAATAGCTCAATGCATCGATAACCTGAGTGTCAGTACAGCTATAAAACCTGATTCTCCTTGAATTTTGCAGTTTTCAGTACACCAGTCTCCTGGAAAGAGGTCCTTGTTGGTGTCATGAAAGTGGCACGCAAATTAGAGGAATTGAATGATATAATCTCCTATAAACCAGATATTTTGGGGGTTGTTTTCAGGTTTTGTATTATTTTGTTTTGCTAGCCTACTTTCATCTTGCTGTAGAGGTGCTTAGAGAAGGATTAAAATTGCACTCTGTTTTCATTTTTCCACTGTTTGGAGTTTGTCCCCTCTTGGGTGAACCAGCACTTTCAAACTCAGCTCAGGTCTTGGTTGGGCTAAG
This sequence comes from Sclerurus mexicanus, assembly GCA_013396755.1. Taxonomy (NCBI): domain Eukaryota; kingdom Metazoa; phylum Chordata; class Aves; order Passeriformes; family Furnariidae; genus Sclerurus; species Sclerurus mexicanus. The sequence goes on from VWZF01002690.1 coordinate 976,119, forward strand.
TGTGTCATCACTGCTTTTAGGTATATTATTAATTACTGGAATAGAATATTTTCAAATAGAATTGAATAGTTTAGTTGAAAGTGACCTACAGTGAACACTGAACTGCTGTTATGGTCCTCTGTTTTAGTATAAAGGCCTAGAAATATTGTGATGATTATTGCACAACCCCTGAGAGGGGCATTTTTTCTCTAGAGAAATTAATGCTTTGGAGAGAACAAAAAAGGCATGTGATGGTGTTTGGAGGTGTCAGATTTGTTGGGCTTCTGTCAAGGCATTACATAGGACAGATGGAGAGAGTTGAATGTGGTTTTGACATTGCCTGTTTACTCTCAATAACAGCAATTTTATATTTACAGTTTTAAAGCTAATTATTTCCTTTCCTCTCTTTATTTTCTTCTTTCCATTCTAACTGGATGATACTTTACTACTCAACAAGCTCACAAATGGGCTTCATGATTTCTCTGGAGAAAGAATAAAGGCATGAATGTACATCTACCTCTAGTTACACAGTGATATCACACCAGCAGAATCTTCATTCAAATTTTTGGCGCTAAATGCAGTAAAACTAGTGTGTCATCAGACTCAGTTCTACACTTAACCAGCCTGCTCTCCTGGTAAGATATGATCTAATATAATTTGAAAACAGATAACATCAGCTGGGAGGAAAGTTTCTGTCAATAAGCTTAGAAGGGGTTTTCGTTTGCCTAGTAGCACATCATTTTACTTGTTATTTGCTTTGTAAAATCAAAGAGACTATAGTATAACTTGTGGTTTTGTAACAAAAAAAATTAAAATTAAAATATCTTATTTTCCAAGCAGTGAACCTTACAATGGTAAGGCTATACTGATATGTCCTTCTTTCACATGAGACACTGAAGAATAGAAAATATGTTTCATTTCAGCGAATTTCAGGTATACCCATACATTTTTGACATCTGTAATTGAACTTTTCTTCTCTGGCCCTCTTTACTGCTAGGAGAGAAAAACAGGCACTTTCTAGGCATGATTCATGTGACCTAATTGAGAAGAATCTTTGAGAATATGATAAATAATTCTGGGCTTCTTGTGATATATCAGCCAGATTTCCCCTGACTGTAAAGAGAAACTGGATTGACTTGCACAGACATAGATGTCTCTGTCTTTGGCCAGGTGAATCCTATCCATTTTGAAAGACAAAGCAGGAAGTCTGCAATGGAACAGCATTTCTCCAGGGTGATTATCATGACCACCTCTCGGACACATGAAAAGCAGGTTTTGTCAAACCTCCATACCACTCAGCCTTTATCCCAAGCTGCCCTACCTATCTTATAGCCTTCAGCAGAGATTGATTAAAAAAACCACCTGTGTGCTGGCCTGCAAAATTGCACTATTTTCTACCTAACCAAAGGTTTTACACCCCTTTACACCACAGAGCCCGTTGCCAGAGTCCTTATGATAAAAGCTGAGGGCAAAAAGAGTGTAAAAACAATGCCCAGTTGCCTCAGATCCTTCCTCTACACGCACTTAATCTGTGTTGGAATCAACCTGACTCATTGTCATGCATGTCATGTCCATGTTGTGCATGAAGAAATGGCCAAGAATGTCCAAGCTGTGGCCCCTGAGTCACAAGCAGCTCATCTACATTTGTCACATCGTACCAGGACAGCATCATGGCTGAAGGACAGTTTGTGCACAGAGCAGGAATTTACAGGCTGAGCCAAATTCTTGGATAAGGGAGGAAGTGAGGCAGGGCTGCTAAGGCAGGATCACACAACCCACATCCATTGGGCAACGTCATGAATTTGACGCTGTGTCTCCCTTGGCTGTGAAACATGGCATGAGTTCCCTCCATCATTGCCACCCCATGCTCCATACCTCTCTCCCCCTCACAAAGATGTTGGAATGCGACCCACGGAATTGGGGAGGTAGGATGAAAACAGTATCCAAAGAACATGGATAATTGCTTACAATTAATACTGGCAATTGCACAATCACATGTGAAAGAGTTACATTACACAATCTCTTACATAACACCTAATCTTAACCTAATTCTGCTCCACTGCATATGCCTTGTACTAAAATACTGTTGTCATTTAGGAGGAAGAATATCCCCATTTAAGTAAAATTTAAAAATGGATGTTACAGCTCTTGAATTATTCAGGAAACTGATGAAAAAGCAACATTTCTGGTTTTACTGCAGTTTATTTTATTTAAGACATTTTTGCCATAATATCATTTGCTATCTTAACTCCTGGGAAACTGATGTAGATTATTAAATTGTGCCAGAAGTAATTTTGAATGGTTCTAAAAAGAGGCAAAAAATGAGCTCCTTAACAGAAAATGACAGTACATTTCCCCTTTCCTACTCTTTGATTTTCTTTTTCAGCAGGATATTCCCAATTGACTTAGAGGCATTTTATATTTCAGCAGTCACTTTTCCCAATCTCAACATCCCCAAGGGTTACCTTGCCCCTGTTAAGGAATGTGCCTCAATTTTGAGTGTTTCCATGAGCCCAGAATTCTGTGTCCTTGAAACATAACTGAGTGTTTTAAAGCAACTAAACACCTCAAAAAAAGATCTTCCTGAGTTGGTTGGGAATTATTGTTCTTATTGAACATAACGATTAAAATGCATTATTGCACTCTACCCTTGAGATCTGGAACCACTTATCTGTTTCTACTGTGTGCCATGATTTCTAATGGAAAACAAGGTCTGCTCTGGCTTCTGGTGACAATTCATCAATAGAAGCAGATCATGAAGAAGAGAGATAGACTTCTTATGAAATCGCCTGTATATCTCACTAAAGAGGGAGCTGTTGAAACAGATTTGTACACAGTCTTTGCTGAATTTGTGCTGGAAAGTCAGTTTGTAACTGTGGCCTCTGAAGTTTTTCCCCATCTCCTGCAAAATGCAACCTAGAGGAAAACTGCAGCATCGGCCTGAAGAGTCCTGCAATATCCAGCTTCTGCTCCAGAGTTTAGAGGAGTCAGCCAGAGAGACATGGGGTTTCTGTAATCCAGGAAAGAGTAAACAGTCCTTTCAATGCTCTTGTCACGGAAGAATAAGCATGAAGGCTTGGTATAACAGTCTCAGGGTTTGTTAGGCTGGATGTTGATTGCTCTAACAAGTTAAACTTCTCTCTGGCTATCATTAGATATAATTTAGCCTTGAAGTGATAACAAGGTAGGTCTTTGTGGCTGGAGCATCCTCTTCCCTACAGTAATAGAAAGATAACACTGTCATCAGCTGAGGTTGGAAAATCTAAGGAAGTACTAAAGCAAATATAACGCAGTCTGCTGAGAATGATTGTGAGCTATATATTTAATAATTGTATGTTCTATTAATATGTGGAAAATACATTTTTTCATGTTGCTATGGAACTTATTTCAGCAGGATGTAGTAAAGGCAAAAAAAAAAGGAGAAATTAATCAAATTAGCAGAGTAGTCTATCAAAGTTACCACACATTATGCTCCAAATAGTTTCAGCTAACGTGATGTAAAACACTGATTATCAAACAATTAATCATTCTTATTCTCTTTTCCTCAAACTCTTCTATCATTCATGGGTTCATCACATTCACAGGATTCTAGAGAAGATTAATTTGGATCTGGCCATGAATACTGGACTCATGTTCCTGTACTTCAGAACTCTACCATTATCAGAGAAAACGTTAGCAAAAAGAGAGGGGTCCTACATATTGAAGAATAAGGTCATAGAATCATAGAATGGCTTGGGTTGGAAGGGACCTTGAAGATCATCTCATTCCAACTCCCATGCCGTGGGCAGGGACACCTTCCACTAGCCCAGGCTGCTCAGTGTCCCATCCAACCTGACCTTGGACACTTCCAGGGATGGGGCAGCCACAGCTTCTCTGGGCAGCTTGTGCCAGGGCCTCACCAGCCTCACAGTAAAGAATTTCTTCCTCATATCTAATCTAAACATGCTCATTTTCAGTTTCTTTCTCCTTCAAGGGACAGCGCACCTCAAAAAGAAAACGGTACTCTTCCATTTTAGTGCCAGCTAATATTTGACTTCCATTTAAAAGAGAAATATGAGCCTGGAAAGCTGAAATGGCTTTTACTCTGAAAAAGTAGTCTTATATCAAATGTGATATGTGTTTATCGCCCAGCTGGTCTCAGCTGAGGGTGTGCTGAAGGACTACCAGGTCCTGAATATCCTGTGGTTGCTATCATCACTTTTGTCATACTTACATGGGTACAGTTGTCATTCTCATAAGCATCCAGAGACCCCTACTCTCCTGAGATAAAATCTGAAGCAATAAGGATCCCTGTACCAATATTTTACCGGCAACAGATTCATCACTTCTTACATGTTGGGACGAAAACTATACTGGACATTTCTTGCTTAAATATACGTTCCATGACTTACTTGAATGTACGTTTCTTCAGTTTCATTCTCCGTGAATTTATGTCACTCAATTACAGGAACAAAATAAGATTTGGTTAAAAAAAAGGAAATATATCATTGCGACAGCAGCTATTAAAAGACACACACACACTATCTCTGTGCCTTGTAGATTCTTCTAACGTAAAGGCAAGCTTCAATTAGCTCAGCATGATATTCAAATCATAACTGTCATAATGAAAGAATGAATCATTTTCCATTTCAGGGAGAGAGTAACAAAAAGCTGCTATAATCAGTGACGTAAGTTCTGCTTGTTGATATATTGAGAAGGACTTTCATTTGAATTGTTTAGGTTTCCATCAGCTTTATTACTTTATTAATCAGACTAAATCAACATTATTACCCTGCCTTTTTAATCGCTGCAGTTCTCATGGTACCTGTTGAGGGGGGTCATGTGAGAAGGAGAAAGGTAATAATTACAATTATTTTTTTTCAGTCACAATGAGTCCTGAAATTATCCGAATCATGTTGCCAAACACTGGAAATTTGAATTCCCAACGCTTCAAGAAATTGTCGCCCTGTTTCACTGTTGTGGGACTGTATGAGGACACTTTATACCACTCTGAAGTTTACACCATTTGGTAATAGAATGATCATGCACAGTTCCCTTTGCACAAGCAGAGGAATGTATGATGTAACTCTGAATTAATTCCAGTGTTTCCATTTGTGAGCAGAAAAGTGCTCATTTTCAGCATGCAGAAAGGCTCCTCTTGCACTGAGGTGCTTCACCTGCCACTTGTGATTAATTTCCCATTCTGCCCAATGTCTCACTGTGATTACTAATGATAATGCTTTGATTGATGACAGGTGTCTGCTAAACACTTTATTGCCAAACAGGCAACAACGCTCTTGTTCAAACAAATACATGGTGGAGGGGAGTAGCCCAACAGGCACATGAGCCCATATCCTCTTGGGCAAGGACTTGAATCTAGCTCATGCCAGGTTCTTTACCTACCAGCAGATGTCTTTAGTGGTTCTTTTGGAATGGGCTACAAATTCCTCACAATAAGCAAGAATGATAACCATAAAGAATTCATCCTTATAGACAGCCTACATGGAGAAGTCCATGGAATATCAGACAAGAAAGCAACTGATGGCTTCCTTGAAACACCCCAGCATTGTTACCAGTGAATAGGTAGCGTGTTAATTTTCCCACCACTAGACACTGGTGGGACCAGACATTGCAATTTTATCCGGTGTTAACCAAGGCGAGGTCAGCTCTGGGCTGGAGGGAAGGGAGGGGAGAAAGCTTAAAGTGCTGACCTCATTTAACTACTTTGCAGGAAAAAAAACAACAGGTGTCTGCTTTCCAATCAGATTTTGCACTGAGATCATTATCACACATTAAGTATATCATTACCAAAAAATAAAATGCACCTTAAAGATTCCTATCCGAAAAGTAATCAGTATCTCACTATTGCCTCTGCTTTATCTCTGATGTTCATTACACTCAACTTTTATTTTTACAGAAGAGACTAGAAGCCTAAAGTGGGTCGAACTTAGACATTGTACAACATACACAGAGTAAACAACATACTGTCCCCAAACAGTTTGCAATCTAGAAGGCAAGATGCAACAGGTGGGTGAAGCAAAGAAGCAGGTGGGAGTGTAGAAATCATAATAATAGGATGTGTTAACACTTGTACAGTTCACAGATGAATCATCAAAATAGTTGAATTAGAGCTGTCTTTTATTTTTGTCACATAAGACAAATATTGGAATTAATGTTCAGTCCTGTTTTGGGTTTTATTCAGGCCTGTAGGTCTGTAGAGTTCTAAAGTGGATTGATTAAAATGAGGTCTAATCCTGCCCAAGGAACAAATGAAATTAATAGTTTCAGTGGAAAGACAAATCCAAAAGCATATTTTCACAACTGCCTACCTCATCTGCCTCCGTACAAAGATTCTTATTACTGAGTAATTACTCAGCATTATTTTAATAAAGAGCTATGCATTGATCCAAAGTGAGAACCTCAAACTATGGTGGAAACCCAAATCACACCAAGTCTTAGAGGCGAGGGAATCCAGGTGTCTATGTTTGCTTGAGTGTCAGACGTAACTCACTATTCTTAATTACTGCTGCTGATTACCCAGACATAGAGGCGACCATTTCAGAGTGACCAGGAAACAGAGAGAAGGATCACGGTGAATCCAGAGGACTAAAAATCATGGAGGAATAGCAGGAAGAAGGGAAGGAAGCCATGGCAGCTGAAGGACCTCTAAGAGGGAAGGGATACTGCAGAATCTTGAGAATGTGGAAGGAACCTGCTAAAGGAATTATGTTGTTTCCTAAATATGGCTCTGCAGAGAGAGAGATCTGACCACATACAGGAAACAATTGGTGGTCTTATACCATCTTTTCTCAGCACGTGCAAAGAATCCCAGTGCACTCACTTCCCCCACACTAAACAGTGAACATTACTTGGGTAGGTTGATCCTGATGCCAGTACCTTTTGTAGGTACTGAAGGGAAGCAAATGCCTGAAAGCCAAAGCTGTCCCGTTTTTTTAACCCTGACTGTAGTGTGCCACTCACCACATCTTAGTGAAGCTAATCCCTTAATGCTGTAGAGTCTTTGTTGCTTAAATCAAGGGCTCAAAGGATCTAAAATAAATTTTGCTTTGACATAGTTACAGGGTGAACACTCAAGCTCATGCTATGCCCAGAGTAAAATCAGTTAGTCATCAGCAGGTAGTTTTATGACACTTTGTGGTGTAGGAATAAAATCTGTTCCCCTAAATAAGCTTCCATTACTCCAGTTCTATTATCCATAAAGCAAAAACTGCTTGTTTCGGTGGTTTGTGTTATACAACTCTGAGTTCACAAGCAATACTTAACAGAAAGAAATGCTTAAATTAAACCTTACCACATCCCAGATGAACAGTTACAGTGGGAAAAGGGAAGAATTTGAGCTGGGATTAACATGAGGATCCCCTGGGAGAATAGGGTTAGCTGCAGCTCAGAACAGCTCTCCAAAGCAGAGAAATCCCCATCATATCACCTCGACAAAACCCTTTTAATTATGCTGTGGCAGATGATGTCTCTGTCAGAATCAGATATCCCATCTTCGGGTTTTCATCTTTCATTGCGAACATGTCCAGTGTGAGAAGGCTGTAGATTTGTGGGTATGCACGTAATGAATGGCAGACAAATTAGGATTAAAAAATTAGTACCCCAAAAGTCCTGGTGAATCACAGATGCTTTTTAATAAACAGGTCTTTTGTAGTTATGTGTTGCCATAGAAAGAAACTACATGTCATCAGAATTTATAAATGCAGTGTTCAGAAACGGGTTGCAAGATTTGAGATAATTTTTGCATCTCAGAGGAAAATAAATTCTTTGAAACTAACCCACAACTTAGTCCTACCCTGATATTCATATTTTATCAACAATCTCACTTGACGTACATGTTTTTGCTTGGGATTTTGAAAAAGATAGTTATCATTTTTGCAGCAGGCTTTGTAGACCTTAGTGGGTTTAATCTCAGCTTGGCATCTTGTGCATTGAGCACATCTTTCTGGTTTTGGGTCTGAATAATCACGTGTTTCAGAAGCAAAGCTCTGAACAGTGTGGATATTTTGGGGCCAAATGCAGTGGTATTAATGACTACAGGTTAACCTGAAGTGAAGTTTGCCTGAAGAGTTTTAGGGAAATAAGGAAGACTCTCTCACATTATACAGTGAAACTGCTGTCATTTTAGATATTATTGATAATCTTTCATTGTTGAATTTCTTATTTCAAGGGTTAATTTCCAAATATATCAAAATAGTGAGGGGTGTTGGTAAAGCCTTGCAATACCCCAAGGAGATGTGATGTGTGCTGGTCTCTCCTTGGAGATGCCAAAAATATTCTTTGGGTGATACAGAAAGAAAAAAACATGAGGAAAAATTCATTGTATGTGTAGGCAAAAAAAAACAAGAAAAACTGAAAAATTGCTACTCTAAACTAAGGAAAAGGTAAAAAACATGCATCAGGATCTTATTAGTAATTAAATTGGAAAAGATGAAAGTCACAACCTGAACATATAACACTGCTCACCGAGAAAACCTGAAGAACTTTTTGGTCCCACATGAAAAATGATCAAGTGAAATGTGCTTAATTTCTCTGGGGATATTTCAGACATGTTTTTCAGAGGGAGTATAGGTATCTGAGCCGGGCTGTGATAACAGTCCTGTGCTCTCTGGGTAATAAATACTTTGCTTGGAGAGGACATGGTAACCTCCATGCTCCAAGTCACTCTCAGTGACTCTAGGGACATTTTTCCTGAGTCCTTTTCTTACACGGAGAAGTGTCAGGCTTCTGGGATTCATCTTTGCCTCAGAGAGGTTCACATTTTAGAATCATATGGAATCATAAAATGGTTTGGGTTGGAAGGGGCTTCAAAGCCATCCAGTTCCAAATCCAGTACCATGGGCAGGGACACCTTCCACTAGACCAGGTTGCTTAAAGCTCCATATTGTCCTCCTTCTTTCCCACATATTCAGATATTTCCCAGATATTTACTCCACCTCAGAAACTGCTCCAGCCTCTCTGCCACTGAGGAGTGTGGTGATGGAAGGTACTGAGCACCAGGCAGGTGTCTCTGAGAGCTAAGGCTACCTCCATAATCAGCCTGAACACAAGAAACAAGCAGGAACAACCTCCCCAGTTTGGTTCTTAAGGTATTAAATAGGATATTGAGAGTTGTTCTAAACACATCAGAGGAAAGTGTTTACACTTTTTGATATAGTGAAAAATCTAATTAAAAAATAACAATGCAAAGCAAACCCAAAGCAGCTTTGCCTTTGAGAGACAAACATTCTGGCTGAAAACTGAAGAAAATATATTTTTTATATTAAAGTGATGTGTTTCCCTTTAAAGATACTGCCTAATTGTAAGCATGTTTTCACATTCAACTTGTTTTGACAGAAAAATTTTAGCCAAGTTGCAACTTAGAAAATGCTTTAGTTCACTGAGGCCTAAGTCCTAAAACCAAAAAATACTAAATCAGAAGGCTTCACTTTTTTCAGAGCCCGGTGTCTCACCTCTCAACATTTGCATTAAAACTTTTGGATGAACTCTAGCCTGGACAGCCAATCCTCTTGGCCTTGCTGTACATGAAAACCATCAAATTTCCAAAAGCCACCCAAGGTGGGTCAGGGAGGGGTAGCTGGGAGGTGACAACTGCTCCCAAGTATCCCACCTCTCCCTCCAGTGTGGGATGGGACTGGGACAGTTAGGTTGGTGCATCCTGGGACACCTCACACTCAGCAATCCTGGCTGATCACTGCCTCATTTGCAGAGCTTAGCCAAAACCCATGCATCAGAGAGCATATAAATAAGGGACCTGTTTTTAAGTGCATGGATTCCCGTGTAAAGACTTTCCAAAAGATGGTTTCACCCTTTTAACAGAGATTTCTATGAAATATATATCAATGAAAGAAGTGCCTGTATAGTAGCTATTTGCTTTTAAAGCGGCAGAGGCTGTTTGTGAACAAGTTTCTATTTTGGACACAAAGCAGCCTCCATATAGCCTGGCTACACCAGGATTAAAACTCTCAGACATAAGCTTTGTCAAGTGCAGGGAACGGCATAAATGACTGTTGATTCATATTCTTTTAGGCCTGTAAAGTTATAACTATGTAATATGAACACAGGCTCGTTAGGGTAGTTTAGAGCCAACCTGGAAACCTTCCAGCCTGCATCGAAGGATTTAATGGCATAGTTTTTATTTTCTGCTTAGTGCAGTGTACCATTAATTGAAGGTAATTGTCAAGAGGAGACTGGCTTTCAAAAACTACATAGCTCTCGACTGTTCTGGTGCAGAATGGATGTCCTGAGTTTAGGATCACATTTCTCCTGTGCTCTACATTACATTTGTCTTGTCACACAATTGTGTGATTGTGTTCAACTAAATAGTTATTCCGTGCTATTACGGCATTTCAAAATGAGGACTCAAGTAACACTGCAGGGAAAGACAGAGAGAGAGGGAGAGCCAGGTTTGTGCTGGTATGAGGGCTTGTCTGCTTGAACTAAACAAAACCCTGAAAGGTATTGCAGGTCTGAAGCATTTAATGGAGCAGCTCGCTTGATTTGCAGAAGAAGGAAGCAGTTTGTGGCATAATACGTAAAAGGGAAAAATTTCCTTGCCTGCAGAGTTTCAGCAGTCACAGAATGTGCTCGTCTGGCAGTGTTTCCCTGCTCCCAGAATGACATGTGAACATGGACCACTTCCCTGCACCCTCTGCTTTTCTTTGCCAGGGGACAGGAGAAATTCACAATGAGCTCCACTGTGTTCTCCAGCTTGAGCAGTCAGAAGACCAGAACCACGGGGCACTGTACAATATAGACAGCCTGTTGACCCCAAAACTACTGCTGTGCATGAAGGAATTACCACCATTTACTTAACTGATATAATATTCCTTTTATTATCTTTACTGCAGTAATCCCCAGGAATCTCAGATATGATCCATGAACTGCATCATGCCAAGCATGGCGCAAATAAAGAGAAAAGCCCTTGGCCCAGTCCAGAGGCCATTTGTATCTCAGGGTGTAACTTGGCCCCAAACCTAGAACTTAATTAACATTGATGTTGATGAGGTGTGAGGGAGAATGGAATCTGGTCCATCCTTCCACAGCTGCACTGGCTTTGCAATGTGAAAAACCAAGATGAGCCAAAAGTGATTAAGAAATTATTTTTGAAACTGGAGTCAGCACATGTAACCACAGTTAGACAACAGGGATCAGCAGATCTGCAATGTAAGGAGGTTTGAGTCTTACAAAGTAAAGTTCCCTTGTGAAAGTCCCTCCCGATTTTATCATTTAATTTATCAGCAGCATCAGCTGAGGAGTGTGATTAGCCATGGAGGAAGATCTGTTCTCTTGCCTCTTTTTTCTTAGAAATTATTTATTTGGGTTTTGTAATAAGCACGTTGTTTCTCAGAGGCATTCTCTGGATGATTATGGGGGTAGTCATTTGATTACAGATAGCATAAATGCACCTGTTTCTAGAAGAAATGACACATACCATAATTTAACTAAAAAATATGGGTGATCGCCATTATAAATCTCACTGTGTGATCTTCATAGGTGGTCTCTGTGCTTGAGCATGAACAGGTGGTTAAAACCTGAACAGGATCAAAATGGAAATTCCAGTTGATGCTTTCAAAAACTCTCCAAATGAGTGATTGCTCTTTATAAGTTCAAATTTCTTGAATATATAGGGAAACTGTTTGTGAGTGTGTGTTTGTATGTGTGTGTGTGTGTGTATATATATATATATATATACATACACACACATAATTAGCTTTCAAGGGACTCATATATAGATGCTGCACAGTCTGTAATTCATTCGTGAATAACCTTCCAAAATTTCCAGCCCACTGATGATAGAAATAATACTTTACCTGGTCAAAGCTATTGGGAATGGAATAAGAGTTCTTTTATACATTTTTGAAAGGAAGAAAAAATATTAAGTTATGTTGGGTGAAATACAAGACTTCTCTATGGTGGTTTTGTTGTTCCCTTCACTAGACTCATGATCTGACTCTCATTACACAAACATCTGAGCTACTGTCCCAGGGTTCCTCAAAACCTGTTACTTATCAAATATGAAGAGCCTATGCAGGCAAAATAATAGATTAAAAGCACATTTGCAACCACATATTCCCACCAAACACAGGACACTCATTAGTTTCAGAAAGGTTTCATCTGTGTTGGGTGAACTGTTGGACTCAGTGGAGCAGCTCCTGAAACCTTTTTTCACATCCCCGAGCTGCAGATCTCAATTATTTTTACTTTTATTGAACCTTAATGGTCATATTCAAGCAGGACATGCCAATGCTTTCACCAGGCTTGAGCACACAGAGATGACTGTGGGACTAAACAGAGATTTCAGTGGAGCCGCACACAGCACTGGTCTCCTTAAAATCAATTTGAAATAAGATTTTTGTATGACTGTGTGTGTGCTCACACACATAGGAAATGACATTTCGCTTTGTGTGTATGTGTTTGTCATCTCCAATACATTTTCTAGATACATCCTGTACTATTCTGAAAACACACGGATAAAATGGCAGCTTAAGAACCATTCTGACCACTTGCTGCCACAACACTGAAGGGCTGTGTGTGAAAAAAGCTCACTTCTATAATAAATTATTTAATACAGCCCCATAAATCTTCAGTGATTGAGAGATGTTGAACTGATTCTGATATATCTTTTAATGACTTACAAAAGCAAATCTCCATTTCCTTTGGTGCCCTCAAGCAAAATAAATGGTGCCAACCAGTAGCTTTTAGTCATGTTTAGAGCTGACTATCATCTGGGCTCTTCGGGTGATTAATTGGAGATATAGAAGTAGGTAAACACAGTGCTATTAGCTTGTCTTCTATTCTGATACAGACCAAGCTTTCCATAACCCAATGGACATGAAACTCTTAAAAGTTCAGTGTTTGGGAATTTAAGTAATTGAGGAAAGTAATAGCTCTAATGCATTTTGCCACTTGCCATGTACTTTTGTAAAAAAACACATTGATAGACTGGAAATATACTCAGAATAAAAAAGATGTAAGAATTTGTACTCAGGACAAAAAAAGGACAAGAGAGAAAGGGGTTCTTTTATAAGGTTAGTAGTCACCACATGCTTTTTTCTCTGTAATTAAAAGTCGCCAAAAATATAGGTAAAATGATTTAACAAAACATGGCGACTCCATTCTAACATGATAGTCTGCTGAGTTTATGAGTTTATAAAACATACAGATTCTCTTGTATGTCTTTATAGAAGATTTATTTAGTGTTTTGGAAGAAACTGCAATTATTAGCAGATTACTTAGTTCACTTGCAGAAGGTTTCCCTGTTTGTAACTTATCACTTTCTCTGAAGTGCAATAATGAAAATGGAAATGTGAAAAGAACCAGCTAAAATCAGTGAGACAGAATCAGAAAAGATGTCAGTAAATGGATCAAAATAAGAAACAGAGAAGATGCATGTTTATCACTTTCATTGAAATGAAATATATATATATGTATATGAATAAACATTTCCTTTTTTTTGTTGTTTTTTTTTTAAATCAGACTAAGTGGAGCCATCTAGATATTTGTGCTGATATCCCAGTTTTGCTGAGGTTTCCTTTCAAGACACCACATTATAAGTTCAAATATGGACTGAACACCTTCTTTTCTCTTGGTGTCTGCATGATCAGCCCCTGGGCTTTATCCTCAACTCCAGTCCTTTGTGACCATGGAGCAGCCTTTTCAAACATCACCATCTCCAATTTCCATGGTAAAATTTTGATTTAACTCTCTGATTAAACTCAACTTTTTTGACTGTGTGTACCCATCAAGCAGAATTCAGCTTTAATGGACTGTTATCTGGGGCCTCTGGATATTGACTGGATTCAAAGAGTGCTGTACTGAAATGTGGAGAGCAAAAGAAATGTTTCATCCTCCCTCATAACCTGAATCTCCCGAACTCCAGATTATTGTCTGTACCCCAGATAAACACTTGAAAAAGACAAGGTTTTTTTGACACCTACTGTGGTATATTACTAAGCAAGTCTAATTATCACATACTGGCAAGCTGATGAGATTTAAACTAAAAAAGAACTTAAAATGAAAATGAATTGGAACAGAAGAGAAAATAGTGGAATAAAACCAGTGTAATGCTATAAATTGTATGTATATGAATTATCCTCCAGAATTAATAGTCATCTTACTGGTCTAGACCAAAGACTGTAGTAAATTAGGCTTCTCCTTTAGTATTTTTCTACTCATAGCCAAACATTCTCAACATGGCTGGCAGTGGGAATATGTGAAACAGTTTCAAATGCATTGCTGAATAGGACTGAATTTAATGAAGTATGGGGAAACCGTAGCAATGGAAAAACTGACTCAACAACAAAATCAACAAAACAGACAAAAATAAATAAATATCTAGATGTAGGGTTTCCGTTCACTTCATTCTCAGAAAAGATGGAACATCTTTACCAAAACAAAATTCTTTGAATTTTGATGTGAGGTCTATTGTAGGGCTGATCCATACTCAGCTGGAGCAAGTGGGAAATTTTCAATTGTTTTATATAGTTTTTGGACAGAGACTTTGGTGTTCAGGTGTGAATATAGGATGAACTATCGCTAAGACAAAATTTTTGATGTGCAAGAAAAGAATTGACAAAATGGAAAGGTTAGCAGCTAAGAAAAATATATCTGGCCAAAAAAGATTGTATCTTGTTTTGAAAAATATAATGAAAAGTCTCCCTGGAGAGATTTTCAAGCAGCTCTGAAAAACAGCAATTATATCTGAGCAGAATTTCCAATGAACTATATCTTTTTTAAAAAGAAAATAAAAAGCATCTGGTGTATTTCTGAAATTACAGCTATACTTGAAGAAAAATGGTTGTGAATCAGAGCCTGTTCTCAACTTAATGTGAATATATAAGTCCCATTGGTGATAAAAGGAACTTCACATGCATTCCAGAAGGAAATCAATGGCTATTCCAGATCTGAAATATGAAATGGCCCCTCTGATTCCATGCAACAGGAATAAATACATTGAAAAATGTGTCTTTCTGATATCATTAGCTCAAAAATATCTTAGTAGATTCAAAGTAAAATTTTCTGAGTTATTAATAATTACTTTAGTAGAGTACCCAAAATGTGCATTTGTCTGTGTGAAAAAAAGTATGCTGGGCGAAAGAATTGAGGAGTACCATAACATCTCTTTGCAGGGGAAGAAGTCATCAGTTTTTATTCATGTACCACAAATGTTGCTAAAAATGTAGCTGGAAGTGTCACTTCCCATCCCTGGAAGTGTTCAAGGCCAGGTTGGACGAGGCTTTGAGCAACCTGGGCTAGTGGAAGGTGTCCCTGCCCATGGCAGAGTGGTTGGAACTGAATGATCTTTAAGATCTCTTCCAACCCAACCATTCTATCATACTATGATTCTAATTTTTTTTTCCATCAGTGGACACAAATATGAATTTATCATTTCAAGTCCTACATTAAGATACCACTTAGAAGTAACTGGATATTAAAAAGTAGCATAAGGAAAGAGCGATTCAGTAAAGTGGGTGCAGGATGAGGTTCACAAACAGTTACATGTTCAACACACAGGAGAAAGTATTCATGGCATTATTTTTTATTACAAATACTTACCAATGCATTGAGAATTTAATTTTCATCTTCTGTGTAGCAGCACAAACTTTTAGCGAGACTACTAAAATCAATGGATTTGTATTGGAGTGAGAGTGCAATTGGATTTATCCTCTACAAATGAGTTGTCTGATGAGTATAAAACAACTCTCTTCTCTCCAGTTAATTAAAACTAAGAAATGCATTTCAAAAATGTTTGTGAAAATTTCATCTGAACCCAAACCAAAACAAAATAATCTTGAACATGAACATGAAATATTTGTTTCCCAGCACTACTTTTCATTTTTTCTCTTAAAAATCACACAGTTCTTGTCTGTTTTGTAGTTGTTTTTTTCTATGCCAATGTTACTGCAGGGGGAAAATTCAATGCATACAAGCAAGAGTTAGATGAGTATTATCAAAATAGATTCTACGAACTCAAGGATTAATCTAAACTACTATCCAACATATTATCTTTTGTGATCTTTTTCACACATTTCTTTTTCTTTTCTTTTGCCAGACTGTGCTTCCAGTCATAGCTGTGTTTCAAACCTACCAGAAGAGTCTTTCCCTCACTCTTTAGCATCTCTGCTAGGAATTCATAACGATGGCAAAAACCATTTCAGAAGGGAAACTATGTGGAGACTTGCTGCTTGAGAACAAGGAAAGATGATCACTCATAAAACACAGGTAGGAAATGAAACAGGAAAGCCATCAGATCCAGACTTCCTCCGTGAACAGAGGTTACCAAAACAAGCACTCCAAAATAAAAAAGGAAATCATCGACATTTGGTCGATTGGGACTAAACTGGCTGGAGCTGTTCCGGACAGAGACTGAAGTGCAGTGACTCAGAGAACCAGGCAGGAAAGTTGCTGAGGGCCAAATGCCAGCACAAACATGGGAAATGTGTTACTCCACCAAGGTTAAGAGACTTCCCAGCCTCCCTCCCCTTGACTGCTCCCCTCTTGCTGATGAAACTAGACTTGGGCATTGGCAGAGCTCTTCAGATGGCTCCTACTGAAGGTCTGAATTTTCCCCCCTGCCTGGCTGTCCCTTCCCATCCTGCCAGCTTTATTCCTTTCAAAAAGACACTTTTTAGATATCACATCTGCTTTCCACTATGCCCAGGTGGAGAAAATCTTGCCTTATTCCACTTTCTCAACTCTGTCACACATCTGTTGTGGTGTTTCTAAGACTCCTTAATGGAACAAATGAGTCAAAAGGGCAGTAAGAGGCCAGACCAGGGTGAGGGTTTCACCTGAAGTCAGTAACACCCACAAGGACAGTTGTCATCACTTCATCTAACTCCTGCCTGATGCTGTCTATGGAATTTCAACATTGCTAAGTTTAATGAGTTCCCATGATTTTTCCTGCAACACGAGGGTATTTTTCACAATGGTGTTTAGCCCAGATTTTATAAGTGCAAAGGGCTGAGACTCTACTCCTCTTGATAATCTGAAAAAATGATTAATTACTCAAATGTAGAAAAATATTAAAACTCTACACACACCCTCAAATGGCTTATAGGAGGAATTCTGGAGTTCAGAAATTCATCTGAGGTCATTCCTATATAACTCCCTTAGTCCTAAGAAACATTTGTGGATTATTGTAAATCTTTCTCTTGCAGAGTCCAGCTTTTATGTCATTCTTAAATTCCTTCTCAAAGGCATTAATATTTTGATGATACAGAGTTTAAGTTCTGAGTTGTGTGACTACAGTTTTATATAATCAACATTAGGCATTGACAGACCATTTACTTTTCTACTTTTTTACTCTTTAAATTACCATATTATTTACATCTTTGTAGCTATGCTTAAGTACAATAAATTAATGTAATGTTTGTGATGTTTCTACAGCAGTCATCATAGAGGAGTTATGACTGATTCAGGGTCTCAAAAAAAAAAAGCCAAACAAACCAGAAATATAAAATAAAATGAATTGTGATACAGACACTGTTGCAATATCGACAAATCTGAAGCTGGAACACTCCACTGAAACTGATTTAGATATGAAAGTGTGCATACCAGAGTTAGAAGGTAAAAGTGCTTGATAGAAAGAGAACACTTTTAATCTACTCTGTAACTGATTTTAACATAGTCATTGGCTTGCCTTTTCCTATATATGTATTTAAGATCATAATCCTTTAATGTGGAATGCAACCAGAGAAGAGAACCAGGTGAAATGCATGTATTGCTATTCCTGGCATGTGCTCTGCATCAGCTTATTTATAATAAAGGGAGTACACAAGTTTTAGATAGATAGATACATAGATACAAAAACAGATAAAAAGTGGATTCTCATTTGCAGAACTCCTCAAATAAGTGCATTATTTAGTTCTCTTTAATCTAGTCAGATATTTATCTTCAGGAGGGAAAAATGCCTAGGAATACATTTTCTTTGAGAGTTTAACTCTCAAAATTTATCCAGTGAGCTGAAATTCTCTAGAAGTTTCACAGGTTTCTGTGGACATCTCACAGATACACAGGGAAGGCTCACAGAGTCCTCATGTCCTTACAAAATCAGGCTTAAAAGTTCACATTTGTAAATCTTTCTGCAAAGCCAACTCAAACGTGGGTTGAGCAGAGATCAAGGACATTTTCATGACCCAGACAGTAGCTCCAGCTCTTGGGGTTGCAAGCGGTGTGGGCGTAATTGCAGACCTTTTTCTTACTCTTTGCCATTGAGATCTGATTGTACTTTCTTTCTGTCCATGGCAGCACTGGACTTTCTGACTTTTTTCTCCAGATCAGAGCTCTAAGAAGATGTATTATAAGGATGCTGTCATATCTGCCACACTTGTCAACCTAAAATCACAGGATTTTAGCATCAAAGCAACCTTTGCAGATCTCCAGTTAGACCTCCTGCTTCCAACATAGACCAGGTTGTTCAGAGCTTTGCCCATTAAAGTTTTTTAAATCCCTGAGGACTTAGAAAGATCTGAGACCCTCTCCAGGCAAATTATTCCAGCTATTAGCCACTCCCCTAATAAATGTAGTCCCTGTGTTTAATTGTCCAGTCTTGCAACTTCCTCTGGACCATTTTTAGTACACACTTGGCAAGAGTCTGGGTTTTTCTTTCCACACCATCCTTTAGACAGTGGGAGACGGTTCTACCAAGCCTTCCCTTCTCTTAAAGAAGCTTTTTGCTCTCTTCTTCTTCAATTATGCAAGACCCCATATGTAAAGCTACAGAATGGAAACACATAGCCAACACATCACATCTCAAAGAGACTTGTCTGACCCTGTTCTAGGCAGTGACATGGGGTTTTGACCCTTTGATAGATGCCATCCATCAAGCTGTACTTGGGGAGTGCCCTTTCTAATGGGGTTCCTCACAGTGCAGGATCCCACTATGTGCTGTTGCACCCATTTTTGCATCCAAAGTCAAGCAGAGCTAATCCTTTGTCCTCATTTCCCATGAGCAGATCATGACAAAATACAGTATACACACAAAACCACCCTCCCTAATGCAATTTGTGTCACAATAGGGATGGATGTGACTCTGAAAAGGTGTGTAGATGTAGACATGTAAAAGCTGGGCACCTGAGTGAGCTGATCTCTTTGAGCTCTCTCATATCAATAGAGGGGGAGAAAACCATGTGCAGAGGATGATTCAGCTTACTGAAAAGCAGGCATCTGAGTTGGGCCACATAATTTCCCTTCTAAGAGTACCTCTTCCCTTCCACTGAGAGCCTGATGTGATTAAAACAAGTACAGAGACAAACATTTGGATATTCAAAGTATTTGTGAGATTCTCTTCATAGGAAGATATTATCTGCACCACAAAGAAGTTCAAGAATTCTTGAGTCAGATTCTGTACATCATGAGAAAGTCAGCTTGGACAGTGGCTGATCTGTTGGTCAAAAGACCAGCAGCAGCTTCTCCCAACACTTTGTACCTTTGCTGCAAACTATTTGCTGTATGTTGGTTTTAAGCCAGACTTTGTCTCTGACAAAACTGCTACATTATTGTTTAGGATTGAATTTTTGCTGTTGAATCAATGGTTCAAAAAGTAAATAGTTAAGTAATGTGTCAAAAAAAGACGAACTGTGATTCAGCACTAGCAAGAAATAAACCTGTCTCCAAAATAATAAAGTAAAATAGGAAGTATTTGAAGCAAACTTAGGGTTAAATGATTTTTATATAGATAAGCTCTGTAAATACTCAAAATTTATTGAAAAATGCTGCCCTTTTTCCTTGCAGCTGAAAACAGAAATATATTTTTTAAAAGTAGGGTAGTTCTGAAAAGGTGCTGAGATGGGCTCTGAAGAAACAGAAGTTTGGAATATTTTGGAAAAAAACCTCTTAAAACTTGAAGGTTTTGCCTCAGCCAAATCCCTGAGCTGTTTGAGGTTCAGCACTCACTGAACTTCTTAGAAGTGGTTCTGTTCTAATCAACAGTCCTTGGAGACGTGAGCCCAGGATCTTGAAACAACATGCATCATATTATGATGATGTGGAAGAAAAGAGCTGAAACTACTCAAAGAGAGCTGCATCACCCACTGCTAAACTCAGAACTGTGCAAAGCAAGTTCATAAATCAGGAGGTGACAGTAAATTTTACCAGTATATATTCTCAGGCATGAGCAAGAGCCCAGTGTGTTTTACGGGCATGATGATGGTGGCAAAGAATGCTGCAGAGTGATATGGATAACGTGGTGGCACACCTGTAACCTCCAGGTCTGAAAGAGAGAACTGTTTGCACTTCATCATTCCAGGAAGAAAAAAATGCCCAGACCTCCTGCCACAACACACCCTAAGTGGAGCCTTACTGTCCAAGGGGAAAAAAAAACCCATAATGTACAAAGTATACCTTGTCAAGCTTATTTTAAATGATTATACACTTATATGGTATGTGGAAGTTTTATAGAGCAATTACATCCATTGTGACTTTGTAATTACAGTATTAGGAGGTCACAGGCAGAGAAACTTCGCCAGCTCTATTGATTTTTAAGGCTAGTCCTAACAGGATATGGATTTGCACTGGACTTGGAACTTTTCAGTATGTACACAAAGTTCTGTATGCTCAGGAGATGAGCGCTGGTAAGTGATGTTCATGCCAGCCATGGGCCAGAGTCTGATCTCTGGTGGTCTTTCAACATAAATCTGCATGATCACCCTGGAAAAGGACTCTTTGTGAAAATAAGTAATTAGGGAGCAATTCTAGAGATGGGAGGAAAGAGTTAAAAGTCATTTAGCAACTAAAATCCACCTTCAAACATGGTTTGAATTGTGTTTATAGCCCATAACTGTTTATTTTTTGAACCATCCATTCTACAGCAAAAATTCTACCCTGGGCAAGGAGGTAACAGAAGACCTGATTGATTTTTTTTGAACTCTACAGTGCATTTTCACCAGAAGTAGCATCTTCTCTTTCTAGAGAAGAAACCCTAAGAAAGAAAGAGTTTTTATCAAGTAAGTGACAAAATTGCTGGAGTTATTGAACTGAATAAGGTTGAACTGATCTTACTTAAGTAGATAAGAGCTGTGTTCACAGAGCTTGGTGGATCCCTACCACTATTTGTGAGAATAATGGGAAACCTCAGCCATTCCACAGAACATATACTCCTTAGCAGAAATTTAGGCTCAGAGTTTCTTGTCAATTGGGTTACCCGCACACTTAAGTTTCTGAAAAATGTAAAAATAATTAAAAAAAATTAAAACGAGGATGTGTGGGTTTTTTCTGTTGTTTTTGTTCGGGTTTTTTGGTTGGGATTTTTTTAAGGTTTAAATTAAAATTAAATCTGCCTTTTTTTTTTTTTACCAAAGGAAAATGTTTGAAAAAAAAAAAAAAATAAAAATCAGAGACTTCACAATGCTTTCCACTCATTCTGATATGATGCATTCTAGATTTCTTTCAAGCATGAAAGGTTTCTACCACATGCTGTCTTTATTAAATATGCAGAAAATTTATAGAAAAAGAAAAAATTAATTCCCTGGAAACAACATTCCCATAGAAAATATTGAAAGGTAGTGCTCTATTAATGTAGTGATAGGACAAGGTGAATGGCTTTAAACTGGCAGAGACCAGATTTTAGAAAGAAATTCTTCCCTGTGAGGATGGGGAGGTCCTGGCACAGGTTGCCCAGAGGAGCTGTGGCTGCCCCATCCCTGGAAATGTTCAAGACCAGGTTGGATGGGATTTGGAGCAACCTGGGCTGGTGGAAAGTGCCCCTGCCCATGGCAGGGGAGTTGCAATGAGATGATCTTTAAGGTCCCTTCCAAGCTGAACCATCACAGGTTTATATGATGTATCTAATTCTAATACTAATCACAAATAACCTTCTTCAATTGAAAGAAAATTTGGCAAACTGTAGGTGGCACCATTGAACATTTTGGTACAACTGACTGCATTTTTCACTGAAAGTGTTTTTGCCAAAAAAAATTAGACACTCCAAAGTATTCAAAATTATCCATGTTAACATATCATAATGTCCCAACAGCTACTGAGAAACTTTTAACAGAACAAATGCACTTCACAATATGCTTGTGAACAATCTATAATTTTTTATATTATTTTTTGTATTTTTTTTCATTAGTGAAATTAGGATCAGTCACCCTTTAGTTTCCTATTGGCTTCCCACTCTGGCATGTGCATTTTCTAGATTGATCTGACAATTATGTCTGCCTAAAATCCAACCCAACATGTCCCATACAGATGAATTTTGCTGGTTTTCCAGAAAGACAAATTATTTTCAAGGAACAGAAGTATCACAGAAACGATAAATGAAACTTGCTCTTTAAGACAGCAAAGTGTAGAATAGAATCTTTAACTGACACTGTGGACAAGACTGTCTTTTACACCTGGGTTACTGAGCACTGCTCCCTGTAATATAATGGGGACATTAAATAAGGCTAAGTGTAATTAATACATAACATTAGTAAGAGTCAATTTTCATTCTCTTCTTGAGGCTGACTGGCATTATCATTATTTTATTTTTTAATTTCCTGGAGATAGCGCCTTCTTTACTCGCCTTCTCATATGACTGAGATAAGCTGTTGCACATTTTGATTTGAAAGCAAGAGGAATGGTAATTAAGTAATTTGAAAATGAAAAGAGCTTAATCAAAGGGGGTTGTACAATATGAAACTGCACAGAGCCTCCATCTACCTTTGAGAAACAACCTCCTTCAAAATCTCTCCTGGCAAAACAACAGCATCCTGATGCTGGTTTTATTTATTTCAAGAGCAAAGCCTCCACTGATAGGTCTGACATGACACCTCAAAATATTGATATTTCAAGGGGTGAAAATCAGTTTTAAATGCATGATTTAGGGCTGGGAATACCAAAGAAGCTCAAGTCACTTTGAATCCACAGTGTGAATTTGATCTACAGTGGTGCCCAGTCACACTAGGTTGCACGCTGAGTTGGTCACACCACTGACATCATCTTCACCCCCTGGTCCTATCAGTTTTCAATCCTCTGCATAGCATTTTTCCACCCTGTGATCCAGCCTGGTCTGCCCCAGCCCTGTCTGTGAGTACCCACTGACTCAGTCTAGGGCAAGAAACCCAGAATCACAGAATATTCTGTGTTGAAGGGACCCAGAAGGATCATCGAGTACAACCCTTAGCCCTGGACAGGACCATCCCCAAGAGTTCCACCACATGCCTGAGAGTGCTGTGAAGCCACTAAGTGTGTGAGGTCTCCTGAGGCTTCATGATCAAAGGAGATGTGTTAGAAGGATCGTTCCCCTGATGCAGCCAATGCCACAATTTCCCTCAACTGCGCAAGCTCAATCTTTCATGTTGAAAGATGATGCTGGATCTCATAATCAGATAAATGAGAAACCTGCAGAGATATGAGAGGTGATTATTTGCCACAGATGTCAAGGTGCTGCATCTCTTCATGAAACAGGTAAAATGTCCAGTGAAGAGTAGTACAATAAAGCAGACACATGCAGAACTTGTTTTTCTTCTTGTGACGCTTGCCTTTCTTTCTTGGGACAAGAGGAACACATTGAAACAACCCATGGGAAGAGAACATAAGAATGATATCAGTCTGATGGTGTAACAATGAGACAGGTCCAATGAAGGATCAGAGAAGCTGTGGCTGCCCCATCCCTGGAAGTGTTTAAGGTCAGGTTGGATGGGGCTTTGAGAAACCTGGTTTAATGGACCTTAAAGCCCACAGTAGGGGTGTTGGAACAAGATGAGTTTTAAGGTCCCTTCCAGCTCAAGACATTCTATGATTTTGTGTTCACAACAAATAAGGCTGAAATAAGGCTTGAGTGACACTCTGGGACACAGTAGTAACAGCACTCAAAATAGAAAAAGAGGGGAAACTGGATTCTGATTTTAACTCCCCAGGGTTTGCTCATCCCAAAGTTTACCCTACAACTTGTCAAACAATAAATAATACTGAAGTATGAATCAAAACTCAAGAGTGTTTCCTTTTATTTGAACTTCATGACACTTGGGCCACAGACACAGAATTACAGAGTCGTCATAGTATAAAACCTCAGCTCTGGCTTCTCCAACAAAAAACAAAACAAAACAAAACAAAGCATTGCTTTGTTTTGGTTCTGATATCACCTGATGGCTGGTGATTTGGCATTGCCAGTGGACAAAAGATGATGAAAGTCTGAAGACCCTTTGCATAAAGAAAAAAATGACATTTAGGTCATCCTCCACACCCTGGACAAAAAACCCTGCAACATAATGCCTAGATAAGGGAGAAAAGGACCAGATCATGTGTTTCCTTTCCAACTAATATACATGTGTCTGTGTGTATAGTGAGATACAGATTGTCATGGCTATTTTTCTATACAGATTATGGTAATGATTAAATAAGCATGAATAAGGACGTCTGAAAATGATAACAAGTAGGGGAAATTCCATCCTATTTTGTATCTCTATCTTTTCTGTGAACATTACTTTGTTATCTGCAATATGCAAGTCTTTTGAATAGGTGCTATTAATTTAATATGCATTTATTCTTTCTGATCTTTCTTTAATTTTAAATTAAGTGAAGTCAATGATCAAAGAAAGGCCAGAATAATAACCCTGTTGGGTGATATTATTTTTCTATCTTTTCTCTTGGTCACAGAAAGCAATGAGATGTAGCACTGTCTTTTTTTCTGTGCCAGTTCTGCAATATGTACCTAGGTGACAACGTGGCCTGCAGTAACACCAAAGTACATGGGAGTCACCCAAATAAACAACTGCCAAGTGGAGCAAAGGCCTATGATCGAGCTCTAAACACCCTTATTTACCTTTTGTGTTTCAACAGTTGCTAAGACCCGCAAGCTTATTGCTCTAAGCCATTAAACTTGGAGCAGAAAGACTATTCCTGTATAACTTAACCTCCTTATGAGTGAAAGACATATACTCACACACCCAAACTCTCTTCAACAGAATATTTAACTATCCTCTTTGAAGAACATGGCCAAGATTGGAACCCTCCCTGAGCAACTAATGTTCATTGTGCAGAAAGCAAAGTCATGTCTGTGAGACAATCAACAGTCAAACATTACTCAGGAAGAAGTGGGCTGAGAACTTACCAATTAATTTCTCATAAGCCACAACTAAAGCACATTATTCTCTATAGTTTTATACAGACAGATAAGCTCTGCAGAGAGGATACAGCTTTTGTTAGACTTACCAGTATGGCCGGAAAGAAAAAACAACAAAAAAACCAAAACTCTGAGTCACAAGGAGCTTCATCCAGCCAAAGGTCTTGTACATCAGAAAGGGATGTATTTAAACCTTTTTTCCTCGGTTAATTTCACCTTGTCTTTCTTCCAAACTGTCCTTATATCCACAGACAATATTGGTCAGTAATTCAGTGGGCTATAAGATGCTCAGTTGCAGGATACAAGTCAAGATTGAATCACCCCTTTGAACACAGGTGTCTCCATGGCACTCTGGACAATGAAGACCAGTAGTGAGTAGAAGTTTCTCGGAAGTTTGCCCAGCTCTTGACTTGCCATTCCCCTGGCAGCTAAGGACACTAAACAGGAAGCCCTAAGATTTTGATCCTGTGTGCTAGAACAGCTGAGGAGGCCAAAGGAACTCCTTATCTAATCTGGACATTTTGGGGGGCAATGTCATAGTGGATGCAAAATTTTTGAACAATTTTTAAATCATATTTTGAGTTGTGACTTCTGCTAACAAACCATGTCCAGTTCCAGTTTTGCTAATTTGTTGTGCAAAGTGAAAAAAATACTATTTTGTCAAATTCCTTATGGGATTTAGCAACTAAAAGAAACCTTTATTATGAAAAACTCTGTTCCAAAAAAGAAATCATTTCTGGACAACCTCTGCTCTTTGCCTCACACCTACTGTGGTCAGAATTAGTTGTCTCTACATTGCATCAGCCAAATCTGGATTAGCATTTGGCCCATATCTCCTCCTGCCTCTGGTACTGCATCTACCTCTATCATCAGGTGGGATTTTTTTAATTCATAATGTCTGGAATAATGATAAAATTGTGCAACAGTTGAGGTTTTTCCTATTTATAGTTTTCCGAAGAGGACATTATGACATTGAGCATACAGGTTCGGTGCCTTGCACTATGTCACAGGGAATGTTGTTAGGGCTTCAGAGCACAGTGTCTTCTCTGTTAAAGAGCCGGGAAGGTGGAGAAAGACCTGTTCATGTGGCCTCCTCTTCTTTCACCACACAGCATATGAGAAGAAGCCCAGGGAGTTATCTACCTGCAGAACTGAACCCAAGTCTGTGTTACACTTTGAGTATTGCTGCATTTTTCATCTGCGGCCACTTAGAAGTTTGGCAGAAAAGTGGATTTTCTAACCATTCAGAAGACTTCCATATTGAACAATGAGCAGAACTTAAGTGCTGCTAGGTTTGCTGATATATAAATCAGTTATTTCACTCCTCAGTGAAATGCATCTATTTCTGGGGTGGCTTGTGGTTGTTGCTCATTCCACTGGTACAGGCTAAGTTAGGATGGGAGGCACAAGTTGCTGTTCACAGCCACTGGAAGGGATGACCTGGGCAAGCACAAATTCAGGAATGAGTTTCCGTTTCTGGAAAGCGTTATTACCATACGGAAAACCTTGTTGGTTAAATCCCACAAGGTGTACAGATAAACATCACGTCTTGATATCAGTGGAAATTATCCCCACTACCAACAGTAAGAGTAATTGCTTATGGAGGGAATCACCTCAGCTAAATTTGGTTATCTACCAGTCAGGCATCTACAAGCTCACCACCTAGGCTGCCTCGGTGACGAACAGACAGAAATAGGCAGCAGGAGAGAAGGAGGCCCGTTCTATCCCAAGATAAATGTCCTGAGATAGGTAGACTGAATCACCTTCCAGAGGTGCTTATCTCTCTTTATTGACTACAGAAGGAGCACAGATAATTAGCCATGACTAGACACCTAATTTTTAGATACCTAGACACCTAAACTTTAGCAGGATGAATCAGAGAAGAGTGATTACTACTAGGTAAGCTTCCTCCTTCCCATTCATCAGTGAGAGAATGTCTGATACTTGAAACATAAAGCTTGGATGGTTTCCAAAATCATCTTTTTTCTTCTCATTTTTTGATTTTTTAATTATTTTGTCTATTGTCTTGCCTCATTCTGAGAAGATTCAGGTAGTGGTTTCACTTACGCAGTTTGCTGCTATTAGTCTTTACACAAGCTGCTA
This sequence comes from Sclerurus mexicanus, assembly GCA_013396755.1. Classification (NCBI taxonomy): domain Eukaryota; kingdom Metazoa; phylum Chordata; class Aves; order Passeriformes; family Furnariidae; genus Sclerurus; species Sclerurus mexicanus. The sequence continues at coordinate 1,003,246 of VWZF01002690.1, forward strand.
TTTTTATTGGAATACTTAAAATAATGTGCTTTCAGAAAGAAAAATGACAACACGTGATAAATACATATTTTAAAACATCATAATAGCATCATCTGTATTTTATTTGCTTTCCTTCAAAATCTGATGTAATTTTATGTACAGCTTCTATTTCCCGCAGGATTTTAAAAAATTACGTCTTTTTAAGAAGATCTGTGCCTACAAATAAATCCAGTTTCATTTTATTGCAGTGCTTGATATAATTTGTATATGTTACAGCCTAATAAAAGATAGGGGAGCAAACTTCAAGCCACATCATCTGTTTTTCCCCCCAGTAGAGATATAAAATTATATTTGTTCTGGTTCTTTTTGTGTGGTTCATCAGATTAGGAAATTTTATTAGACCTCCTACTTCGGGCTTGTAACAATAAGATCCTTCGTATGCCAATAAGTGAAGCTTAGAGAAGTTCTGATGCGCTTATAGGCAATGTGAAAAATATAGGCTGGAAAGGCATCTTCATTTATTTAAGCACATACTTAGTACAAGATTAAAGTTATTTGCTTACATGCTGTCCTTAATATGGATAGGCTTAAAGGCATTTCCATGCATTTTCCTGGATGGGAAGCACATTCTCAGATGTGGAATGAATTTTCATTATTGTTTATTTGATGTTAAGTATAGGAGCGTTACATGTGCTAATGCACACAAATGAAGAGAGACCCTGGTAAGTTCACGGAGTGCAAAGTAGGGGCAAAAGGGTTGAATCACAGATGAATAAAAAAAATACCTTTGGGCTGAAATATCCATGTAAAATGTTGCCCACATTTCAAATGTGAACAGCACATAGTAGTTACTCTGAACTTTGGCATATTTTGACTAATTCCTGTCTATACTTAGCAAAACAGATGTTTAGGTATGGACAGGTTTGTTTTTCAGTATCAAAATTTCTGTAAAGTTCACTGGGTGGCATAGAAAGCCATATGCTCTCACAGGTCTAGACTAATCTTTTCCAAGCCTTGTGAGAGGAAGTGATTTATTATTTTTTTTAAGGAAATCTGGATTAATTAAGAGACTCAATCAGCAGTGTAGGGCTTTCACTTTGTGAGTTAGCTGCTCTACCACAGGTAAGGAGGAGTCATTTAGAAATTTTACTACTAGCCCCTATGCTCAAAATCACTGAAGTCTTTGGAATTCTTGTAAATATGGACATTTTGATCCCTGGGCCAAATCACAAAGGAAACCATTAATGAAATATCACATTTGAAATTATCACAGGTCTCAGGGAGCGAGTTTCTGTCTTGCCAGCTTTGAGAACAGTGAAACCAAACTGTGAAATCACTATGATAAAAAAAGCTGAACTTTCTGTAACAGACAGGTAGGTATTATTTTCTGTTTCTGAAAGGCCTGAAACCCTTTTTTCTCAGGGAAAAAAAAATGCTAACAAAAAACTGTGGTTTTGTGGTTAAAGCACTGAATTCAGACTAGGCAGTGCTGGATTCTGGTAACAGCTTTACTCTGGCATGAGGCTGGGAAAGCCTTTCACTTTTCAAACCTGCAGCAATATTTAGGTGCATGCCTGGAGCTCACCAAACCAGCGGTCATAGAATCATAGAATGGTTTGGGTCGGAAGGAGTCTTAAAGATCATCTAATTTAAACACCCTTGCCATGGGCAGGGACACCTTCCACCAGACCAGATTGCTCAGGACCCCATCCAGCCTGGCCTTGGAAAGATCCTGTAGGTCATGCCAGCTGGAGAACTCAGTTGAGAGTATCTACATCTGCAGGACCAAGACCTGAAGGTTTCTCTGTGACCCTTCCAGATGTGTGAATTGAAGTCTAATAAATTTCCTTCTACTTCTGTCTCTATTTGCACTCTATATTTAAATAAAACCTGTGAAGCAGCCCTTTGGTTCTGCTTGGCTTAATTTGATGCAGTTTTCAGTATTGAGGAAATTGGTTGAAAAGAGAAGTGAGACAGGCAAGCATCTGGAGAAACAACATAAGTGGCACAGCACTGGAGAAAACAGAACAGGGGCTTGCTGAAGGTTGAGAAGGGAAGAAACATCATATAGAATGATAGAATCTTGGAATAGTTAGGATTGGAAGGAACCTTAAAGATCATCTAGTTCCAGCCTCACTGCCGTGGAGGATTGGAACTATCATTTATCTGCTAATGTAAAAAAAATAAAAAAAAAAAAATGGTGAAAAATGTAATCTCTTCACCTCTGCACTTGTCAGCAGGGAAAGGAAGGATGGATTGCACTGGATGACCCTCCAACGTCCCCTTCAGCCCTACTGTCTGTATTTTCTAAGACTGCAAATTTTGTTTGCATACAGGATGTTGTCACAGCAGGTCCTGAGCTTTGCACACACCTCCAGCACTACTGCAGGATAGCAAAAGTGAGTGTAAACAAATATCTGGGGGGCATGGTAGCTTTTGGCCAGTTTATAAGAAGCCATCCGTCAAAGAGCAAGAATGCTTACAAGTTTAGAGTTGAGAAAGTGCAGCGGCAAGCTTTTGGGGGGATTTCACAATACTGATTTCTTGGTTTGAAGCGAAATATATTTACAAGAGCATCTGCTGGTGTGAGTCTCTTAAATATGGCATATACTCCGTGTTACTGCTTCATCATCATGTATAATTGGCAATAAACCTATTTAGAATTCAAGATGCATAAAACTGAAAGTCTTTGAAGGGAATAGCTGCTGAGATTATATTTATTGTGCTTTCCCACAATATTTTTCTATGCATAATGTGATAAACCTCCAAGGTGGTTGTAGGCAAAGCTAAAATATTCACAAGTATGCAGTTATTATGAATTTAGACAGGTTGTAAGACATTTTGATATCAAACTCTTAATGAATGGCAGTAAACATATCCTACATTACTTTATTAAAATGCCTATTAAAACATACACATCCACAGAATGATCACTGGATGTGTTTACTTGCAAGCAAAAAGCCCATGAAGAAAACAGCATGGAAATAAATTTTCTTTTCCTGCACCACTATGATAAGAATTAAGGCATGCATTTAAAGTTCATATTATTTTCAGTGTGTTCACAGCACATCCAGATAATCAGATATTCAAAGGAGGATTCCCAGTCAGTTCCAATATGCCACAACTCAGTAAATCGGGTTGTGTAAATGATAGTTCCATATCCAACAATGTTTTCTGAAACTCCAAAAAAACCCAACCAAAAACCCAAACAACAAAGAGGCAACAAATACATTCTGGTTGACTCGATGATTTTCAAATTAAATGTCCATATTTTTTTCAGTTTGGCTAAGTTTTTATTAGCAAAAATTTAAAACTAAAGAGCCATGTTGAACTATGAGATGTGGATTTTTTTTTTCCCTTTTCAACATTTCAGAGTGCACAGTCTGAGGGGCGAAAAAATTCAAATTATGAATTGAGAACATAGGGAAATTTATTCTTTCTGAGTAAAATTTTTATTTTCTTCACAAAGGCCTGATCAACACTCACGGCAAACACAAAACCAGAAGTCTCTTGTAATTCCATACCATGCTGGTAATCTAGAGATGTTGCAGCTCTTAAGGGGGCTGAGAATGCTAAATTTTCTGGCAGCAATGGACAGCAACTTGTCCTCCTGATGGAAATACCTTAACATTGTCTCCGTGGGAGACATCCCTGCCCCAGTGTGAGATAATAGAGCAGCAGAAAGAAAAGAGCTACTGTGCCATAAGATCACACAAAATATGTCTTTAAGGTGAAGTCTGTGCTGGATAGTGCCCTGGGACTGGAGAACTGGCAGCAAAGCGGGGAAAGGCACCGTGACACAGTTAATACCTCCCTTAGGACAGACTGAGCAAAAGTTAATGCCTGGAGCCTTTTGCCTGCTAACAGAAAAAGAGAAATGATCTTTAAATATCAGTGTCTTCCTGATATATTTGGCTTCTGTAGTTTTTGCCCTGAAAATACTGCTGTGGTCTGGGTGTAAGAAGCTTTGTACGCTCACAAGCATAGCCAGCTGCTGGATACTGAGGGTCATAGCAGAGGATCTGTGCATAAATCATAAATAAAGTGGGATAAAACCTTGGCCCAACAATAATCAGCACTCACTTTGGCAATGCAACTATCTTGCTCTTGCTAGAACAAGGGGGAAAGGCTTAAACTGAAACAGGATGGGTATAGATTAGGTATTAGAAGAAATTCTTCCCTGTGAGAGTGGGGAGGCCCTCAAACAGGTTGCCCAAGAAGTCCAGAATGGCCCATCCTTGGAAGTGTTCAAGGCCAGGTTGGACTGGTCTTGGAGCAACCTGGCTAGTGGAAGGTGTCCCTGCCCATGGCAGAAGGGTGGTACTGGATGGTCTTTAAGGTGCCTTTCAACCCAAACCATTCTGTGATTCTATAATCTTTGAATTTATCATTCCTCAAGAGCAGTGAGACTGTTTCAGTGTGTAAACTGAGTCCCAATATGCTGAATTAACAATGTATTGATTTTTCCTTTGCCCTGAACCAATAACTCCATGGAAATAACCACTACCACTCTGAAAGAACAATACTTTATGTCCTGATTTGGCTTACTATTTTTCTGTGCCATTATTACATTCCCACCTGCCTGTTGGAAGCATTTTCTCATTCAGCAAAGAATTTTTGGAGAATGTAGGAAAGTAACATACCCTACAAAACTCCTATTTATACAGAACTGCTGTTGTTATAAGAACTGTTTATACAAATAAGTAACATACCCCACAGTGTAATATATTTCACTTGCCTAATGTACTTTTTGACATATGATGAGAAACTGCAAGCTTTAATCCCCAAGCCCAGGTTAAAATGACGGAGCAATGTACCATCCAAATGAAAGGCCTTCATTGTTCTGGCTGGAAACAGACACACTTATTTCCACGTCTGGCAATAATATTGTTTTAAACCAAACTGTGAAGAAATCATGCAAGCTGACTCAAAAGCTGGAATATGCATTTAAACATCCTATTAGTAGGTTTGGAAGAGAATGTTTATTAAAAATTCCTTTATAAGGAACTTTTTTCCCTAAGAAAAATCGACTTGACATGTCTTTATTTACTGTCCAAGTTGTAATACAATGGTTTAGCCCCACCTATATCACTGAAAACTGCATTATGGCATGCCAGATGGACAAAGACAGTAAGAATCGAGGAAGAAAGGGAAAATAAAGAAGCAATGATGTCATGTCATTCTTGTCTGACACACTGGGAGTTCAGCAACCTCCCTGCTATGAAGGTTGTTTTTATTCTCAGTGCATCATGATAAAGGACATTATCACAAAGGGCTTGAAAGAAGAACATGTGACAATATGACTCCAGGTATTTCTGCGAGCACAGACACAGGCACAATGGTGCCACAGAAGAAACAAGTAGGGCCTGGAGGAGATATGTTAGCAGAATGGAAAGAGATAAGCACATACCATTTGCAGGGAGCTATGAGAAGCCACCACTCCATTGTGCTCTCTGTGCCCTCCTTGGCTGCTCCACACTTTTATGCAGAAGTCCCAAACCCTCCCAAACTCCCCAGACCCCCCAAACATCCACACAATAATGGCAACAAACCCAGCAACTATTTTTAAGAATTTCCCAGGGCAGCTTAAATCCTGCCTCTATACTGTTTTAGAGTCACCACAAAAGCCATTGTATCCTAGTGAATTTACATTAAAACAGATTATTTTTTTATCCCCCAGGAATGGGGGGAAAGAGCAAACTCTTCGCAGTGTCCACATCAGTTACATATTTCCCCTCTTCTTTCCACCTTTCCCCTTCCCCCCTGTCTCCAGTCCTGCTGCTCAAAGGAGAAAGTAACAGAGATATTTGAGATTATAAAGGGTTTTGGATGAGTGAACCTGGAGTGAGTAAAGCTCTTAGAAAAGAATTTAAAGGATCACAGTGGCATGCAGTCATGTTATATAAACATATTCTGAATGGTACCATCATACGCCCAGCCCTGGCGCCACAATTGCATTAAGTGAAATTTTATACAGAAATTGTGAAAGTGCACCGGGGTTGGCTGATTATCTGCTCTTTCTGTTCCTTTTCAGACATGAAGCAAGAAGCCAAGGTGCTGGAGAAGAATGTGGACAGTGCCAAGAGGTTCCTAAACTAATCTAAGCAAAAGGTTTTCTTTCTCTTCTTGGTTGTGTTTTGGGTTTTTTTCCCCCCATCTTTCCCTCTCTCCTTTGGTTTCCTCCACAGGGTTCAAAGCTGTCACTCCTGTCAGAAATGAACACCTGGAATTGACTGTTACTGGGATTTAAAATTTTCAAACACCTAAGGAAAGGGAGAGAAGAAATGGGAATAAGGTCGTGGTGTAAAAGCTATATGAGAACTTCCTCAAGTGTCTAATGAATATTTCCCCTGTGTACCTTGACAGTTTTGAAATAGATGTGTAGGGGGGCTAATTTACAATACTATTCAGGTATTGTTTATTCTTGGCAAAATAAGTTAATTGAGACTGATTAAAATGAAAGGGTCTGGCTCATTTGAAATATTAATTTAGTCCTTGAGTTCTGCAATCTGCCTGCAAGGGTCTCCCTGCAAGATCAGGGCTGTGTTTGTTAAGCAGTAAAGCATTGTTGCGAGTAAAGCCAACATTTTTTTTTGCTTCTAATGTTGTCTGATCTCTATCCCTGAGCTAGACCAAGTCTGCTGACTTTCAGGGCAAACTGCAAAGCCTCACTGCTACTTGCACCAAGGATGAGTGCATGGTTTGTATTTAAAGGGGAAAAGGAGTTGGGAAAAATCTGTTGCACAGGATAAGGCTTAGATTTTTTTGGAGGTTAGTTTTCTTAGTAATGCTCTTACTTAGCCCTGGGACTACCACTCACAGGATGTGATTCCAATAACCTGTGTTACTGGCAGTGATAGAACAGACAGCCACTATCCAGCCACATATGAACTGGCCTGAAACTTTTCAAATAAAAGAATATTGATATAATTTCTATAACCCCTCCTGCTCCTCCAAAAAATAATGTAAATTTACTTTACTAAGTAAAATTTCCAGTCCCTAAGACATGTCATTCTAAATTAAACCCTTTTTCTCACTTCCTATACACAAATATAAAAAGAAAAAAAGAAAATATGCATCCCTTTATTTTCTCCATCATCTCTGAGTATAAATAGTATCCATATTCTTCTCTAGTGGAGGAATTCATTGCTGTGACAGAACATATGCAAAGAATAGAAGAACCCAGCAGGTTCTATGTCAGGGTTAATGTCAAGACCTGTCTGTTTAAGGATTCCAAAACAGGCAGACCCTGGGAAATTCCTTCACCCAAATTCCATATAAGGTCTTATAGATAAACAGCAGAAATGGGTTCTTCCTATGCATGAACTTAAAAACTCCACCCACCATGTCAAATAAGGCCTGTTTTACTGTAAAATGAGCAAATACATGGTATAAAATTCCATGCAAATCCTGTTGTTTTACTGGCTATACTGACACTAAACCAACAGAAGAGAATCTCTTGATTTACTCTGGACAACCCCGGGTCATGCTGGTGGTGCAGTGCACCTCAGATCTCTGGAGGATGCCCCTTTGTTTATATCCTCAGCAAACTATCTGTTGCACTGCAGCTCCTGGTGGGAAAGGGGAAGCTTCCACTTGCTCTACTGCAGTTGCTGGCCCCTTGCTCCCTCTGAGCCAGAGGAATCTCAGGTATTAAAATTGCTACTAATTCTGTTTGCCACCTGACCTGAGAAACTCAGAGACTTTAATTCAGGCTGTGAGGAGATGCCCCAGCACAGTAGGGAAGCAGGTTTCCAGAAACAGGGACTGGCACATATTAAAAAGTGGTATTGCCAAAACATTCCTGAAATTAGACTATTTTATCAAAATAGTCATTGGGTTAAAGCATGTCCACAACAATGAGGAGATGATGAAAACGTCCTCCTCCCTTCCAGCCCTGGGCACCCCATTAGAGCTTGAGTGAGGATGTCACAAGTGTCCTTGCTCTGGTGCCACTTTAGAAGTGGGAAGCCCATGGGATGCCACCCCACACAAACTGAGCAGGCAGCAAACCAAGACACCCCCCAACACTGCCTCCCTGCTTTTCATACCTTCACAGCTTCTCTGCTGCTCAGCTTTTCACTCCTTGCCATCACCACACTGCAAGCCAGGGCAAATGTGCACACTGACTTAGTGTTGCAAGGAATTGTGTTTTCTGTTTGTCTCTAACCAATAAGTTACCTTCTCCTGATTCAAGATATTTTGATGTTTTTTAGTTTTGTTTTGCGGTTTCCCCCCTTTCATTGAGTGGAAGACCATCACAACAAGGTGTGAAGACCATGCTTCTGCTCGTCCGAGAGTGTGCAGCCCTTACAGGAGGTCCCTTGCTTCCCTTTCTTGGAGAGAAAGGGCCCCAGAGGAAATGGGGACCTTGGGATAGAGGCTTTCAAAGAACAGCAGCCTGTGGGGAAGGTTTCAGTTCAAAGGCAAGGCATACACAGATAAATTGCCATATGAAGTGGCTGAAAGTGTGTAGGGAATCTAGTCTGTCATCATGGTCAGGAGATATGTTGGACGTATCTGCTCCCACATTGTCATTTGCTGCATTTGAGACGCCTTAGCATACTGAGACATGAATTAAAGGTCCTGAGTGTGCCTAAGTATGGCTTATTTCTTACTGTACTGACTTGGCAGCTATTAGAAGGGTGTGTAAAACAAGTTCCTTTATGTAGTAATAACTGGAGACCAGGTGGGATGTTTTGAGGCAACTCCAAATGGCATTAGACACCCCTGTGTGGACAGATTAGGCCTCAGGGGATGCTCAGGGGAGCTTAGAGAGGTAGGCACTTCTCCTGAAAATAGACACCAACATTTTATTGATTGAGTTGCTCCGCGGAGTCCATTCAGTTATCCAGTTATCAACATCTACACCCTCAATATCAGATCATCTACATCAGAACACTTAAATGCTGGTGTCTTCACTCCACACTGAATACCAGCACTGTGTTTTAGTGGAGTTTACTTGTGTTCTGAGTCCTAGAAGGCTGTATCGAGTGAGGTGCTACCACTCTTAGGAGGTAACTCTTAGGAGGTTAATGTTTAGGTCTGGAGCCAGGTAACATTTTCCTGAACAATTACCAGGCACAGTCTGGGAGTAAGCACAGGCCAGGGACCTGGTTTATTTCAGGGAACATCACTTAAAAATTCCATTATGTCCTTTAAAATTTCTGCAAATTTCTTCTGTCTAGACTCCTGTTAATAAGGATGTTGGGGGCAATGGAGACTCCAGATCCCACTGGAGCTGGCAGAGTCTCTCAGAGAAGATATTATTTATACATGGGTTTATATGGGGATCTGATACTCAAACAGCTGACTGGAAATTAAAATCCCCCCTGAGCTTGCAGAGTTGGTCTTTCCAGCTTCAAGTGAATTCCCAGGTAAAGTTAGGGCTGTATCCTCCTCCTCCTGGCATCCCATATGCAGACACTGAGCATGAGACAGGAAAGAGCAAAGTCCCTCTCCTGAGTCTAGCTAAGCTCACCTGCTTGACCTCCCTAAAATATGTATTCTCTTATCTATATTTCCCTTCTGAGAATGTTTATATTTATTTTTCTTATACAAAACATTCCCACTCAGTCCATACTTGCCCTCCCTCCCCATTGGTGTGGATCTCTCCTTCTATTACAGTGCAGGCATTTGGCAAAACAAGATAACAGCAGGGAGCTTAGTTACAACCCAAAGGCTAAAACTGAAAAGCCTGTAAAGTGGGAGTGTTTTTCTGATGGAAAGTGAGGCACCAGCTGCTTCTTGGGGCTAAAACCTTTCCCTGAACCAGTACCTCTGTGCTTGTATTATATGGTTCCTCTCCTTATAACTCTTAATTTTCATTTACAAGGTTGTTTTCTTAGAGTTGTCTCACATAGAGAAGAGGAAGGAAAGCATGAATAGACTATTGATGGTTCTAGCTTCATATATAATGTATATGGCACTCTTATCTGTAGAAAATATTATCTTTATGGTAGAATATATTTAAGAGGTCAGAACACTCCGTTTGTTTTGGCAGGCATGGTCACATCTAGCAGCATCGTAAGAGTCAAGGTGCTCAGGTTGTGTTTTCCCTTCTTCCTGTGTTACTTTGAGAAGTCACAGGGCTCTTCTGGTCTTATCTGTGTTAAATGTCTGACTCCAGAGCTGCAGCAGTACAATCCTGCACTCACTCAGAGCAGCCTGTTTCCCTCCATGCAAGTCCATGTTGATGCCTCTCTAGTTTTACCAGAGAGAAGACAGAGGGAGTATTTACCAGTCTCATGGTGCAGCCATTTTAGCTCAAATTCTTGCTGCTTCTTCCAGCTTTCCTACCAACGCTTTAACTTCTTACAGCTGCCTTTACCATCTCATGGCTGCCTTTTTCCCATCTCTTGCAGCCTCCAGAGTTGAGCTTCATTCAGACATGAAAGAGAACAGTGGAGAGGGTGCTGTGCTCACCTTGTGTAGGGTTTGTTTTTTCCGCCAACAAGAAGGAGTGAAGCAGTCCCACAGTGCAAGGTTATGGGGGAGAGATTGGGATAATCCCCCCATCCCCAGATTTGCCTGCCTCCCAGCACATGGTGATGTTCCTTTGTTTAAATTCTGTCAAATCCTTTGAAATCAGCAGATGAAAGATAAGGCAGCTTCCCTGTTCTGGGTCTGGGGGAGTACAAAGGAGTAGGATTCTCTTCACAGAACCTAAGCAGATTCATTGATTATTTTTCCCCCATTTAAGGGGAATTTCTGCACTCCATGGAATAGAAACTGTTTTGGTGGTGTGCTGAAAGATGTAGAGCTAAACATCTTAAGATAATACTCCTCAATACCATAACTATTCCTGCTATCCCTGTAAATGCACCCTAACAAAGGCAGGTAGACATGAGAGGAGAAAAAATTATTGCTTCCTGCTTTCCCCTTCACGTGCATTGCCATGAGAGTATCAAGTGAGACAAAAAGCAAGAGAAATTTTCAGAGATTCAGCTGAGACTGGAGTCTGACCATGACAAATAGAATCAGTTCCTGAATGAAAAAGCAATCCCTAACCAGGCTTACAGCCTAAAGCAGGAGCACCATCATGCAGAAAGGAACCAAGGCAGGGATTTACAGAGTTATGCACTGTATGAGCTGTTGGAGGGTATGTCAGTCATTACCAAAATTGAGTATGAGTAATCTGAACCTCTGTTCAAACAAAAGGTTGTGTAGCTCTTAGTACTGACAGAAACACTTAGCTTGGCTGATAGAGGAAAATTATCCCTCTTCATTTCTCTTATGTGTTGAAACACAGTCCTTCAGCCCAAACCAGTATGGTTATTGACACTAAGCTGTTCAGGTTCCCAGAAGACACAAACTTTCAATACAAAGTACTGGCATAGCTACACACAGATGAAGGATAAATTCACCGTAGCTACTCACCTGATATGCAGGATATGCAATTGAGCAGGTTTGCCTATATCCTCAGTGGCTTGATGATCTTCAGCAGGGTGCTCACTTTGAAATGCTTGAACAGAGGTGCACGTATCCCATATTATATCCTGCACAACAGGAACTTCGATACTGGCAAAGGAAGGAGAGGGAAGGCACATGGCGGGAGCTGTTCGAGCTCCTTCTTCAAGAGAGAGTTTCACATGCCATTTTGCACAACGTGATGTATTCCAAGGACAAAAGCAAAACAGCACTTCAGAAGTTTCTTCATGAGCTGGAGATAAAAGTAATCCCTGCCAGGGATGGTTTAGCAGTATGCATATATGGGGGAGGAATTTCAGAGGAAGGGAAATACCCCTCCACCCCATCCTGAGTTTTCAATAATACTTTGTAGTTCTGCCCACTTTTGAAGTAGCTTAAAAGAAATGGAAGTAGTTGGAATGTTTTTACACAAGAAATACTTCCTTTTGTATAATTAAAATTATTGTGGTTGGCTCCTAGGTGAGAGTCTCATAATTTTTTTTCTAGTAGCAATCAGTATAGTTTATACCCATCCTATCAAACCAAGTTAACTCATGTTCATTTTGGGCCTCATCCAGAGCTCATTGATGTCAGAGGAAAGAAACTATTGACTTAAATGGGCTTTGGAGTTGACCCTACAAGCTGAAAAGAACAGATAATCAGGCGATTTCTGCAACAAAGAAAAGGGATACCTAGTGAAAATAAATAGGTGAAAGTCAAAATAAAATAATAATTAAAAAGAAAGAAAGAAAAAAAAACCAGACAAAAGAGCCCCATGGTAAAGGGAGAGGGTGTTTTGTATAACCTGGAGCTGAGACAGGGAAAGGCAGGGAATCTGGTGCTTTAGTGAGTGACCACAATTCTTAGAAATCAGGAGGAGGCATAATGAGAAGAAGACAATTTGCCTTTCATATTTGATGCCATAGGATTCATGTACATTTCTCTGCGTGAAAATCTGCCCAGTGATGCAGGGTATCACATGAAATTACATTAGGCTTTATGTGTTCTGGCCAAACCTGTGATATCAGGTTTTGGAGTTGTCCAGTTTAAAACAGAGATCAAAAATTTACAAAAAGCATGGATCCTGAAGGACACACAAACTTAGTGAAGCTTTAAAGAATCTGGTGGTTGTTCTGGCTGTGTTGGATGAATTATCAAAAGCTATGAGGACCTCTGAAAGGAGTTCAGTACCCAGCAGGTTTCCCATGAGAATAAGCATCTGTAATGCAAATTCTGTGCCCCAGCCCTGCAGCATGATTGCCAGATTCAAGCATTAGAGTCATGCATAAATCTCCTTTTCACTCCCCTTCCAAATAATGAAAATACAAGAAATAAAAAATTTGAACTCTTTTTTTTTTTTTTTTTGGCTCCATGGTTTAGGGAACTACAGTGCTGCTGGCACTCTAAAAGCTCCTATCTCCAACTATGAGTAAGAGAAATGACTTTATTGTTTAAAACAATGCTGGGGTACTCACTTCCCTACAGACATCCACTTATGTTCCCTTTTAACTTTTCTGCCTCCTGTATCCACATTCTTTCTTTGATTTCTTTCCTCCAACCTCTAGTGACTCTCTTTTCCACAACATCCTAGAGTTGAACTTCTTCCCTGCAGTGAAACCATTAGTAAAATAGCTATTGAATTCAAGAGGGCCAAGATGGTGTCAGTGACAACGAGCTTCACTTCCTACTTTGTAATTCCTTACTGTAGTTAAATCATTCCGGGAAATCCTCTGCTCTGAAAATTTCACCAACATTAGCAGTCATGGATTTGCCATAGTCAGGATGACACAGCTCCCCTTGGCAGCTCCCTCATCCAAAGTCAAACAGTATTATTGGTTAGATGTCACCATAACATCAGAATGTCATTTTCCTTTTATATATATATAAAAATATATATATACATATAACAGCAGTTTTAACTGCAGTGATACTGTATACTATTGTGCACATGACACTGGAAGTTAATTCTGACATGTCACTCTGTATTTGCTTTGTTGTGTTCTTTTTATATTTTTAGGCTGTAAGATTGTCCAAGATCATGCTTTACATATTGACTTCGTGTTCTGCAGATTTTAAATAGATTTAGAGAACCATGTCACTTAAATGTAAGTTTTAGTAACCCAAAAGATCAGCTTAAATCTTCAAGGACAAAGAACTGACATGAAAGTGTAATCTTCCAAAATCTTTCATAAATCTATAAAATTCCTGTTAGGCAACCTGATAAGTCACTTGACATTTCCATACTTTGATATCTCCAGTTCTGAAGTGAGGTAACACTCTTATCTTTTTGAAGGCAACACGAGACTAATTTATCTATTGACAGATTATTTTGGGGACTTCTGCCAAAGCAAAGATTTACTAAAACATTCCAATAAACATATGTATAGAGGAAAACCAATGCAGATATATGGAAATAAGAGAAGACGATAAAGGGTCTAACCTCAGTTGATCACTGTAGATACACAATTTCCTTGTTGTGAGATTAAATCCTTAATTTGTGTTCACCTGATCTGGGCCACAGTACAAGGGTGTTGAAAGGAAGATTACGAGTTTTGCTTCTGTGTGCGTTTTTAAGACAAAAGTTTCTTAGCTGTACATGTACACATCCAAAGCAACTCCCTTTTCTATTGCCAGTGTAAAGGATGATGCTTGGCTGATAAGGCTGAAGGGGGCAAATTGCAACCACTTGTGAAAACAAATAGAAAGCTGTTTTAGCCATCATATTAGTATTAAAAAAATAAATATATAAAATTATGATTTGGCTGTATTTCTGTATAGATGCAAATGGAGCAGTCATGTTTACAAATATTGCTGTGAAGGAAGTTTTCCTCTTTGTTTGCATATAGGACAAGTCCTTTCATTCCTGCATTCAAAGGGGAGGGAAGAGGTCTCATCTGCAACCAGACTTACAGGAAACAAAACAGAAGTGAATGCATGTTCAAATACTTTGAGAAAAAAGTATTGGATTTGTTCCAAAAATCCAGCACCATTACCAGAGGCGACACACCTCCCTAAAACTGTGCAAATGAATCCCTTCATCAGAAAAAGGGCCTGGTGTTGAAAAATTCTGTCAGGGTTCTTGAAATAGTAACTTTTGAGCCAACGAGTATCCTGCACAGCCAGGAGCAGATACATCCCAAGCAGAGAGAAGCCGGAGAGCTTCTACAGTGTTTTCCACATCAGAAAAAATTTAGCTTGGAGGAAATATACTTTTGCAGCTAAAAGGTTTTCACACATATAAACAAAATAAATCAATAATAAAAGCAAAACCCTAAAAAAAACCCAAACAAACCCACATTGTTTTTTTTAATTGGTAAAATAGAAGAAAATAAAATTTAAAAAAAACCCATCAACAATAAAATACACATTTTTCTACCAAGACAAACAGAAATATTGAATTTTGAGCACTGACACCATGCCTTTCCAGCCTATCTTACCAGAAAGAAATATCTTGCTAGTTTTACCAGGTAGTCTAGAAGGAAGCTGGATTTATGATTAAAGGATGGTCTGGCACTGAAGATATGTGATATATTTCCTGTACTTGCCATAAAATTAATTTCTGTGTGGTAATAACACGCTAATTTTATTACCACTTCAACATTTATTTGCAAAAATTCACTTCCTTTTTTTTTTTTTTTCCAGAAAGATTTTGACATGATAAAAATGTAGCAACCCAGCTCATCCTATTTACCAAAAGACTGAAAAACATTTTTAGGATGGGCTCAGGCTGTTCTGGCAAATGATCCACACTCGGGCTGACATTGCATTTATTAGTTCTCAGATTAGGTGTATCTTTGTGATCTGTGTTTCTATTTACAAGAAAATCAAGTTGAGTTATCCTATCTTCAACTGGAAAAAAAGCCAGCTATTTAAGAACATCAAAGTCTAAAGTCAGTGTCTCCACCTGAACTAGTCCTCATGACTGGATCTCATTCAGACATCTTACTCTGGAATAGGTATCTCAAATAGATGGGAGGAATCACGACAAAAATACTTCTGTTCTCCATCAGAGTGAGCTTTGATGCCTTACCTTTAGAGCACTAATGAGAAAGAAGGTGAATCCTACCCACAATACATAAAGCAAGGATTCTGTGACATCCAAAGTGGACCTTTTTTGCATTTACAACAATGCAAGTAATGAAATGCATGCAATGAAGCTCACTAGCAGAAGATATTCAATCTTTCAGGTCAAATATGTCTTTCCAGCTTCTGTTGATATCAATGCTTTTCTATACCAGGCCAGAAGATAAAATTTTGGACTGTATTTGCCAAACAGCATCCAGACAAGCTAGAGACTGATCAGTTCAAAACCCATCTTGTAATAACCATTTGTGAAATTACTGTTCTGAACACACAATTCTGTATTTCTTTCAAAAAATTTCATCAAAGATAGCATTGAATAAATTTCAGAAACCTAACCTAAAGCCTGTTCTAAGGTTCGCCAAAGACACCCATTTCTTATCAACAAAATCACTCAAAACCAAGATTATCACCAGATATAGTGACATTAACATCCGCATCTACCTCAACTCATATCACAACCCAAGTGTGAGAACACCCAAAAAAACTCAGCTCCAGAGCCAACTCCCTTACAATGCCAGTGCAAAACTGACACAGAAGTCATCAAAATTGCATCCTTGGCTCCTCTCTGGGGCTGTTCTTTAACTTAACCACTTTATGTGCAGAAATAGGGAAAAACCATGTGTGTCTGAACAGACAGCAGAAAGAAGAAAACCTGCATTACCATCCTCTCTGCTCAGTAAGTAGCATGAGAAAATGGGAAAAGCTGATCTTTTTTTTAGGGTGTCAGATACTTACAGATGGCCATGTGGCCCCTTTAACCCTCCCTAAAGCCCAGCTCAAGCACCCTGAGGGTTATGGGTGGGAGGTGCACAGTGCCACTGCCAAAATGTGACTCAAGACATATAAAGCAAATGGACTCTCAGAAACACCCTCAGGAAAAATCTTGCTTGACTGACAATGGAAGGAGTCTAAGAAGGGTAGACTTCCTACAATACACCAATAACAAAAAAGAAAGTTAAATGTAAAAGCCTGCTTGCTCCAATAAATCACCTTCTCTTGTTCCTCCCTTGAACATTTCTGTTTGTAGGTACATTCATGCATTCATTTCGTATACACAGGAAAGACAGAAAAATCCCATTCCCTTTGTTAAGTTTAGTAAATGAGCTATTGAAAAACAAACCAGATTTGTCACCATGCTAAGATGAAGCATCCAAAAATACTGCAAAAGAAGAACTTCAAGGTTTCAGAAGCCAGTCAGTGTTTTAAGAAGGCAGTTTTATAAATCTTCCACAAGACCAATCATTATTAAAAATGTTTTGCAAGGTCTAGATGTATAAAAGTTCCAAGACACTGAGTGTGCAGCATTTCAACCTGTAAGTGCTAGGATGAGAGACAGAACTTGTGTTTATTTTTTTGAACAGGTAACCTCATGTTTTCAAGATTCCCAATCCGGATACTTTAAAAGGAAAGAAAACTATTTAAAAGAGAAAAGGAATGACAACCTACATGTGCCTTCCACAATGGAGTACACTTTTGTCAGACCACTTGTCCTGGACACAGGAGACCATATTCACTGTTCCCCTCTGTGTATCCATACACACATCACTGAAGAAAGGACTTCACTTGGAAACCTATGGGATAATTGCTGGCGGGCTGATTGATGGGGGACTGCTAATGTATCCTTCTTTAGAAACTGTCCCTGCAGAAAAAAAAACAAACAAACTTATAAGAATCCAATAAAACCCCATAAGATTCATTAAGCAGCAACATAAGGACATGATTTAAGAGCCCAGTAATTGTAAAGCTTGCCTGTGATCAGAAAGTAGCCTAGATGGTAGTACACATTTCAAGGGTGATTTCTGATCATTTCATATGTAACAGACAATATGTAGAAAGCAGTCTCCAGCCCAGGAACTGCAGTGTAGGACTCTTCCCATCCAATTGAACTCTTAATCCCCAAAGAGGGATTCCCTTAGGTTTTCTTCTCAGAAGAATGGCAAATCATGTTATATAAATGTATATTTGGAGACTGCAGAGCACTTCAAACTCTCTAAAGAGATAAAGGAGAGATTTAGATTTGATATTAGGAATAAATTCTTTACTGTGAGGGTGGTGAGGCCCTGGCACAGGGTGCCCAGAGAAGTTGTGGCTGCTCCATTCCTGGAAGTGTTCAAGGCCAGGCTGGATAGGGTTTTGAGATGTCTGGTTTAGTGTAAGGTGTCCCTGCCCATGGCACAGGGGATGGAATTGCATGATGTTTAAGGTCTCTTCCAAGCAAACCGTTCTGGGATTCTATGATTAATACCTTTCTCAGGGAAATGGAAACTTATATTGTGCCTCAGCAGGAACCAAACACATTCAGAAGTGTTCTAAGCACTGCGCAACACTGAAGGTAGACTCGTGTACTTAGTTAATGAAAGGAAGGGTGCTCATCCAACAGGGATTGTAGACCAGGCAATGGGAAGTGAATAAACTCTCTATTTCCTAAATCTTAGGTAAAACATGTCTACCCTTATTCATCTTCCACTACATCACCACTGGAGATGCTTCCACTTCTTTGTCAAGCAAGGCCTTTGAGGTCCTGACTGGATGGGACAATGATAAGTCAATCATCTTCAGGTTTAGAAACAGTAGAATTCAAAACAAGAACTTAATGTTTCATAAGGTTTTAGTGAAGGTAACTGCCCAGATCCCATTCTATGGCAGCCCTTCATACAACACACAGAGAATTTTTATGTGACATGTATTAGTCAAACAACTTAATGCAGTCCCCATAAGCCCTTAGGTATTTAAGCAGTAGGGGCATATAGGCTCTATATAAATGTAATAAATAGGATTGTACTTAGGCTGGGGTCTGTAGGGATCTGTAGTAACAGAAATGGGCTGCTGGTATGGAAACAGAGCAGCCTGAAGGCGCTTTGTTTAAAACTTCTGTGTGATTGTGAATAAACACTTTAGAGGACTAAATGTAGATGCAGTTTCAGGACAGAGGCAGGAGAAGTTGTTTCCAGCCAATGTAAAGCAACAAGCATTCTGCAAAATGAGGTCCTGAAACTTTTCCCTGCAGTTGTGGGTTGAGTTAAACTGATAGGCAGTAGGAGAGGACATTGCATTTCTCCTGGAAAATGAGAAGCACATGGGAAATATAATTGTCAGGGTTTTTGCTTGGAATTGAAAATTGTTAAAGGTGGAAGTCTTTAATGTAGAGGGTTTATCAACAGAAGCAGAATCTGTGGTTTCTATCTGAGTAGCACTGAGGTCTGCAAAAGGTACTTCCTGCTGATGAAATTATATAGCCAGAGATTTCGGTCCAGATTTTGTACTCAGGAAGCCCTTGAAATCTTGTTTGCTGCTGTCGAGCTGTGGGAATTAATAGATTTAAAATTAACTACTGACATATTTTTGAGGCAACCCAAACTGTAACTGCAAAGATCCTAGTGCAAGTGGAATGGAGAACTGTCCCTCTGTGTCACAGTGGGCAGGAGAATGGGCAGCAGCTAAGAAAGCTGCATTTTGGCTAGCCTGGAAAGCAATCTGCATTCCAAGGTGGCACAGCACTCTTTGTACCATCATATCCTCTCCTCGCAAGGGGATAGGTCACAGAGAGCAAGCCACTCTTGCTCCCACTATTTTCCCACATCTCTCTTGATTTTCAGCATCTACACCAGAAAGGTGTCTCAAAAGCATTCAGTTATAAGACTTTGGGGACTAAACCACGAATCCGTCTTTTTTTTTTTTTGCAATGGCTTAGCAGCAACATCAAGTAATGGAGGAACCCCAAATCATACATTCCTCAAATAAATATCCAAATCTCTGCTTTTAGGATTTTCTTCACTAAGGTGATGAATGTTATGTTGCTGTTACTTGATGGCAAAAGCCCTACAAGTAATTTAACTTACATATGGGCAGCAATGGTCTCTTTTTCACTGCTGTACAAGGAAGGGGAAGATTTAAATACAATACAAGGGAATGGAAATAAAATTAAAGCAGAAGTGCTAAAATAAAGGTTGACCTTGAAGAAGTAGTTGTAGGAACAAAAGCAGTAAAAGCATTTAACACTGTCAGAATGATACAATAGCATGAACATGAGCTGTGATGCTGCAGTCTGATGTGGACAACTATTCCCAGTGTCCATCACCTCTATGCAGATTACTACAGATGATTCACCTTTCTCTATGTATTTTACAGGAGTCTCAAGACCAGGAATTAATATGAGAGGGTGGGAAAATTAAGATCTGACAGGGGAAAAAAGATCCACAGAAAGCGTGACTCCTGTGAGCCAAAAAAGCAGCTCCCCCTCCTTCACGGGTGGCATAGAAGCAGCATGAGAAACAGGAACGAAACATATTTGAAAATGTAATCCTAATGCTGGGTAGAATTTTTCAGTTCCTAAAATAGCCTGAGTTGTTACAAGCGCAGGTAGGAGTTTCTGCTTCCAGGAAATTGCTTTGCCTTTGTGAATATCACAAATGTTTCTCCAACAAGCAAGCCTATGAAGAAGTTGAGTGGTCCTTTAGGGCATGTTTCTGTCCTGAGGAAATCAATGAGAGCGTTGCTATTAACTGTTTTGGGAGCAGGATATGGCCCATAATCTGATTAACAGATGCTTTGAGTCTGTGTAGACTGAGTTTTCAAAGACATACACAGATAAAAGACTTTTACTTTCATGTCACACTTATCTTTCTTTGTTGTAGCGTAAAAGTCTGTAAAATGTTACCTTACTCCTAACTCATAATACAGCTGTTTTACTTATGCTCAAAATATTTCATCCTGCCAGGGCCATGATGGTGGATAATCTAATTATATAGTTAATTCCACACATGCATTGTGGCCTTCAGGGAAATGACAATTTGGGACTAGATGTTTCACTTCAAGCATGGCTAAGTGCTGACAGAGAAGTGGAGCAGCACCATCTCTCCCGAGGAGCAAAAGGATCAGCCTGACACTTTTGCTGTTCTCTTGAGATTTAGGCAATCTGCTGAGAAGAGGAGGAGATGGCTTATCTGTTTGGGCTGAAGACAGTGAAATGCTCAGTGGGGAGGTGGGCAACCAGTCTGTTTTGGGTTTCTGCGGCCAGGTTTTGTAGTGGGGGAGCTACAGGGGTGGCTTCTGTGAGAATCTGCTGGAAGTGTCCTCCATGTCCAGGAAAGCCAATGCCAGCCAGATGGACCCACCACTGGCCAAGGCTGAAACAATCAGAAATGGTGGCAAAGCCTCTGTGATAACATTTAGGAAGGAAAAATATTATTGCACACGTGTAACTGAGTCCAGAGAAGAGTGGAGTGAGAATAAGTGAGAGGAACTTCTGCAGATACCCAGCTCAGTGAAGAAGGAGGGGCAGGAGGTGCTTCAGATGCTGAGGCTGAGGCTCCCCTTCAGCCTGTGGTGCAGACCATGGTGAGGCTGCAGCAGTGCCCCTGAAGCCCTGGGAGGAGCACTGGGATGCAGAGATCCACCTGCAGCCCTGGGAGGAGCCCATGCCGGAGCAGGTGGATGCCCAAAGAAAGCTGTAACCCCGTGGGAGGCCAATTCTTGGAGCAGCACCCTGACAGGGACCTGCTCACCTGCAGGGAGAGGAGCCCACGCTGGAGTTGGTTTTCCTTGTAGGACTTATGGTCCTGTGGGGGACGCACCCTGGAGCAGCATGTACCTGAAGGACTGCACCCCGTGCAAAAATGACCCACGCTGCAGGAGTTTGTTGCCTGTTGACACACATTGGAGGAGTTAATAGAAGAGTGTCTCCCATGGGAGGGGCTCCACAGAGAGCAGGGAAAGGACTCCTCTCCTAGAGCAGAGGCAGGAACAACCTGTGATGAACTGATCAAACTTCCATTCTCACTCCCCATCTCCAGCTGTGGGGAGGAGATAGAGCTCAGGAAGGAAGGAGGGATGGAGGGAAAGTGTTTTTAGGTTTTTATTTTACTTCTCATTATCCTGCTCTGGTTTTGTAATTAATAAATTCAATTAATATCCCTAAGTTTAGCTGTTTTGCCTGTGACAGTAATCAGTGAGTGATCTCTCCTAGTCCTGATATCAACTCATGAATCTTTTGTTATATTTTGTCTCCCCTGTCCAGTTGCAGAGGGGAGTGATAGAGCATCTTTGGTGGGTGCCTGACCTCCAGCCAGGGTCAACCCACTACATCAGATTCCCTACATGTAGATAAACTGCCTTTTTGATTGCATTGCAACAGTGCTTTACCACTTGATTTGGTGCTACAGGCAGCAATTAAGAGCAATTAATACCCCAGAGAGTGGGCTCCACCAGAGGATGCTTCAAGCTCTGTCTGAAGCTGGCAGCAGGAACATTGTCATGGCATGCCTTGGGATACCATCTCCTAATGGCTCAAAGCAGAGTCCAGTAAACAGGTGCTGGTGGTGCACCCTACAGAAACATTCTCCTCTCCTGGAAACCAAAGGCTGGGAGAAGAGCAGTGCACTGCTGGGCCTGGATGCGATGGGGGGAATGGAATGCAATGGAAACAGTGTCCCAGTGTAAGCAAATCTTGAGAAAATCCAATTCAAGCAGAAAATCCAGTTCTCTACAGATGCCATTCTCCTATCAGTTGGAAAAGCCTACATATATTGGGTAGTTGCGATATCACTTAAAACATCCAAAATCCATCCATACTGATGCAGAAAGGGTCATCCTCCCTTAGTAAAGGTCCCATCTCTGTCCCCTCCCCAGTCATTGTCTCTTAACACTCTGTTGGCCATCTAACAGCCCAAATTCAGGAATGGATCTGGCAGAAGGCAGACTCTTTGTGTTTCAGTTGGTTACTCTGTGCTTAGCTGTGAAAAATAGATGGTGGAAACCTCTCAGCTGCAAAACTCGGATTCATCTGGATAATGATGGATATGCTGAGATTTTCCAGTGTGACATCAACTTTTCTCTCTTGGCACCTTACACATTAACTGAAATGGAGAAGAGAAGCTCTCTCTCAAATTCTTTATAAGCATTAGAACACTTCATGGTGGAAATTTGGATTTTATTTTTTTTAGGAAAACGCTGCAATAAAACTAAGCAAAACTTGCTCAAAAAAAAAAAGTTTTTATATTAACAGTGCTGTATTTCCCTGTTTGACATAGGAACTGACACTGTGTAATAAATATTAAATTAATTTGCAATTTTATTTCGGTTTGTTGAAACTTAGTTTTTCTCTATGTAATGTCCCATTTTCTCTATGTAATGTCCATTGCCAACAAAAAGAGCATAAACATCCTTGTAAGAATGGTCAGCTTCTGAGATTTTTTCTTTATTAAAATTTTGACATTTTTCAAAATATGCTTTTGACTCATACCATGCGATTTCATCATAATCTCAAGTTTCTTTCTCATCTTTTTTTTTTTTTAACTTTCTTTCCTGTTCTTCATCCTTCACCTCCTTAAACCATTCAAAAAGCTTGAAAACTACAGTACACGCAATGTCAAAGCTGCACTAGAAAATATGGAACTTCCTTTTAGGTAGTGCTAAGCACATTGGATAGAGAATATTGTGTCATTAATATGCTCTTTTCATGGTATTTCAGATGAATCAACAAACGAATGTTCTGGTGGGTATAATACATGAAAGATATTTCAACTTTGTTACATAATTTAGAGTATTTTTCTTTTAAGCTTAATGTGCAAATATTGATAGGTCAGGTTGAAAAGGTCTTCTCTATGATTTATTGCAACACTGAGATCTTCTCCCACCTCTTTCCCATCTCAGCATATATTCAAAGGACATCTCTTTGAGGGAACAGGCACATTCAGCTTCATAAAGTTTCATCAAAGTGACTGGAACCACTGTTAATACTGTTAATAACTGGAAGTTATTTCTTGCCAGGCCATCCAAGCTCTGCCTTTTTTTTTTTTTTTTGCTTTGTTTTGTTTCCTTACTTCTTGCTTCTGTCCTCAGCTACTGCTTTTAAAATGCTCTTTCTCCTTTCATGAAAGATGGTGAAGCCATGGTGTGGAGAGAGGAACAAACTCTGATGTCCCTTGTGTTTACACACAACTGTGTCCTCTGTTTGCCAACCAGGCTTGTCAAAGAGTCCAGATCACCCAGCAGTGCATTAAAAAGCCCTTTCTAAAGCAGAGAAATATCAGTCTCATTTCTGTGGAGCTGAACTTTTTCTCTCTATTGGATAAAATCAATTTGGCACAGAAATCATGCCTCTTACCTTTCTCTGTAAGCCAAACAGGTCTCAGATCCCAACTTTCTTCTAGCAGCTGCTGTGAGTTTTTCTTCTCTCTCCTGACACTCATGGTCTAGTTCACAGTCCATCAGGTTTGGATCTCAGTCACATCTCTTCCACTACACCTAGAAATATGTGGGAAGTGAAAAAAATCAGGCAACTTACTGTGTGCCAGAAATAAATGTGAACTTTCAGCCTAGAGGTTGACAAATTCCAGTTACCCTGATTTTAAAATCATCCTTTATGGTCCTGTGATGCTGGAATAAGGATTTCTTCTCTTCATTGGGAAGGTGGGTTAAGGTTGTTCTAAAGTAAAGGTGAAACATGTATTTTTTTAAGAGGCCAACATGACCTTAAGTGGTTTTGTTGACAGCTGGGACACACCATAACTCCTGCAAAAGTCTTCTGGCAGACATTTTTCCCTTTCTGCCTCCCAAAAAGTCCATATACACTTCAAAGAGCAGCAGGGTCCACTCCCTACAAGAGGAGTAGAAGAGGAAAAAGCTTCAAGTTGCACCAGGGGAAGTTTAGATTGGATACTAGGCAAAATTACTTTGCTGAAAGGGTGGTCAGGCACTGGAACAGGTTGACCAGAAAGCAGTGAAGTTACCATCCCTGGAAGTGTTTAAAACCCATGTAGATGTGGTATTCAGAGACATGGTTTACTTGGCAGTGTTGGGCTAGTGGTTGGACTTGAGGATCTTGGAGGTCTTTTCCAATGTTATTGACTCCATGATTCTACAAAATGACATAGAAAGGGTTGTTACTGCTCCAAGGGCAGTTGCAAATTATACTGGATTATTCACCATGTGAAGACCTCCACACCTTGCCCATGAGCAGTTGTAGAGGATATTGAGGCCTCACAAACCTGTGTGGTGGTCATGTCTGTTTCTAGTGCTTGGACTAAAGTCCATTGAGGTTGTTCCTGTGCAATGTCCTGCCCAGTTTCAAAACAAACATAGAGCATCCAGTTGTTTCCTGGTAGATTGTCTCATTTGTCTTTGATTCTACTACAAGACTGAGCAAAATGATCCTTGTATCTTCTTTGTCAGATCACAGGGGCTTGGGTTTTTTAAAATCACTCAGTGTTGAGAGAAGTTTGTTCCCTGCCAGAGAACAGTTCAATTGCCAGAGACATTCCATTACATACAGCAGTGTGAAGATTGGTGCGCACCTTCCTGCAGTCATTCAGGGAATGGTCTTCCCAAATCCCAAACTGTCATCCTAAAATCTTCCCCCTAACGCTAGAGGTCACTCAGCCTCACCTCACTTATTTTGGTTTAAGTTCTCTGGGCACTTAAGACTGCACGTGCGCAGAATTGCTTTTCTCCTGGCAAGGCAGGGTAGAACCACACTAGCTTGTGTTTAGACAGCCTCACAGCCTACGATGAGTTGCTCCTCTGCCTGGGTCTCATGGAGAGGCCAGACTGTCAGGCATCATCAGAGGATTCCTGACATGAATCAACAGGCTCAAAAGCCCTGGAAGAGGCACTGCTGACTACTGCTTTGTGACTGGCAGAGTCACCTTGGCATGCATAACACAACCTTTAGGCTAGATCACTTGTCTGAGCACTGAAAAACTTTAATGCTCATTTCCTAATTTAGCCAGTTGCTACTTCCATCTCCTGGGAAATTAGTTAATGGTATCCAGGCTGTAAGATATTTGGCACAGAAATACTCTGCCCTTCGTCCTGATCTTGGGCAACACCTACAATAGCAAGGTCAAGCTGAAAGAATAGTCATGGTCTTAGTACAGACTAAGATCATTTGGGAGGAGCATGCTCAGTCTTGTTCCAAGGTCTCTTTCCAATGTCACCTGTGACATTTTGCACTGATGATAATTTGCTTGAGGACAGAAACATTCCAGCATTCGTGAAGCAGATATTAGGAGTCCCAATTATTTCACAGAGTGCTGTAATTATGATGCTGGAAAATTTGGTTCTGTCTGGTTTGTTCTTCATTTCAGTTTCTCTCTCCAACACTTCAGTTATTTCCCCTCTCCATTTCTCTGCACAGTGTAACCACAGCAGTTCCACAGGATGGAAGATTATTGTCTCACAAGAAGCGATGTATACAATAATTTGAGTGATTTCAGGAAGGGAGGGAAGACTTTTCCTTGTATAAGATGGTATGTATATCTAGCATGGACATCTTTAACCCAGACTTCTGCAGCTGAACTAGTTTCTTCAAACTCCATTGATAAACAATGGAGTTAACTGCAGCTACTTTGGGATGTGCAAAATTATGCCCAAATACTTCCTTTATTGTCTCAGTTTGACAATAAAGGCAGCTGAGGGAGACTGGCTCAGCTTTGGATGTGAACAGCACTGATATTTAAACCTCGGTGCTGTGCATCTCACCCTTCACATTTTGCAGGACTTACTTTATACCACTATTTGGGATGACCCAAGACAATCAACCCAAGTACCTCTGAACTGAGGTAAAAATGGATTCAACAAGAGATCAGACTCTACTCCAATGTAATTTCTAGTCTTTAAATATATTTTCTCATTTTCTTCTAGAAAGTCTGCTCAACAGATACCTCTCTCATTGTTTCTGCTGGTGAGAGACTAAGGCATGATTGTGATTGATGACTTTCTTTCCCAAAGAATTGGCATTTTTTTCTGCTGAATTCCTGCTCAGAGGAGGACTGAGCTCATAACAGGCTGAAAGCTTCTGGGCTGAGGGCTGCCTCTTCAGGAATGCTGACACATGCTACACTAATTCACAAGAATGTGAAAGCAATCTCCAGAACATGACAATTCAGTGGCTGGCTGCAGTTAGCAAGTGATTGGGAACATGATCTAAAACTCCAACCTCCCATTTATCTCAGGCTAACTGTTGGCAAAAGACTTTTCAGACTTTATGAAATGGAGGCACATTGCTCAGGCATTTAGGCAGGAATTTCTTGGCTGTAGCCCTTGGACAACCTTGTAGTTAAATAGTGAAAGACAGCTTGTCAGAGAAATTAATAACATTAATTATTTTTGGGCCATGCGTGTGTGTGTTTGTGTGTGTGTGTGTGTGTAGGAAAAGATATCTATGTTTTCAATCTGACAGCCTCGTGTCAGTTTCGCTACATACACTATAATTTGGAGTTTCTAGTGCCTCTGCCTTTCACCCAAGACCACCCTGTGAACAGCACTGGTTGCATGGTCATGATGGGTTCACAGAATGAGAGAATTATATGATTGGTTAGGTTGAGAAAGACCTCTAAGATCGAGCCTGACTGTTACCACAGCACTGTCAGGTCCACTACTAAACCATGTGCCTAAGTATCACATCCTGATGTTTTAAGAACACTTCTAGGAATGGTGATTCCAACACTTCAAGTCAGCCTGTCACAGTGCTTGACCAACTTTTCAGTGAAGAAATTGTTCCTAATATCTAAACAGGTGGTGAAAGTTTCTTTGAAAAAGTTCATATAGATTTAGGAAAACATCTCATGATATTTGTGCTGGTGGTGGAACTGCTGGCCTGAGGAAGGAGAAGTTGAAATGCCTCACAGCATCCCCCATGAAGTCTTCACTCCATGTCTTACACGCTGCTGCCTCTTGGCACATCCCTGCTGAGGCTGCATCGGAGCAGGAGGTGAGACCATGGGATCCTGCAGCCAAACTTCTTCCTCATCTTCTGGTTTACCAGCATTTAGACAAGTTGCTGCTTGACAAGCTGCATTTTCAACAGTGCTCAGGGACAAAGTTTTGGAGTTTGCAGCTGGGGCTATGTTTTTAAGACTACTCCATACCTGCAGTGCACCCAAATATTTAAAAAAGTTGGTCTCTTCCTCATTTTACTCCCACATAATGAAAGAGTGAAGAATCCATAACTCCCGGTTAAATAAGGAGGGAAAGATCTAATTTTGAAAAGGAAATTGCTGCACACCAATCATTTCTAACAAAAACTGAGTTCATTTGCTATTGTATCTTTTACAGAAATCTACAGAGAATGGGGATTTTTTGTTTGTTTGGCATTTTTTGTTTTGGTTTTGATTTTAACATCAACAATTAGAAAATACATATAAATAATTCATGAAATAAAACTAATTCTGTAGAATAAAACTTCTTCCACATGTACATTTGCACACAGAAAACCTAGCAAAATTATTTTGGCACAAGGTCCAAGATGCAATCACTTCAAATGGAGGAAAATAATCTTATACTAAACATCTCTTTTTGAGGTTTTTTTTGACCCATAGGTTCTCTCTACATACCATCCCTGGGTTTTCTTTCTTCATCTTCTACCCTCTTTCATTTTCCCATGTTTTGGCAGAACAGCCCAAGGGTTGTTCTAACCAGTGCCAGGTTGTTATTTCTATTTGCACAGGAGAGGAGCTAATCCTGTAGAGCTTCTTCATACGAAATTAAAATGAAAGCTTTGTGCTAATCATTTCCTTCATGAGCAGACCTGAGCGCCACATGGGATATTTGTATTTTTCCAGTCAAGGATGTAAAGTAGTTTTGAAGTTTGGACCTTTAAGAGCAGTTGAGCATCTGATCTGATAGGCTGAAGAGCTGGAGCCCAAAAACCTCCAAAATTTAACTTGAATCTAGCTATTAGCAATTTCCAATTAATTCCCTGGCTTGAGTTGGCCAAATTATCTGATTAACAAAATAAAACTCTAAAGCTAGAACATTTTATATTGAGCTAAATTATAAATATGTATTTCAACACTGATTCTGAAGACAATGAAATACTTTAAAATTAAAGGTTTCAAACAAAACTTGCTTGAAACTCATTTTCAATATAATTATGAGTATTTCCACAGAAATTAAGGGTATGAGCTGCAATCTAAAAGGAGTAATTCACTTGGTAACTTTTTTTTCCTTAATAGGCCTCTTATTCCAAATATCAGCACTTATTGACATTTAGTTATGCAGTTAGACTGGTTTTGAATAGAGATGTTGAGAGTGATTGCTGCTTACTCCATAGGCACATACTGCTTGGGTTAAAATCTTGATGATAGAAGACACAAAAAATGGGATGAGAAGAAGAGGTCAAATCCTGATCTTTGCAAAACACTGCTCTGGCAAACTGTTTGTAGTAACAATGACGCAAAACCTGTCATTCAGATATAACTTTGGGTGACTCCTGCCTCAAAGGAGACTTCCCTGAAAAAAAAGAAGCCAGAAAACTTTCTGAGGTATGAATGCCAAAGCAGGGAGTTTGCTTTTTCAAAGTTCAAATTTTACTTCATTTCTCAGGTGAGGCTGACCATTACCTCAGCCAGTGACAAACCAACAACAAATTGAAGGGTTGTGGGATAATTCAAATGGTAATTGTCTGGTCCAACATCCCGATTGAAGCACTGCCAGCTATGATCCTCCTTTGTCTGTGATATTTGCAACTTCTAAAAGTAGAGAAATCACCATACCTTTTCACTATAAACTCCCCTTTTTTTTCTGTCCCAATCTTCAGGTTCATGCCAAATCATGAACTGCACAGGAAAAATATTTGCTTAAGCAAATGACATAACAACTTGGTGCCAAAACTTGACATCTGTTGAGCAATTCCTTGCAAATTTGCTGGTGCTAATTGCTTTTGAAGATCCTTTACAATCCTTAGCCCTCTGAAAAGTTGGACATAGTCTGGAGAGCAGCATCTACAAGAACATACTCATATGTCAGGTCCTATTTCTCTGTGATTCTTAATCACACAGTATCAAAGAATTAGTAAGGTTGAAAGGAACCACTGGAGGTCATCTAGTTCAACTTCCCTGTTCAAGCAAGACTGCTCCCCTAGACCCTTTCCTCAGGATTGTATCCTAATGACTTTTGAATACCTTTAGAGGATACTCCAAAAACTCTGGGAAAATGCATCCAAAGGCCATACATCCAAATGTTTCCTTTCCAGTCAAATGTAATAGTTAGCCACACTGTGAGGCTCTGAGACCCTCAGGAATGGCTCATCACAGAAATACAGGAGTTTGACCATTTATAATTCTAAAAAATATTTAGGTATCAAAGTTCTTGTTTTACATGTTGACGTCCAGGTTTACTCTTGATTGGTGATACATAGAAACATGGCCTTCCAAAAATCTCAAAGCTCTTCAGATACTCTGATGGTCATTGTTATTAAAGTCATGCTTATCCACTGGGACATACTACAAAAAATAGACATGGATACTCATTTATTGAAGGAGTTCACAGTAGCACAGGACCCACTGTAACAAGTACTGAGGAAAAGTAATAAATACAGGGGTGTTGATACAAAGAAAATGAAGATAGAGATCACTTGAGTTTTTTTTCTCTCTATTTGCTAGGGAAGTGAAGCCTTGGAAGCTCTTTCACCTCATCAAGATCTTAAATCATGGCCTCCTATACCATAGCCACCACATTTTGAAATCCATGTCTAGTCACGCAACAAAGCATTTTACACCAAAGACATCTCTTGCACAATGGAGTTTGCCATTCAGTTAGGAGTTTACAATGCAGACAGGTAAGTCTAATAATTAAAGAATGGAACAGAAAACAGAATCAAAATATTACGTCCATATGCCTTGTCCTAGAACTGGAACCACTGAATGCACTAGATCTAGACTACATTGACAAATATAAAAGCAATCTCAGGGTTTGGGAGTTGAGGTTGGGTTTGTTGGGGTTTGTTGGGGTTTTTTTGCAACAAAATGCATTATTTTCTTTTGTTTTCTTTTGTTTTCCAAGTTATATGCGCTATTGTCTTCAATATCCTTCAATGCCTGAACAAACTTGTAGGCTGAGCAGTCTGTAGCTTGCTTTGATTTTGAAATCTCACATGTACACAATACAAGTTGGTTATTTTCCTTTCCTTTTCATGTGTTTTTGTCAACACAACTATAATTCAGAGTGGCTGGTTTATTATTTTGTACAAAACTCTGAAACCATTAGGCAAGCCTGCATGTTATCAACTGCTCAATAACTCTACCCCGTGTTTTTTCCCCATGTTAACAGGTTATCATCCTGCCGTGCTCTGTGCTTCAGATTCGGTCATCGCTGGTGCTCAGGGAAAGCCTTCAGCAACCAAGCAGGGCATTCCTTCAATCTGTATTTAACAGTTAATTGCAAAGCTGTTCCTTGAAGTACTGCCACAATTCCTTGCTTCACTGCAAAGTCTTTGATATCAACCTACTGCTCTTGGAAAGATTACAACTCGTGTACTCGGTTACTCTGGTCAGATGTGCACAAGAACATCAAGTATGAAAGTAAAATGGCTTTCTCTGGTGCATGTGAACCCAACAAACCTCTCAATAGCTGTGTCAGACATGCTTCAAACCAGTGCAGCCCTGCAGGGCAGGCACTTTGGGCAAATGGAAATTTCCAGCAAGGAAGCTGAGTTTATGGGTGGGAGAAGAGGGATGAAATGGAGAGGACAACCAGAATAAGGGGTATTTCTCATGTATATTGCCAGAATTTTACTCAGATCAAATAAAGATCAGTCCTCCCCCAGTAGTTAAGCACTGAGTGTTGTTGCAGTTTCCAGCAATATAAATCCAGAATGGCACCCAAACAGTGAATTCAACAGGACTTTAATCCAGATCTGTAACTTCTTTTAAGAAAGAGACATGACACACATTGAACAGGAACTTAAAATGACACTCTCCAAATAAGTTGCTCAAGCTAATAACCTATCAGTAGTGAGTTAAACCCAGAGTGCACAGAGCACAGAACAACAAGCTATCCATCACTTACACACAGGGCAGAAGTGCAGAAGGAAATAAAGGCTTACATCACTTAGAATCATAGGAATAGTTTGGACTGGAAGCGACCTTTAAAGCTCACCTATTCCCTCCACCCTGCAGCAAGCAAGGGCATCCTCCACTAGAGCCTCATCCAGCCTGACCTTGAATATTTGCATGGATGGGTCATCCACCACCTCTCTGGGTGACCTGTTCCAGTGTCTCACCACCTTCACTGTAAAAAAACTTCTTCCTTATATCTAATCTAAACTGACTTTCTTTTAGTTGTAACCCATTACCCCTTGTCCCACCACTACAGGCGCTGCTAAAAAATCTGTTTCCACTTGCTATATTGTGCTAATATTTGGAGTCCCCTAAATGGGCTTAAAATTATTGATCTTTTGTATAGTCAGATATGTGTAATTTGAATGTCCTTAATACCTCTAGCTCTTCAATAATGTTTTAGTGGAGCCCATGCCAACATTAATGTGTTGCCACAAATGTGTCTGTAGTCTGACATTATAGAACTGTGCATAAATGCATAAACTAATGAGGTATTGATTTGCTCTTTCTTTTCTGGAAAAGGAGTTTGAACAGAGTGGGGTCAGGAAATGCTGACTATATTGGAGGTTTTGAGATATCTTTGGCTCCAGGCAGTCTTACCTTACACCTGGGTATGGTCCAGGGTTTGCACTGGCTGCGGATGCAGATGACAGTCCATGGTGATTTTGTTTTCTTTGCAGACTCACCTATAATTTTGAATACTTTTTGACTAGGGGGATTTCCTTATAAGTTTGCAACTACTCTATGTTCTCTGTGTGAGCATTGCACCACTTTTTGTGCACACTGGGAATTATTTTATTCTTCCACACTCAAAGCGTGCTTATACAATAGAGTCCAGTATTTTTTTTTTTATTCTAGGCTAGACATGCAAGATCCTACTTCAATGTGGAAATCAAGGACCATCACAGGGAGGCTGAAACTAAATGATCCTTAAAGTCCCTTCCAACCCAGTCCAACCCAACTCAACTCAACCCAGTCTATACTAGGATAGGATAGGATAGGACAGGTTACTTCTCCACTCCTGCTATACCCTTTTCTGACTGTGCATGTAGCCATCATCTCTGGAGTATATTGGCAGAGACTGTCAGTGAGTTAATGGGCTTGTTAAACATCTTTTTTGCCTCCATTTAAGGGGCATCAGGGATTACATGAAGACTTTCAAGGCTGAGGTTCAGAACCGGAAGGGAAGGAAAAATTCTTGCAGGTTGTAGAAGAAACAGCTGGAAAGACCACCCTCATACACCTGTACTAGAAGAACAAATGTCAAACTAAATGATCAACAGCAGTTTTATAATAAAAAACCTTTTAAGCACTGAAGAAGCAGCTACAACCATCATGCATGACTGTTTGCAGCAAAGAATCTAAAGAACTTAACTAAGGAGTGGACATTTTTGTCTTGGAACCCGAATGCAAGTTATTCTGTAGTTATCAACACTTTTCAATTTGTCTGCAGCCTGGTTTAATTATGAATACTAGAATAGCATGTACTCAGTATCAGTCTCAGTGATGTCATGTATCTGAATAGCATCACCTTCTACATGCTGGGATTGTATCCTGCACTTTAGGAACTTTTACAGAAAATTGTCTTATGCAGAAAACAATCTTCATGTGGTTTGGAAGTCTTTTCTAAATCATAATTTTCCAGAACATCTATGGATTGTATTTATGCATGTATTTGTGAATGCACTGTGTCCATATGCATCTCTTGAACCTTGTGCCTCACTTCCAGATACATATGATTTGCCTACCTGTCTGTTAACCACAATTCTTACACCTAAGCACCCTTTTCTGAGATGTTTAAACAGGACTAAGTACTTGTGTTATCAAAATCTGGTGAAAAGACTCTGGGTATTAAACCTGCACACTTCCTGCAATTCTCCCAATAGCAGCTTACATCACTTGAAGAACTCACTCAGATTTTTTTCCTCATACAATTATTTATTTAAAGACATAGGATTCCAACAGCTGCTTTAATAAAATGAAACTGAGCTCCACAAACAGTGATTCAAATACAGCTGAGTAATTTTTGCTGTGTTTGGGGCTATATTTACATGACTAGTGGTACTTGCTGCAGTGCAAGTAAAGGATAATATTTCTTCATTGCTTCTTATACTCATGTATGAAACCACAAATTGGAGGAACACCAAAGAATGTTTTCACAGAGCTTCATGCACATTAATCATTCTAGAGACTTCAGACAATTGCATCTACAATGTTATAAAACTGAGAATAGAAAGACCTGAACTAAAATCTTGGAACCAAACTACTTGAAGTGTTGAGAGTGTGTTAAATCAAAAACTGGAATCAGATCTGAAATTTTCAATTTCTTTTTTCCCAGCAAGGAAAACCTGAAGCCCAGTAACAAGTTAAGCCTGAATTTAGGGATATTTAAATACCACTTTTAAATCTGGGTCTTTGCTCATTTCTGTAGTACACAAGTACAAAGATGGATGCTACAGGTTAAAGAATTTTACCTTTGACTTTGACAGGAGCAAGTCTATTGCCAAAGCACCCTTGATGTTGGCAGTATTACTACAACAAATATTGAAACCAATTTATTATCTATGGGTTTAGAAGTTCATTTTAAAATCATATAGTCTTTCGCCTGCCTGTTGTGTCAGGATATAAAAGAAAAAGATCTCTTCCATTACTCCTCACAGAAGAATGGTTTATTTCTGCAGAACAACTGACTTTCCAATTTTCCACATCAGGACTTTATTCTCTTTACTGCTGAGTTTACCATACAAAGTCACAAACATATTCATTTCTCTTTTGCTAGCAATTAGTTCTTCAAGACATAGGCAGATGTTACTCTTTAGCTGTAGTCTAAATATATGAGCTCCTATTTGCCATAAGATGCAATAGATCATGTTCCACATACAATTTTCAAATGACTTCAAGCCTTAATCATAACAAGAACTCAAGAGTTAACGTTCCTTTCATCTATAGATTATTACTGAACATTTCTAATAATCTGGTTAAGTTGTATGAAAAGCACAGAAAGAGACATGAAACAGATTTCTCTTCTCATTTTCTTCAATACCAAGGGAAAGAAAAAGACAAATCCAACAATCTTTCCCTTTTTGCTTTAACACTGAGTGATTTTATTTTTAAAAAATAGGTTTCAAGCAGCTAGGAAAGCTATTAAATGTTGCTCTTATTTTCTGTTTCACCTGTGAAATACTACACAGAGATTTTAATCTTTGCTTGTGTTTTTCCCTTATTTCTTTACACTGAGCTAAAATTCCTTTGATCCAAAGAAAGAAAACTACAGCCACAGTTTACTTTTTTAAGGTTCATTTTATGCCTTTAAATAATAACTGTACAGTTAGCAGATATGAGTTCATTGACAGGCTGGTGATATGCCTTGATAATTGCATTGTACCAGTCAATAATTACCACTGCCAATGACACATTCACGTCCCACCCCAAGGACATGTAGGAGAGAGAAAAAGGAAGATTTGAGCCAGGTACAAAGGAAAGGAGGAGAGAGGGGTGGAAAGTGATTCCCAGCAGGTGTGAGATTGTGTAAGGGCTCTGTCTAAGCTAAAGATGCAACAGAATTTGTCCCTCCCATGATTATTCTCATTTTACATTAAGTGATACGGGCCAACAGGCTGGATATTGGCTCATGGATCAAGAGACTGATCCTTGAGCTGGGACACGTGGGTTCATGAGAAATGTAGCTGTGGCCAAAAACTCAAGAGGAAATGCTGGACATGACTCATCGAAGTTACAATTCTTCTAACTTTGCGAGAGCATTACTGAGAGCAACTGAAAGCCAAAGTGATGCAAACACATTTCAGCATTTTTGACCAAAGTACTCATGAGATTTTTTCCCTTCCCCCAAAATGTGACATTTTCTTCCAAACCAGGCAGTGAATAAATGTTGGCAAAGGGGACATTTCTCTGTGTGGAAATTCCAGCTTTGGTACTGATAGTCTATATTTGGCCAGAACCAGCAGACATTTCTTAGTTATTTATCATTGTTTATATTCAAGATGACTTTTCCAAACAGACAAGAAAATATTTGGTGTCTGCTATTTAGGTCTTGCATCATATTATAACATTTAAGCTATTCACATACATAAAAATTATACTGATGCGAAGAAAATGAAAGTGTTTACCTTCATGTACACTGAATGTACAAAGAGCTGTGAAATATTATATTTTATTCAAAATTTTACATGAGGAGAAGAGAGAAATTGAGATGGATACCATCCTCAAAAAAGATTAAACTGGGAAATTTTCAAAGCTCTGAAAAAGACCCTAAAAACAACAAGACTGAAAAAGTGACTGATAGGTCACAAGTGATTAGTTTCTACAACAGAAGGAAAAAAAATTAGGGAAGGGTTGTCTATTGTTCTTCAAATCAGTTTAATTATGTCACTTGAACTCCAGAATGTCTGATCCCTGGGAATGAGTGTTAAAAAAATTAAAAAGTTATATTTATTTCATTTTGCCTCAGTTTGTCCGTCTGTAAAATTGGCAAAATGCATCTGGTGTACTGTGCAGAGTATATAGAAGACTTTGAAGAATAAAAAGCAACTATAATTTTTCTCTCTACATTTTTTTCTCCAAAGAGCTGTCATTCGTAGGTCTTAGTGTGTTTTTCAAGCCTCTGCCCTCCCCATTCTTTGCTTTACAAGTGAAGTTTTACAACCAGCCTAATTTCTCTATAAGTGCAAGCTCTTGAAAAAGTCTCATTTCCTTTGTCCAAGCCATTTAAATGAAGAGACAGGTTAATAAGCCCTTGTCAGGACTGATGTTCAGGAACGGATCCTGCCTTTTCTCAGGAAAACTCTTTGGGAATGAGACGAGCCATCACCATCACCCAGAGCAAGACCCACACTGGACCCCTCTCATTTCCCCGCCTGCTCAGCAATCCACATTTCTCCATAGCTTTGCTCCATGGATTGGAAAGGCTGCATCTTAATGGCCTTTCATTGCAAACTTCCTTTCAGCACACAGCCCAGCAATTAGTCCCCAGCCATGCTTCACGACCTCTGGCTGCCTCACGGAGGGCTTTGATCACAACTTTGCTCGCTGACACACATCTAATAACCCACCATGGCACCAACTAAGCTATCAGGTCCTAATTTATGCCTCACCCCGCATCCTAGGCCAAATAGGGGGTGTAATTAGCTATTATACCAGCCAGAAGTTTGACCTGACCTCCCGTTCTGAAGCCAAGTGAGGAAAAGAAAAGAGGAAAGCTACTGGAAATGAATTTCATGGATCTCTGCAAAAAAAGGCAATATCCATCCCGTCACAGAGGAGCCTATGCTTTCAGATTTCCATTGATCATGTAGTACCACCAGTAGTAGAAATTGCATGATGACCACCCATCACTTGGAGATATCACTCTCATTTTAGTAGAAGATAGTTCCTGTAAGATCATGCACTTCTCCATAGACATGAGAACAGTCAGATGAATGAAAAATGCTAAGAAGTCCAACAATTTTCTATATAAATAAATGAGATGCGAAAAAGATGTCAAACACAGAAAGTATTCTTCTGGGTTCCACCATTTCTGGATTTCACAGTTACTTTTTTTCCATACTGTTTCTGACTTTTTTTTTTTTTCACCGAACAGTGACATCAAGTAGAACAGCAACAAAAGCAGCTTTATTTCAAGTCTATTTTTTCCAGGCTGAAATGAAATGTTGCAGCTCTGAGCTCTTGGAAAGGATGTTTATTCTACTCTAAATAAAACTGAAGTGTATTTTTAAATGAAACATCACCTCAAGTTACTTTGAAAGCATCTAAATAAAAAACATTTACATTTTTTCCGAAACCCCTTTTCCATTTTCCTACTGATTTTTTTTAATTTATTTTTTAAATTTTCCTCCACTGAAAAAAATCCCTTTGATCAACATGAATTCAGAAAGCATTCCTGTCAGCCCTCTTGTATAATTTTAATAGGAAAAATTCTAATTTGGATCAACCCTTCTCTCCAGTGCAGCCACCTCTCCAGAGGCAGAGCAAGAACAGAGCCTGGCACAGGTGAGTGGGTTTTCCCACTGCCAAGAAAGCAGCAGGACAGTGTGGATCACCCTCTCATCCTTCACACCCTCCAGTACACAGATATCCACCAGTCAGAACAAGCAGAAGAAGGTTCAGAATGTGTCTTATCCCGCTTAGAACAGAATAAATGCTCTGTGTGCACCCAACCTCCTTGTGCCTCTAGCTGGGACAACCTCTGTATCCCTCTTGAAGGAGAGCAGCATGACCTGCTGCATCCAATGTTCAACCCACAGAGCAAAGTCCCTTTGGGACCAAATGTGGTGTCTCTGGCACGGACACATAAAGATAGGAAAATGCTGGCTGTTTTTTTAGTGTCTTTAAGCATAGAGAAGAAACTAGAAATAAGAAGCATCACTGGTCATAGCTGGCAAGTTGTCTGTATTGTGTTAACCAGCAGGTGCTGAGGTTTAATGTTGTTTTATTTCAGCTGTATTGTAGATCACCTGTGATTTTCAAAAGATGTAGGCAAATTGAAGTGCTAAAGTGTTTACTTGACCACTTCTCTGTCACATGACAGAGGAATGAAAACAGTTGTCTTATGTGTTTTCATACTCCAAAGCTCTGGTCACAACCGTTATCTTTCCATTTATGCTGCCAGCTCAGAGAAACCAAAGTGGGTTTTTTGCCCTAGGACAGTCTAAAATAACCTAAGTTACCATATCAATGATGCACAACAGAGGTTTTGATGTGGCATTCCTTCTTTTAAAGTATTAATTTATACTTTGTTGGGGAACTTGAAAATGTATCTTAAAGGTTTTTATGAATTCCCTTATAATATAGGTCATAAGGACAAAAAGCTGGCAAAAAATAATTTAAAAAGAAACCACGGTCATGAATATGATAAGTGATTTATCTTTTCATAACCGCTCTATGTCTTTGGTGCTATATTTCTACATTTCATCCCACTTAAATAGAATCCTACGTTTCACGTGTGAACTCTTTTACACTGGGAGAGCATCAGGTTTTGGAGCACCTATCTATGAAGAGCCATGAAGGACATGGTCTCATAATCGCATCTGACCTAAAACTGATCCCGTCTACTCCCTGCAAACTCTTCAGAGAACAGCCTGGAACCTCTTTCATGACGTTTCTGCCATTGGTGTCTCATGTCTTGGATGATGCATCCGGGAGATACTGCACCTGACATATTGAAGAACACAATGACAGGTTTTGTTGGAAGATCTCTGAGCACTGGAATTCAAGTTATGCTCTCAGAACATTGCAGTTCAGTTAAATATCTGCTTTCTTGGTCTTTTTTTGCATTAATCAGTGCCTCCTTAGGTCCCTTTTCTGGTGGAATGGACAATCCCTAGATGGAACAGGAAATAATTTAGGATCCAGTTCACACAGGAGGTCAAAGTTTCCAGACAAAGAGTATTCTTCTGGCTTGCTTGACGTGAATTCAGTCATGCAATACCCCCAGAAGGATCAGACAGCTGTTCTTCAGGAAATACCTCTGCCAGCTCTGACAGACTCACTGCCCTTGGACAGCGCAGCATTTCTCTTTCAAGGGAGATCCAACAGTCCAAATGAGAGGGCAAGGTTCTTCAGAGGTTAACAGAACACTGTTAGGAAGGGATTGTGAATTTTAGAAATCTGGGTTAGGCCAGTCTTATTTGTTCAGGACTAATTTGGCTGGGAAAGAGATGTGGTATCTGGAACACTCCATGTCTTGGCTTTGGAGAGGAGAAGTGTAATGAGGGGTAGGGCAGATGCCCTTGGTCTGTTATCCAGAGGTGACTGGAGCAGTTTGATGGCAAAAAAGCATTATTTTTAAACAGTGTGGGCCTGAAATGATTATTTCACAGGATATGTGTTAAAGGAGTTGGAAGGGACCTGCAAGGAGCAACAAGTCCAGCCCTTAAGTGAGTGGCCCAGACAGGGATCAAACCCACAACCTTGGTGTTGTTAGCACCATGCACCAACCAACTGAGCTCATCCCAGAATGGTATTTACTATTGTGCCTTCAAGAAACCTTTAAGTCAGTGCTGATAAAAATATAGTGGTTGTACAAAGATCACAGGAGAAGTGAATAAAGAAAAAGGGAAAATTATGGTCTGAATCATTTAACAAGGACCTGAGCAAACAGGATGTTTCATTAACTCAAAAATAAATGAAGGACAGGAAAAGGATAGGTATTCTACCAACGAGGTGTATAACAAGGTCTAGAGACAGAAGTGGAAGCTAAACAAACATAGACTGGAACAAATGGGAGTAATTAAATATTGGAGCAACTCATTTTGCCACCGGCCACTTTCAGATCTAGTCTGATCTCTGCTGCAAAGTCAGGATCTAGTGAGATTAAAGCAAGAATAACTTCAGAGAAGTCCCTTGGCCTTTAGCAGTTGATGGGTCAAAAAAGATGACAAAATAAGCCCTTTTGGTTTTAAAAATTGCTGAGCTGATAGTCTCACTGAAACATTAACAGTTCCAGGCATTTGATGAGCAACACAGCCACCGTGAAACGGATTAAATGCCCTTTTTTTTTTTTTAAGACAGCATATAATTAACTTATGGAATGTGTTGCCATGGGATGTAAGAGGAGCAAGTATCTCAGATTCATGTTAAGTACTACTATTTGTAATACTACTATTTGTATAACCACTTAGTTAAATGGTGATCCAGACAAATTTCCCTGTATCAGGGCATTTGATTAGGTAAACTTAATTTGGTTTTCTTTTTAAGTATTAATTATTTTCTTCTTGATGGACAGAGAATATCTGGTTCCCATTGCTCTTCTGGGAGATGATAATTGCTAATTTCTGTTTCACCATGCCAGATGTTATTGTGATTTCCACAGCTCCACTTAGAGGCTATTTCTTTGCTCCAAATGATTTGGTCTCCAAGGAGGATGCCTCAGGCCAAAGATACAGAGCAAACATTTTTGAAAGAAACATTTCTTCGAAGATGTTTCTGTTCCATTATGCAGAATAAATGTTGACCCGATACATGAAAAGCATCTGGATTCAAGACAAGAGCTAACCTGCAACTGGCAAAACTATTCACAAATAGCAAAACTTCAGGTTCAATTAGACTATTGTAAAAAAAAGTATTGCCAACAATTATACAGGCTTACATGTTTACCTTTGCTCTGAATCCTAATTTCTTCTTAGTTATTGAAGGACCACTTGCTTATGCAGTGGTGATTACAGCTCTTGGAACAATCTGCTTTAAACAGAAATTGTCATATAACAATAATTATAGGCTTCTTCCTGCCACCCCATAATCAAAGCCCTGGGTGAATCTATATTGTGAAGCATGCATCTTATATTTAAAAGGTACCTAATTTGAATATTAGCATGGTTGTGTTTTAGGGAAGGCCTTTGCCTAATATTTCCCAGTAACAGCTTACACAATCCAATTTCAAAGCCTCTCCCTCCTTTATGAAGTTATTCACCCATAGTTATTTCCTATCAAACTCATTCATGGTCTGAACATCTATTTCACATTGTACCCACTATTAAAAATAAAATAAAATAATGATAATAATAAAAAGACATTCAAAGGGACAATTATCTACCTAAATAAAGTTACCCCTTTTTCTTTTTTTAGTCAGGAAATATATGAGGCTTAAACTTTTTTTCCTTAAAGAGTATTTATATCAAGAATTGCTAGATTTTTAGTAAGATACTCCAAATGAAGCATTTCCTTTTGAGCTGCTGTTTCACAGCATTCAAATTAGGTTGAGGTTTTTTGTTTGTTTCTTGGGGATTTTTTGTTACATTTAAGGAAAACTGAGGTTTAAAAAGCAGAATACCTGGAGGAGAGCTACTGTTTCCTAGAACGGAGCAAAGATTTTCTCAGATAGAAGGGCAAAAAGGCACTTTCTTGGAGTGAACAAGTTCTTTTCTATTGGGACTGTACAGTAATTTTTTTTCCCAGTATTTCTTAATCAGAAATTCCGATAAGCTTACTTGTAGTAACAGGAACGGGTTTCTTTTCTTACACATGGTACAGACTTCCTGGCACTGAGTTTCTCAGTGAAACTCTGAATGACAGCACTGACAGGTTTTCTGGTTTGGGCACATATATCTGGGCTCTGTGTATGGCCACTTTGATGTGGGGTCTATGAGCCTACTTTCTTTGATTTCTCTCTCAGTGAATCTCCTCCAGGAGAGATCATCCTCTTCAATCCACCTTGAAAGGCCTGAAATTTCATTTCAGATTTGGTGAAGTGTCATAACAAGTGTGTCCCCACCTTTTTCTCCATCTGAAACAAAAGCTTTACCAGGAAGGAAAGTGCCACCACCTTATTCTGTTCCTCTATTACCTAAACACTAGTGCAGCTCCATCACCTTCATCACAGTGACTTTTAGTGCACATTTATAATAGAATCATAGAATGGTTTGGATTGGAAGAGACCTTAAAGACCATCTAGTTCCAGCACCCCTGCCATGGGCAGGGACACCTTCCTCTGGACCAGGCAAAGTCAAACCTGGCCTTGAACATTTTCAGGGATGGGGCATCCACAGCTCTTCTGGACAGCCTGTTCCATAGTCAAGTAATGTCAATTAATTACACAAATAAGAACTAAGTTGTAGCTGGGGTGTAAACTTTCAACATATTCAGCTACACCCTGAACTCTGCCTGCAATGAAGATAAAAAAAATGTGGAGCAACTAAACCTGATATAAAGGAGAGATGAGATGTCTTCTGTGTATAAAATTTGAACATGGGCAGTAAGATTGCATGTCAGTGTGCAGGGCAGAGAAGTGATACACAATGAATTTATGTCCCCTCTACTTCTCAGTAAGCCTATACTCTGAGTCTGCCCCAGTGAAGCACTAGATATTCCTGGATAAAACAGAATATTCATGAGTTAATAACAAATTAAATATTTTTAAGTACAAGAAGACCTATAATATAATCTGATAGCACTTTATAAGTCACGCAGTGGGGGAAATTTAGTGATTCAAACATTGATTTTTGAAGCATTAATTACCAGGATAACAGACTCCAAAGTCTTTTCTCTAGTCTAATTTCAGCTTGCCCTGAGAGTGAGAAGCAATCTTGCTGCCAGTATCAAAATCCTGCTGCAGCAGGAAGGTGCTTGATGCATGTAAAGATGCGATTATCCATAGGAGGGAGAGATCCTATGGCTGTGGTCATGCTGGGGCTGTGTGCTGACTCAACAAAATGTACCCTGTGAATTTGACAGCTGCATGGTTTGCAGTTTTGGAAATCCAAGCATCTTTCTGGGTATTAGTCTGGAGGCTGTGGACAAGAAAGAAGCTGCAGAGCAGTGGATGAGGGATTAGCAAGTGTGCAGAGGTCACGGTATTAAACAATGTGTGAACTTCACAGTTTAGGTCCTGCTCTGGTAAACAGGGTTAGGAGTTGACCAGAGCTGTTTTGCTCAATCCGTGGCAGTCTTAGAGTCAGTGTAGCAAACAGTGTTTGTTAGCTGACAGCAGGATCCCATGATCAGAAATTTGTTTTGTAAATACCTCTGTTTCAGAGGCAGGTTACAAAAGAGCTCAAAACCTAGAAGCAGGCGGAAGTGGTGAGCGCAAGCAGACTGATGCATGTCATTTGTTCTATGGAACTGAGATTTGGGGAGAGGAAAACAGGTCTAATAGTCTCTCTGCTCATTCCTCCCCATGGATCTGTGCTTGATTAATTTAAGGTGTGGGCATGCCAGCTTTGCATATTTAGCTGAAGAAGTTTAAGGAGTTGCTGTTTGCTACAGGGTTTTGGTACAGGCTGCTGTGACTGCTGCTGAAAGACAGAGTATGTGAGTGTTCCCAGTGCACTTCAGGGCAAAATAGTGGTGGTTTAAGCAAATCCATCTGGGAGCTTAAATTCCAGCTGTTTCTGTGGCGATGTTGCTCCTACTGTCACAGGCAGAGGAGTGGGACACAAAGGGCTCAGGCTTGTCAACATGTCACTACTGTTTAATACAGAAACAGGCAAAATGAAGCAGCTTTACACTTTGCCATTGCTGAAGGTGGCCAGGCATGGGGAGCTCTGACTCATGATTCAAGTGAAATTTATCTGCATCCAACAAGACAAACACACTACACAAGCTGGTCCCCCTCATTCCCTTCCAAGTTAACTCTGAAATAGCTGATCTCTTTGGGGCCATTACTACTATATAAGATGAAATACATCACTTACATTTCAACATCTGACCAGTGGATACGAATGGAATCCGGGCAGCCACATCCTAGCTGGATTGCAGGCGTCTCTATGCGTCCCTTCTTTCACCCTCTCCCCAGCGTGCCACTGAGCAGCTTGGTGAGTGTGAGTGCAGAAATGTGGTGACACAGGAGAGTGAACGCAAAACGTTCTGAAATCTTTTCCTTCTCTAACCAATTTATTGTAACCTGCATCCCTTTACTGACCAAGCTGGATTAAGTCTCCATGACGGGAAGTCAGGAATGCAGATTTATTCAGACTTGCTGAAATGGTGGCACACGTCCCAAGGAAGACAAATAGCCCTTTGTGAGATAATTTGCTAACACTGTTCCACCCTAACATGCATCTGTCCTGTTATCGCATGACTAATATGGACATAACCCTGCACACTTTTTATCTGACATGCATGTGTATGTCATCCTGATTTGTGTCTCGCTTGGTTGGGTGAAGAAGCCCATGGACTTGTGCCCAAGCAAAACTTGTTGAACTGAGATCAGAATCTGGTGGCTGTTTTTAATTCGCTGCTTGTGCCTATTTGCAAGGAGTGGCTTCAGTTTGTAGGAACATTTGCTGAAAGGCTGGTTTTCATTCAGCCATTTCTTTAACCATGTGTAGAAGTATTCACAGAATAAAAGTATTTGTCATTCACTGTCAACATCACAGTGATTTCTGTTAGTCACATTATTCTTTTGGTTAAAAGGGTGGTGGGCATCTGATCAGGAAGAAACCTGCCCTGTGAGTAATGCTTCACAATGAGCAATAAATCACAGATGAATCTTGTTCTTTTAAAGTATTTTAATGAATACTATAAAATCTTGCAGCATTTAATGACTAACTTGGTGCAAATAATAATCTGATGTAAATAGCATTATTACTCATCCTGAAGACAGGGAAATTGAGGTACGAGGCAAGTCAGTGTTTCTGGATGAGTTGTCCTGGATCCCAATTCAGCACATTTTCTGCTAAGCTTAAACAGAAGGCAAAGAGCCCTTCCCATTTCTCTACTAAGAGGTCGGTCAGGAGATGCAATTCCACCTGTGCCTCTTCTACACGTTTCCTGTGTGCGTTTGTCTTCTTCTAGTGAATGGTGGGCAGTGATGCGGCCTTTACAAACCACCCACTGACCTTGTGAGAGCTTCAGGAACTGGAATGATTTTGCCATGG
The DNA here is from genome assembly GCA_013396755.1 of Sclerurus mexicanus. Lineage (NCBI taxonomy): Eukaryota > Metazoa > Chordata > Aves > Passeriformes > Furnariidae > Sclerurus > Sclerurus mexicanus. The sequence continues at coordinate 1,047,881 of VWZF01002690.1, forward strand.
GCAGTTAAAATCATAGGATCCAACCCTTCCTGAGTTGGATCATCAAAGCCCAGCCTCTGGACTTGAAGAGCTCTTACCATAAGCAGGACCTTCTCGTGCCTCTGATGCCAATGTCAATGGTTAGGAAGAAGGTTTCCAAATAAATTTTGAATTGAAACGTATTTTTTTTATTTCTTACAGAATATCTGACTTTCACAAACTCAGACCCAATAAAGCTGAATGTTTTGTCTTTCCAGCCCAGATCTGAAAACTTTTGATTATGAATATTTTGGACTTTATCTCCATAAAAGCAGCACATATGTGACCTCACTATAGTGAAATATAGCCCCCAAAAGGCATTAACTAAAGTCACAAAAAGTGGATAAACAACCAGCTCCAACTACATTCTGGACACAAATTCCAAATGTACCTCCTTTTTTCAAAGCAAAACAAATCAAGAGATCCAACTAATATTTAACTGTGTTTGTGTCTTACAGAGAAGTGTTTGGGTTGTTTGACATTACTTTGCTGTTTATCCACATGATGAGAGCAGGCAGATTCCTGCCAGTGTTGCAATACTACCCTTCAGAGGATGCTGATTTTCCTTTTACACCGGGATGACTCAACTCTTACAGGGTAGTTTCTTTGTATTTACCCTGTTGCAGGTGGTGGCACAATTCTGTGCAGGAATCAGCTCTGTCTTCTGGTGTGTACGACTGAAACTGTACAAACAACTCTCTCTTTTCCCAATTAAAAAATAAAAGCTCGAAACCCAGTAATGTGCTACATAATAAAGATGGAGACATTATTAGAAAAGTCGATCCTTGATAAAAACCATGCAGCAACTACTCAAAAGCAGTGATTTCTTCTGAGCATTTTAAAAAGGTAAAGCCATCAGGTCTTTTTGTGAAGTTTGGTAGGGAATAAATCGAGATTAAACACATGGCTTAGGAATTACTCTCCTGCAGAGACCCAAGAGGCTCTGCCTTCCCCCAGCAAAGCTCAAGTCAGCTTAAAATTCTTCCACTCTGCCATCTTCTTCCCCTATCACAAAATGTTTTAATCAAACTAAAAGCTTTGAACACAATTATATGAAGTTGCAACTATTTATGCCAGAAGAAAAAAAAATCATGTTGTACTGTAATATTTTCATTTTTGTTTCAAAATAACTTTAAAATGGATTTATTTGACACAACAATTGTTTTGAAGGTGAAAAAAAGTAAATATGAAAATGAAATTCAATGGTTTGATTGACCAAGTCTTTTATTATTATATTTCAGTTCCTGGAAAAATCGGAGAGAAAAACCACTTTATTGTGATTCAGAACAAGGACTAATTTATGAATGCTGGAATTCCTCTGAGAAAGGAAGCTGGTTGTGCAGGCCAGCTCTAACCACAGCTTTCCACTCATGGCCTCTGCAATTGGCATTGCAGTGGAAGTCGTAGAAACTGTGTGTCAATTCAAAGCAGAATCACTATCGTGTTGTCACACAGATTCCACTCTCACAGTGATATCCGAATTTTCAAAGCTCTCATTCCAAGGTCTTTCCCATTTTCTTTGCTGTTTGACCCCACACTCTACAATATTCACATGCTCTAAACATCCCCAGTGAGTTAAGTGATCTCTCTACATTTTACCAATAACACTGAAAATATTTAACTATAATAATGATTTTTAATAAGATGGCTTACAAAATAAAATTCTTTTAAATTCACAGGTGGTTTTTCGTTGTTGACTACATAATGCATTTTCTTAACATTGCAATTATTTTCTTCCTATGAGAACACTTTTTAACATTAAAATAAATATTTTAAACTCTTTTATATATCTGCGTGTGTTCCAGTTGAAGGAAAGAGGAAACCAGAGTGTGTCATTTTAATATCTAGTGTATTTTAAGAACTAGTACAGCTCAGGTGGGTTTTCCCTTGGAAGAGAAAGCTTGATGCGCTTTCAGCAGTACAGTCCCAAAGCCACCTTTCTGGCAATCATAAGACCTCATTCACCCTTAAACAGGTGTAAATCAAATGTATAAAATAAAATCAAATCAGTGACTTTATGGTTTGAAGAGGAACTAGTCCTGCTGAGTTTGCATTACTGCATAATTTGGCAGCAGTGACGGCTTTGCCTGCTGATGAAGAAATTTGTTAACAAGGCTGAACCTGAGTAAGAAGTGCTTATTTTTGGCATAACATAAATCAGACAATGAGCCCTTCCAAACACTGTTCACACCTTCCAGTTCCTCTGAACTACAAGGTGACATGGGAATTCTCACCATTCATGATGAATCATTCCAGGGAGACACTAAGAGGTCTGGGATGGGGGAGCAGGGGAGGAAAACACCAATTAATACCTGGATTACTGTGAAATCAGTACTTTTAGTGGGCTCTCTTTGATGTAGTGAATAGACTCAGGTGCAGAGAAGTGGATTTAATTGCAATGCTTGGATTAAGGTAGACGTGGAGAACAGATTTGCTCTATGAAGAGTAATTTCTGTTAGTTCATTTCTGGTGTATTTTCATTTTAGTTTACTTTTTGGCTCTTCCACAAGTACATATATGCACACGTGTGTCTCTGTGTGTATATATATATATGTATATGTATCTGTATATGTATATACACACACACACATTATATAGACATTTTTCCTTGACGCTTCTAAAAACTAAGTGCAAAATGTTGCTTGGAGAATGGGACACAAATTTAGTCCAACCCAGATGAATTACTGCAAATTAACACACCATGTAAACCAGCAAAGCTGATAATCATGTTCTGGTCATCAGCTCTCCTTTGCTGTGGCCAAGTAACAGCCCTAAGATTCCAATTTATTGCAAGAGTAAATTAGCTTTTCTTTTTAGATGTCAGCATCCCACCTAATCTTCCTGAGATCCCTTGATAGTCAAGAGGTATGACTGATATAGCCCTTTCTACGTTTGTTTTATGATAAGGTGAACTTTGCCCTAAAAGTGACTGTTTTCCTCTGCCAGTCACAAAGGAAATGTAGCTGAGACACAGATTATGGCTACCGATGATACGCAGATCACAGATACGTTCTCAGTACCTCCCATTTGACTGCCACAGATGAAGCCACACCATGACCAGTTGTCCTCCAGACTCCATAGCTGATGATTAGCTTTCTGAGATAGAAGTGAGTGAGGATTAGCTCTTTGGATACCACAGCCTGGTAGCCCTGTCTGGGAAGTCAAATCATTCTGACTTCAGGCTATGAAACAGCAGAACAAACAGGCAACTTGGTTGCCTCTGTGAAAGACAACATCTGACAGACAACTGAGGCACAGGAGAGGGAACAATGACAGAGGCTATGTCATCAGTCTTATCAAAATCCAAAGACTGTGAGTCATAACCCCATTTAGGAAGGAAAACTTCTCTTGATGGGATCTAGAGTAGCTTTTTTGTAGCTGCAAGCCATAGTGGAAAGACACTATCATTGCCAGCCTGCTGAAGGTTCAGACAGGTGGAAAGTTATCTTAGACCACCTATCTGATCAATTGTCATGTTCTTTGCCCAGTGTGATGCAACCACTAAAGCGCAAGAAAATCAGCAGCGAGAAGTGCTTAGTGCCATTCTGGATTATGTACTTGTACATGATCTTGAAGAGCGGGATGTGAACTCCAGCTTAGGGAAGAATGGGTGGAGTGAAGAAGCCTGTAAGTATATTTGGTTATGATATTTTGCAAAAGACACATGCCTGAGAGCTGCTGGCAGTGTTCATTCTGCTTTGATAAGTACTTAGGGGTGCAGAACACAGGGTATGACCATATGCAACTTCAGCTCCAACAGCATTTCTTTGTGTGGGAAATTCCCCTGGTTTTATGTTTTTAACAGAAAACAAAGGATAAATTACTCTTGGGGAAAGTTATTGTCTTCTGACAGAATTTGTTAAGCTCTCTGAAGCAGAAGTCTTTCCCTCCAGGCCTTTCCACATCTAACTCTGGAGTGAGTGGGAGTGAGTTATAGCCACGTGCTGTAGGAAGTAGCTGAAGGAATGTCAAGAGAAGAGGCAGCAACTTTTATCTGCACTAACCCATAAACAAATACGATACAGTAATCTGGGAAATCTGATTAAAGACTGCTGTACTCCTTATCCCCATCATACTTTGCAAGTTCTGTTCCTCTGTCACCTTGCCTTTGATTTAGAACCATTTACCTGATTCATTCAGTCTACGACTGTGTGACAGTGACCACCTCAGTTCAGACCAAGGACACAGCTGGATTCCATCAGGTCATCACAGTCTCACTGGAGCCTCTTGTCCAAGACAAAGCATCATATGGAGAATAAAATACATCAAACTCCACTTAAACTTAGGTTTTCTTTTTTTTTTTTTGCCAATGAACAATGTATTATTTAACACACAGATACACACACACACACACACACACACACACATATATATATATATATGATGTGCATACATATATTGTGTAAATGTAAATACATGTTTATTGATATATAGATATAGATACATAAATTCTGTTCACAGAGAAGTTGTGGATGCCCGATCCCTGGAAGTGTTCAAGGCCAGATTGGATGGGCCTTTGAGCAAGCTGGTCTAGTGGAAAGTGTCCCTGCCTGTGGCAGAGTGGTTGGGACTAGACAGTCTTGAAGGTCCCTTCTAACCCAAACCATTCTACGATTCTATGATTCCATAATATCATATATTATTTAATAAATTAAGATTATATAATATATATTATGTCTCATGATAGGTGTTATAATAATTTATTGTTATTATATGTATTGTATAAGTATTGTTAACTTATATTTATGATATGTTATAATAATATATTGTTTATATATGATTGGCCAAGTCCCAAAAACATGAGTGCTTGAAAGTCTTGACCTTTTAAAGTGTGAGTGAAACACAAACACTCATAAACAAACACACGTGGACAGATGTACATGCTACAGTGTATGACGGTGCCTAAACATTTACACATGCATGTCTGCGTTTTAGAAGCAAAATATTGATGCTATTTATATATTTGCTCTCATCACTTGTTTGCCAGAAAGCCTCCTCTGAAAGGTAAGATTATTAATTTGGGGTCTCTGGGGGAGTTTAGTGAAAAAGCAGCAACAGAAGCTGTGAGACTTTAGCAAACATAAAAAAGTGTCATCTAATAGTCCATCAAACAGCTCTTGTCACACAGATAAACCTTTTATCTCTCTCTACCAGATTCTAATCAAGGGTACAGTTTACATGTTTCTTGTGTCACTGCAGCAACCAATTCCGCTGGGATTCCCTATGCCCTGGGAAATAAACTCATTTTGACCCAAATGAGCATTTCAGAGCCGTGTTTTATCTTTTCCAATTAACATGGTGGTTATTATTTGTTAGTCAAGACAGCAGAGTGTATTTTCTCACCAGAGCGATGGTCTTCATACCAGAATGTATCTGTTTGTTTGGAGGGTTCTGTATGCAGAAGAAAACCAAAATACTTTACTGGAAATATGGTTGTAAGACAAAGTTTTCATTGTGGTTAAAAAAACATTTGAAATACTCTGAAATCTTACACTTAATGAGTAAAACTCCAACATTTCTATTACTTCAGCTTTCAGTCTATAGCTTTCAGAACACTTTCTATTATCCAAATGTAAAAATTATAATCTAAAATAAATCTTTAAGTTTCTCATTCTATCCTATTCTTACAATATTTACATAGTGTAGCAAATTGTGTGTTTCAGTTTGGCTGTGCACAGTCTGGCCTGGGTTTGCATTCATAATGAATTGTTTACATTGAAGATAGAAACAAAGTGATAAATCTGATGTCGAAAGTTAAGACACAACTCTGAAAATACAGAAATAAAAGCTTCATGTCTTTTTTTTATGGTAAGTCTTATGGCTCTTGATAATGGGTTCAATAGTCTTGTGTTTTGCAATTTTTCTCATCAAATTTCATTCAGCTGATTCTACCTTCTAGTTTGGTTTTTCTTGGCAAATAGTTTAAAAAAGAAGATCTCGAGCTCTGACTACACTCACAGCTTGAGATTGAGGCTTGAGCTGGTTCCTGCATCATTTTCACCCAGACGACTTCCTCTGCTTTTGGGCCATTTCACTTGCTTGTGGGAAGCCAATAAAACAATTCCACATTTATAATTTTCAACATTTCTTACTTTCTCTGGAGTATTTGAATGCTTGGGCATGCACTAATGAGCAAAATAAGCCCAAATTGGGATGAGTGGTTGGACATCACCCGCTGAGCGATGTCCCCAGCACACTCACGTGATTGTCCTTGTACACAAGAGAGAAACAGGAACTTTTTGGCAGGTTTGCGATGAGATGTGTGATGTTTGTGAAGTATTTTGATGTCTACTTCCAGATGAGGTGAAGTTTAGTGATGCACCTCCCTCCTCCAACTCAGGAAGGTTAAGGCAGCCCAGGCTGGATGTGTCATGGAGCAGGAGCTCCTTACCTTTCCTTACCACAAGAGGGGATTTCCCTTCCCTCTCTCCAACTGATTGAAGAGGTTTTTTAGGAATTTTCTTTTCCTTAAGCATTGTTCTTATTAAAAATAGTTCACCACCTTAGGCCATAAAAGAAATTCTCTTCTGATCAGGCCTCCCGCCTCAAGTGCCTAAATAAATAGCATCCTTTTGATGTAGCAAATGTGAAAGCTGCATGTTTACTTCTTCACTTTGAAAAAAATATATAATAGCAGCTACTTTTTTCTTCCCCAAGGTTCATGTTGTTGTAAAATAAACAGATGTTGGGGGGAGAAATGTATACATTATAAATGTCTAAAATACTCCCAGTCACCCTGATTAACAGGCATAACACATGGTGATAAGGAAACAGAAGATATCCATAGTCACTGGCTTTGTTTTTGTTTTATATTTTCTACTGTAAAATGTTTGGCATTGCCAAAAAAATAAAACCTTCTTTGAAAGCCAGACATCTGTTTTCAGAGCTTTTGAGACTGCGAGCATGAAATGTAGGAAATATATAAGAAAAGAACCTAGCAAAGAGTCCTGTCCCCCCTTCTGAACATGAAAAGCTATAAGAAAATCAAATCCAAATAAATATGGAAAACCATTTTATGAACCAAAGTTCCTCTCTAAAGCCAATGGTTTATGTGGAATATATGTGACCTTCAGTTTACAAACCTGAGCTTGTTCTTAGCAGTTCACAAAGACCCTCTCAAGGGACTCCCAGCTCAGCATTTTCTTCTAGAGCTGCACAAAATTTAAGTCTGCTCTGGTGTAGTCGTGTTTCTGTGTCACTGTCCTATCTGAGCATCACATAGTGGGGGATTAAGTGCAGTGATTAAGATTGCTTACCTTATTTTCCCTTTCATTTTCTCCCACTCTGCGGAGGTAAAAATGAAAAGCAAGGACTGAGCATCCCAGTGCAGTCTCCTATTGTTTCTGATCTCATCCAGCATAACAAAACCATTAGAAATTCGTACCTGGCATCCAGACGGATCTGCAGCAGGTGTGAGTGGTGTGGCCCCAAGAATGGTCATAGATATTAGTCATCTGTTGAAAGAGAAAGCAGCCGTGGCCGTGCCACCCGTTTAATTTATCTGGGCAGTGTTCCTGAGTGTTGGGATTACTCTGTGGGATCTTTGAGGGATCTTTGAGGACCTGGTGCAAAATCCCACTGGAGTCCACAGGTTTCCACTGGCTTTGAAATAAGAACCAAGGCAGTTTCAAACTTCTGTGACACATTATCGGCATTTTTGTCACACATGCATTCATTCAGTCTTTTCCTAAGTTACTGTTTTAAAATATAGAGGTTTGAATTGCTCCACTGCTTTCCTTAGAATTATTTTTTTTTGCTTGATTTTTCCTCCTTGAGTAGACCCAACTTACAGGTGTATTTGCTAACATGCAACTTTGCAGAAATTAAACAGGTGGACATTATCTTTTTATTCTTCAGGACAAGTATTTGGGTAAGGAGAGCTGTACATGTTTTCAGGAAGGGGCCATAACACAGTTCCTTCTTGCAGCCTTTTTTTTTCTTTAAATCATTAAACTGCTTAACTCTATAATAAAGATTTTACCAGCTTATACATTTTATATGGCAATTCAGTTCAGTGATATGTCCAGGTTTAGTTTTAATATTTAATGTATAATTATGTAGTTATTACTATTAAGCAGTTTTGCTACTCTGGAAGACTCAGGCTTGACTAAACAAAAGTGAAACATTCTTCATTTATTAGCAAAGTGTGACCTGTAAATATTTCCCTGGTAAACCATGATTTCTAACAATTTTTAACATATTCTCTGAGAATCTCAGAAGAACTTTGAATCCTATTCTCTCCTGATGCCTGTATTCACCATTTATCAACAACCACAGATTTTGAATGCTCTGCAGTTCCCATCCACTGACAAGAGGACAGGAACATGCACACATAGAATTTACACTTTATAGGACCAGATCAGAATAATTACAGGACAAATAGAAGTTGCTGGAGATGAGGTGACTGAAGATGTTGGGACAGAAAATCCTTATGGTTAAACTTACCCTGCTTTCTTATACAAACAGAAGAAATATAAATCTGACACCTCTCTCCCAGGGGAGTTTGGAGGAAGCAAATAAGGACTGCAGGTTAGCCAGGAGCACAGATGATACCCCTGCTGATCTGCAGAGGTTTTGGTGATATTAAAATGCAGAGGTCCTGGAAAAGCTACTGCTCCACCCTTACAGAAACCGGGGAGACCTGGGGTTAAGATTCTTAATTTATGTAAATTGTCCACATAGCTTTATGATGATTTGTACACATTCAAAATCTGACACGATTTGTTGGTAGCCAGTAACAGAATAGTAATATATGTTGTATTGAAAAATTCTCTCTTGGGATTACCCTCCCTTACCTTAATAAATAGAAAGTTTTTACTGCCAATTCATATAAAAGCATAAGATATATTAATTAAAAAATATTTGGGATGCTTTTACATTAAAAATATCTGTTTTTATAAATTGGAAACGCACAAATACATGTGTAATATCACATATTTAACATTTGATAAAAATGTGATTTCCACATGGATGATTAATTGTTTTCAAGTGGAAATCTACCTCTAGTAAGTAGTTTAGGGTTAGAAAACCAGGCTTCAAAGGAATTTCGTATGCCTTCTTCACCTTTGAGATTCAAACACTGGAGCCAGGATTGAAAACCAAGGTATTTCAGGTGTCTGCATTTTAAAGACTTTGTTTATGTTAAGGCTTAGGTCACCTTAGTAGGTATGTTTTAATGAAAACATTACCTCTCTGTGACCTTTGGGATTTGAAGGTGAAAATGCAGTCACTGGAAAAAGGAATCCTAATTGTCATGGATGAAATCTTTGGCATTAAAGACATTGTTTCTCATCCTTGTGAGTGACTTACTGCTACAATAAAGTTTACTCACTTCATAGAAAAGCTAACACAGTGGCTTGTGATTTGTCTTCTTCCCCAGAAAACACAAGTCTGAAACATTAACAAAATTGCAGAATGGCTTAAAAAATATTTGAAGACAGCCCCTTAAAATGGTCATGCTTAATTTTTCTCTAAATAACTCAGCCTTGACAGGTACCACTCAAATATGAATAGAATTTGTGCTGATACCTGTGTTTTACAGGACATTACCTAGTTATTGGTGATTTATTTTACTGCCTGTTGCTCAAGAAATAATATCCAGCCATTAAGACAAAATAAAGTGTAGCAATAACACCCTTTCTATAACCATAGTAATTTATAAATTATGTCAGACATCTGGGACAGAGGTTCTTTATGTTAAATATTAAATCTATTTAGCAGTTTATTTGCAACATACTTGCAACTTCAAAAAGAAAGGAAGAAATGAAAGAGAGTGGGGGTTTTTCCTACATATTTTGCATTAATGAAGCTAACAGCCCTTGTGCATTTGCAATAAGTCAATTGAAGTAAATTACTTTTTACGAGTGTTAACTCCAGTTGTCACTGGAATGTCATCAACAAGTTATTCACTGCATTTCAAACTGGATCTTTTAAGTACAATAACATCAAAACTACTGAAATCTAAACCTTTATTTTTTCTTACAGAGAACAGGGAGGGTGGAAAGGATCTGTCGGTTGCCTAAATTCAGGTCAAGGTAAAGTGGGAGGAAAAAAAAGCTAATGTTTCAAAATCATCATTTTGCACTAGTTTAAAAGCCTGAGTGATGAGCGAAATACATCATATTTCCACTTAAGTCTTGTACAGACTGAAGAGAAAGATGGGTTTGTGAGCCTTTCTCATGTTACTTATCTACAACAAAATCCAAAACAAAACAGGACTCAGCAACACCTATCTTCTGTGTGTGAGGGAGCCCTGATGTGGGAGGTGAGCAAACAGAGACTGCATTTCTCTCTGAAGCCAAGCTCATGCTGTCCAGGCATTTCCCAGCTTGGACAGCAGCCAGCCTCAGGCTGGAAGTGACACAGACCCATTAGTGCTGTTGAAAGGTGAAACGTGGACACCAGGGCTTTGTCTGTGTCACCAAACTCTCAATTCCCCTGGGCAAAGCTTTGGGATGATTCGCTCCCAGGACTGCTCCCTGTGAGCAGCATGGGTAAGATCACACCATGTGTGCCTCCTTTCCAATGCAATTCCAGCAGGTTTCCAACATCACCATAGAACCTTTGAAAGGTTTGAAAACACCACTGATTCCAATCATTATCCCAGGACTGCCAGGTTGACTACAAAAACATGTTCCTAAGCACCACATCCCCATGTTTTTTGAATGCCTCCAGGGATGGTGATTCCACCACTTCCCTGGGCAGCCTGTTCCAGTGCTTGGCTACCCTTTAAGGGAGGAAATTTTTCCTAATGTCTAATCTAAACCTCCCTTGGCACAACTTTGTTCTCATCCTGTCACCAGTTACTTGAGGAAAAAGTTCAACCCCTATCTGTCTACAGCCTTCTTTCAGGTAGTTGTAAAGAGCACTATGGTTCCCCATGAGCTTCCTTTTCTCCAAGCTGAGCCCCCCCAGCTCCCTAACACTTGTGCTCCTTTCTTCCCTGTCTCAAATAGGTGCCATTGTAATGTCATAGGGAAGGAGGAATGGCAGGAAGCACTTTGTGCAGTGCTAGTTTGAAGGAAAGACTGGGATAGGAAGAAGGATAGAGTCAGGCAATGAGACCTGGTCCTAGTGGATACAGCAGGTGAAGGGACAAGGCCAGGCCAGAAAAGCAAAAACTCTCCCAGTACAGGGGATGCAGCAGGTTGGGCTGCAAATAATGTGCATCTTCAGCCACAGCTCTGTCCTGTTCCAAAATCCCCATGCATGGAAATGCCATTTTGCCAGTCTGTAGCCCCTTCACACAGCTCCTGTTCTCCTATCCCTGACACCAACTCTTGGGTAAGAATGTCTGTGTGTTTCAGTTTCTTGATCTGGAAAGGGAACTAATTTTATAAACTTTTCCTGGGTCTTGACTGAGTGCCCGCTTCTGCTCTTGCAACGTTGACACCAGGAATAGGCAAGGTTCTGAGGGCAGGCAAGAATCGAAGACTACAGCTAGAAGGTGAGCTGCAAGAAGGTGAAAAGGTAAGAGAAGAGCTCAGACAAGGTTAAGATGTGTCTGTAATAGGTTTAGCTTTAAAGTAGATTCCTCAGGCATTGCTGGCAGCAGGGAGCTGAGCAGAGTTATAACCATGCTCCTCCGGCAGGCTTTGCAATTTGGGCTTTTCTCCACACTCTCCTGCATGCACTACTCAAACACGTAAACTGGAATTAGCTCAGAGGTATCCACACGTGGTGCAGTCACACCTTGTCCTGCCCTAAGTCACAAGAATGAAAAATATCTACAGCTTCTTCCTGGAATGAGAAAAATAGCCTTTCCCAGTTCATTAAGGTCAGGACACCGCTGGAAGCTTGAAGAGGCAGGAAGTTTTAGCTTTGAAACTTCTTTATACAAGGGAAAAGAGTTCTTTGTGTTTGGCAGGAGAACAACAAAAGTCTTTGCTTTAATAACATTCTAATAATATGTAATATTATATACATTTGGCTAGTAAAATGCACCACAAATTGCTTTCGTTGAGCACTTGAGACAAACATTATAAGGAAGGAAGTCCAGTACTTGGCCAAATATGCAATTAGCTGCCACCCTGAAGCAGGATTTGAGACCAGTGTATTATCTTTTCAGGATTAAAGAAGTAGCAGTTAAAAATAGGAAGCCATAATTAAAAACAAAAAGACCAAAAGATTTAAGAGTACTTGTGGTGAAGCTCCTCGCACATGACACAAATTAGCGTGCTGCCCAGACAGAAAGAAGGAGGGAGGTGAAAAGAGCAAAGAATCTGATCTTGTCTTAAAATCTTGTTGGGATCCTACAGGCAAAATTGCCTGACCACAAGAAGTCACATGGTGGTAGCCCAGGCAGATCTGCCTCCTTCAAGTAATTTCCATGACAGTGAATTCATAGGAGCATCCGTTCTCTTGGTTGCCCTTCAAGTCAATTGTAATAGTCCTGGAGGCTTCAGTGGCATTTGACTTCAGTTTTCGTTTGAATCCACCAGCAATTTTGCCATCAACCTTGGTGTAAACAAGATCAGGATCTAAATCACTGGGGGAGGTTTTCCGCCAATATAAATTGCCTTCATTACAAGATAGGGCTGTGGCAATTCCACTCTCAAGCTGCAACAATTTGCACCATGGAGTTATGACAACTCTGCCTTAGGGGCAGGATAAATTGCCCCATACAGCAATGGCATCTTTTTATCTGTGTGAGATCTGCCCCTTGTTTTAGAAACTCAGGTGGAGCTTGCAATCAAATGCATTAAACATTTTTTTCCATTCGATTGAATCCAGCAGGGCTTTTGTCACTCACAATATCTGGGATAACATTCAGCTGTTAATCAAATAATGGGAGAAAAACATCCATGTGAAACCACGTATTTCAAAAGAGGAAAAAATGTCAAGACTATAGCATCAGCTTTAACAAATAATCTGGCCTTTGTTTACTGGTGGTGAGGTTACAGACAGCAAGAGGGCAAGATTTAAAGTTAATATAAACATTAAATTTTTTTCTCTGGCCTGACTCTTTTATTACCTTTATGAAAAAGTTGATAAAATTATAATAATTTTAAAAATAGATTCTAAGGGGAAAAAATTTAAAAAAAAAAAAAAAGAAAACCCCAAATGCTCATGTGCCAAAGAAGACTTATGCTTGCATGAGCTGAAGGTTGATGTCAGTCAAATTTCACTGAAGAGGAGATTTATAAACATGATGTAACTCTGACAAGCTGGGCTTTGTATGTTGGCAAAAGTTTAAGAAAATACCCGAGTACACAGGCACATACACACAAACATGTATCTATATTGTGTATTGGGTTTAAGGGTTTATTGCTCCAGAAAACTTATTGAAAGAGATTATGTGTCTCATCTTGTCTCTGTTTAAAAATAGAGCACTTATATCTGTTTTTTTTATTAGCTTGTTTTAGGATTACCTTAATCCTGCCCAAAATTTTTCACCACTTCCCCCTAGTGCAATTTGCAATGGTAATCTGTTTATGAAGGGTAATGTTAGAATAACTGTAAATATCTTTCCAACACAACCAAAACAATAAAAACAAAAGCTGCAGCTTAGGGGAGCTTTGGTGTGCCGAAAACCAAGCTCAGTTAAGCAAACCCTGCGATGGATAATAATCCAAATCACGTCACTGAACCATGGGAAGTTGCAAAGTGTAGGATAAACATGAAGAAACTTCTGCTTGCTGGGAAAATCCTGCCTTTATTTCATTTTCATGTGGTCTCATGGGTAAAACTGAGAATGATTTGGATCCTTATGTGGTTTTCCACATAGATGTAGTTGCTTATCCAAAAGATGAAAATAACCTGCTTTTTTATTATTTCATTTGGACAGGATTTTGCAGACATTTTTAAAAATTATTTTAATATGATTTTTCATAAGCCTGGTGAAATATCTGAGCTTGTAGATCAGTCAATGGATACAGACACAGATACAGACACTCCATGTAGTATCGAAGTGTGTAAATTCCCTCCTATCCTGATCAGGGATAGATAGGGGTGTGTTACACCTCCCTATTTAATCCATATACCCAGTCTTCCTTCACACAGAAACTTCACATGGGGTTTAAGATACTTAAGACTCATGTCTATTCAGCATCACATCACAGCTAAGGCATTCCCAGGCCCACTAGACTGGACATAGTTTCGATATCTTACAGATACATATTGCCACAAAATATGGTTAAAATCAACCCAATTGATAAATAAATAAAATAATAACTTCATCTATTTGGAACTGAAAGCCTGATAATGGGATGTGAGTTAAATCTAAACTATGCAGTCCAAGAACAAGGAAACTCTATTTACCTGGCTGTAAGCTGGACTCAGGGAAATTCGTGTTGCCAGCAAATCACAACCTCTTGACAGTAAAAATTAAGACAGGAATTAAAAAAAAAAGCATGGGTATGCTTTTTTGAATGATAAATCGCTTTATTGTGCCTACTGCGCAGCTGCCAACCACATGGTAAAACAGTGGAGAGAGCAATGGTGGGTGGGGTAGAATAGCATGGGGAAAATGCATGCTATATCCTTATGGACTCTTCTGTTTGATTTTTCACTCAAAATCAACGTTTAAGTTCTAATTTAGACTTTTATCTGCAGGAAATGCTAGTTGTAAGCTCTCTGGATCTTAGTGCCTCCAGCTGCAAAACAGAGAACACAAATACACACGCAGTGGCTTCAGTGGGCACGAGGGATGCTTGCAAAGTGTCCAGGTTCTCTGAGAGTGAATGGCAACCTGCACAGTAAAGAGGTAGACCCCAAACCTCCCCAGTTACAGGGTAAACTGAACGATGTGTGTCTTGATAAAACTCCAGAAAATGGCTTTCAATATGGGAGGTGCTACCATAGTTAGCTTGGAAGCTTCCATAAGAATCAAATGTGGGAGTGATGATATGTTCAAAACCACTGCTGTTCCCTTGGCAACCTAGACTCGAGGAAAAGAGTGGCCTGCAGCACTGAGACCTCTCACAGAAGAGGCAGTGGAAGATGCCTCTGATTAGACAATGCTGAGCAGAGGGTCGAGACTTCAGCCAAAGGTCTTTTAAAGGGAACAGGATATTCTTGTTTAATATTTCAGATCTTTGAGACAATAGATTGCATTAGAAAAATACACATCTCTCCATGTCACCCTCCCTCCCTCATATAGCCCTTCTTCACCTTCAGAATAAATGATCTGTCTTTCCAGGTGCTGCCACACAGCCAACAAAAATTCTCCATCAGAATTTTTTCAACAGCGGAATAAAATCTTCCTGAAATGGAAGAATTAAAAATACACTTAGGGAAGAGGATGAGAGATGAGGGGGGGAGGAGAAAAAGGGGGGCTCATTAATCTGCTCTAATAATAAATCCTTATCACTTATGCATTTCGGTTTCTCCTTCAGCCTCCACGTTCTATATTTAAATACATCTGCTTCACACATGCTTTGCCAATTAGCTGGTGATATTAACTGTTCAGCACTATCTATTAACACATGGCACTGCTGAACGGCATGAGAGACAAGCTTGACCAGGAGAGATAGTCATTCATGAGGCACACATTTCCCTCTATAACTCCAAGGTAGGAAGATAGGAAAGTGGCACAGCAATTGACCTAGGTTGTACATCAAGGCTAAATAGACACAGAGTAAATTACAGACAAGTGAGACAAGCTACTAACTGTTCCTTTAGCAGCCCATAATGTCAATAATTCTATTACAATGATTGCTGATTATGAAATGTAAATTTTTCCTTTTTTTTTTTTCCCCTCTCTCTGTCTCTCTGTCTGTCTGCACTGTAAAATCTGTAGCCCAGTGATGAAACAAATACATGTAGCTATTGCAGTAGGGGAGGGTTTTAGACTGATTAACGGAGAAACTTTCTGCATGGAAAAGGTTGTCAAGCACTGGAACAGCTGCCCAGGAAAATGGTTGAGCCACCAAACCTGGAGGGATTTAAAATTTGTATAAGACATGGTGCTTAGGATCATGGTTTAGTGGTGGACTTGGTAGTGCTGGGATAAAGGCTGGACTCAGTGGTCTTATAGGTCTTTTCCAACCTAAATGATTCTGTGATTCTATACTGATTCTATATATGGGCCAAAAAGACTCATTGTGATCATCTTGCAAGAGACACTTAGAAACCACATAAGCACAGACCTTCCCCAAACAGATTTCTGCTTTAACTAGAGAGCAACATCAAAACAGTTTGTCTGGTCTGTCATGCCATAGGAAAAGATATCTCAGTATTTAAATGGTTTTAATATTTCGCAATGTGATAATGCAAAAGCTTTTGAAATTCAGGTGCTTAACATCGAATTAATGCTAGAATAGCAGCTATTAAACACTAGATCTGTATTACTTATAAGGAGAGCTTGGATGCCTAGATCATCTAAATCATCTAAATACAGATGTCTTAAATTGTGAGCTGCAGCATACACTTTCCATTGCCTATTAACACATATATTTCCAACTGAAATGACTCAGGATGTCCTGCCTACCTTTTCATTCCTTCCCCAGAAAAATTTGGGTTTCCCCTGGATTTTGTATCCTTTCTATTAGTCTTGTGTAGATGTTTCAAATGCCCTATGACATATCAGCAACTAAACTGAATACCCAAAATTATATTGGGAGATTAGCCATCGCATTTCCAAGTTAAAATTAAGCTCAGCTATGGTGAAACAACTTGTGGCAATGGACAGAAGCATGACAGAAGAAGAGTAAGAAATGAGATTTCTTGCCAGTCTATCATTTATTCCCTGCGTGCTAATGTTTGATTGCCTTCACTGCCAACCTCAGTTTGCTCATGTAACAACTATGACTTCATCTGGAAGACATTGGTGATAAAATGTAGAATTTTGGTTTTTTGATACTCTTGTTAAGAAGGGTTTGCTGCCTCTACTAAGGGCAAAATTAATCTTTCTTATTTTATAGCCATTCATAAGTAGCCATGTCAGCCAGTCAGGTCACTGAATAAGTGCCTACAGCAAGAGGGCAGAATCAGCCTCTGGAAGTGCCTCCCTATCTAGAGCATCTCTAGAAGAAGTCTGAATTAGCATAGGTGAGATTGAATGACTATTTAGAAAACTGAAGAAATAAAATAATGATGTGCCCTTTATCCTTTCTTCATCTTTCATTTCTTTGCTTGTCTCATGATACATTAGGAGGTAAAGACACATTCAAAGTCAGAGCTGAAGGGCATTCCCGTCACAGCCAGTACACAACATGGCCATGCTCTGGTCACTCCGGCCCCTTTTCTCCTGTTTTTAAGGGTATAGCAGACAACAACCATGAAAACACTTAGCTACAGATAGAAATGGGGGAGTAACTGCTATCTGGAAGAGCATTTACACAAAAAGGGGTAATTTTTGGGGTGTTTTAGCCTCTTGAAAGAAAAAGGTCATTGAGATACCCATAGGGATCTCTCTTCCAGTACTGATCAGTGCTAATTTGCTGCTAACTGTCTTCAAATCATAAAACATTTAGCTCACCAGAGTTACAATGCATACACAAACCCATGTTCTCATTTAGTTGCTTTTTTTAGGCCCCAAGAAGCTCAAAGCCTAAAAGAAGGAAAAAGCAATGCCAAAAATATTACTTAAATTGTTAAATGGAAAGAAAATGGTGTTCAATTCCATGGTGAATTTAAAACCAGAAACAAATTTCTATTATTTTGTGGATTTTCACAGTGTAATTATTGACAGACCGTAAAGCTACATGAAGTTGCTTGGAGGATTTGGCAGATGAGAACCAAGCTCATTCTCATTGTTTGAGTCACTGGCACGTGGAAAAGAAAGATGAAGAAATAAAAACATCTAACTTCCAAGAAGAATAGTTGATGCCTTTGGATGACAATAAAGAGTCTGTTTACAAATAGGTGGATCAAGGTTGCCTAAACACACGCCTGGATTCTTTGAGTACCCTGGGGAAGTTAAGAGAGCACCATGACATGATGAAGGATTTGGGGTAGTCCTGTACCACCCTGCAATTGCAGCAGCTGCTGAGAGTGCAATACCTCCTATATATGTCCAAAATGCCTGTGCTTAGGCAAATAAATCCTACTCAGTATGTCAAAACCAAAACCCAGCAATTATTTGGAATTAAAACCTATTCTACATACGCAGCTGAGCATGAACATTGTGCAACGGGTGAAGGCAAGTGGTTGCCTTTAGTCATGCAGCATTAGAAATGGGTATTTATACTACCTATGTTTATATAGCTACACTAGAAAACTCTGCAAACTCTATAGACAAGAGAAAGACAAGAACATTTCAAACAAGGGGTCTGTTGCATGTCGAAACAATGCTCTGAAGAATCCTTTCACTCCTCTTTGCCTACAAAGGTGCACAAGCACATTCTTTACATGTAATACACTCTGAGCTAGATCACTATGGTCAGACTGGCCCTTCTCTGGTCTGGAACATCACATTCTTCACAGTTGTTTACAGACCTGCACAAGAAAGAAGGTCCTAAATGTTTTGAAATCCTAATCCTGAATTTGACACTGCTCCTCCCGTGCTGTGGGAAACTCACATAAGCACATCTTGCTGATTTGTAAGAAGAGATGACTGTGCATAGCTACCTTCTCTGCCAGGTTCTGGGAAGGATTATGGATATACTAACTTAAAAGCCCTTTGAAGTATAACAAAAATATGTCTTAAAAGGGCTAAGGCATATTGTTAAAGAAAGTGGTCGTGGAACATGTTGTAAGAAGAACTACTGAGTCTTAAGTCACACCAATACACTTTATAGAGCACATTATTTAATGCAGCCCTGAGTGCAGCAAGACCCCACACATGATCTCTACTCACATGTGTACATAGAATGGCTGCAGGGAGCTATAATGTACAGAAACATCAGCACACAGAGTCCAGCAGCAGCTAAAACATGCTATGTTAGGAGAAATTCATGGCACATCTGTCCAGTTGACACAGCAGATACCTGACCTACGTCTCTGAATGCAGACGAGTGGAAGGTGTCCCTGTCCATGGCAGAGGTTGGAACTGGATTATCTTGAAGGTCTCTTTCAATCCAAACCATTCTATGACTCTATTTCAATGGTTGCAACTTCATCAATAAGAGCTTTCAGTATTGAAATCCTTCTGTATATAATTGCAGATTAAAAAAAAAAAAATGGAAAAAAAGAGGAAGCTCAACTGGGAACATGATGGATAGTTCCAGGATGAGAGGTAGTTTTGCCTGATTTCCAGATATTCTGGATTTTAAGAGTATATCCCAGAGAGAATAATGGCTATGTCTGTTTGGGGAAAACACTTGCAGACTGCCTTAGATGAGATTTGTAGTGGACACCAGAAAAAATACTGCAGTTTGGTACCTTCAAGGATGGCAGAAGCTATAAAAGTGAGAAGTGTTTGAGATGAAGTGACAAAATTATAAGAAAATTGAGATCCGAACTATAGTTCCCTAAATGAGAGAAAAGTGTCTCTATCTTTAAACAGGCACATGATAGAGTTTTGAAATGGCTCCCCTTTCTGTTTTAAATAAGAGCTGTCTGGACTTTATTTTCAGGCAGTTTGATTCCTATGCTCTCTAGGAAAGGACTCAATACTAGGTGTGGAAATGGAAGGATCACATACTAAATATTAGACACGTATTAAATATGAGACACACAGTAGGCTCTCACTGCCCCCTGCGCCCTTCTCAGCACCTCCAGGCTGTGCTTAGGACTGAAGGTAGGAGCTGATTGACTAGATCTGTCATGCAGTACCTGGGTCTGAAGACTTGTGGGAACCCATTCTGCTGTGTTGGAGATGAGGATGAGTCACCCAATGAAAACTAGGCCAGCTGTGACATGTCATGACCGTCCATATATTATGTGACCTGATAAACTGAATGACCCTACTACTCCAGCTAAAGCATGGAGTATCATGCTGTGGGTGAGAAGAAAGAAAAAGGTCTCCAACAAGCTCTTGGTTATCCTATGGGGATGTGAGAGGTGCCCTGCTCTTCTCCTTCATTGGGGAAACCTTGAAGACAAATTTGAACATTGAGAAGGATGGAGTCCAAGTGTGCTTGGAATCATCCATTTCTGCTCTGTTTTGAAATTCTTCCTGGTTTAAAATCTATTAAATCTTAAGCCTGTCTTTAACATATTTTATTTAGAAAGCTTTTACTCCCAAAAATGCTTCCTTGAACTCTGTTCCTCATAAAAGTGTAATTTATTATTACTGAGGATAACACCAATGTATAATCCCTTTGTGATCCTTCGTACGGGGACTGTGGGAATGATAATTAAGTCACTTTGCAGCGCGCACACCTGTGAAGCAGGTAAACATTTATTAGCTCATTTAAAAAAAATTAATTAAAAAAATGTTTGTTGTGTTCTCTGCTTTTCTTTTCCTTGAAGGCACAGAGAGATGAAGCAACCACGACCTATATTATGAAATTAGAATGCAATTATTGCTTTAAGTAAAACAAAGCCCAGCCTCACACAAAAGGTGTGGAAACTCAAATTGCTAAATGATCCGATCGTAGTCACACTTGGTAATCAGCTCCAGTATTTTTTTGGCAAGATCCTGCTATGAATTATGATGGGAAAATGAAAAGACATGTCTTGTCCCATGCCGTTGCCATGTAAATGTATGCATCGTGTGGAGATATAAACACTGGAAAGATCTTGAGTTACACTGCCTGTGAGTAATTGCCATCTCTCTAAGCAGGCTGTTTGGAGTTGTAAGAAATAGGAAAATTATGCCTTTTGTTCAAGATTTGACAAAGTGGAAGAGCCCTGCCAGACCTGCCTTGTTTAATCATGTTAACTCAGCAGCAAAACGAACAGCTTCTCTTAAAGGGAACTTGGAGTTCCTGGAGGAGGAGGAGAAGGTTGTCATTCAGTGTGTGCTCTCTCCTATGCCATTGCACTGTTCTGCTCTTGGAATGAAGAGCCTTGAAGGGATTCCTGGCTGCATCATTTTGAGGAGAAAACAGTCTTCAAGTCATCAGGTTTCCAAGACATCCACGTGTGTCTTTTCATAAAGTCAGAATATCAGCTTTATTACTGGTATCTTTTGTGCCAGAGGTTGTACATGCTCATATGGAAGATCATCCATAAGAAAAGGCAAGGAAATATTGTGAACCTCGTGGGACATTTGGGCATGTGAGACACAGAGAAATTAGTGCCTTTATGATCATTCAGCAAATCCATGGCAGAGACCCAAGGCAAACCAAAGCAGACAGCAGGTGGTGACTCAGTGAGTACTTACCTTGACCCCTGCCAAGATGTGGGCAGTTCTACTCTTGTCACCTCCAACCCTCTGCATATCCCTCCCACAGGTGTTCCAGCGAACACCTGTGTGTCAGGACATCCAGGTGAAGGGGTTGGTCTAATATGTGCAATGAGAATAAAAATGAGAATAAAAAGATCCAATCTAGATCTGACAAACACCAGGCAATTAAAATTTAATATATATATGAATTTATACATACATAAATTTAAGAAGAAGTCCTGTCTTCTCTAAGGCATATGTAGACAATTTTGTTCATTCACCTCCATCTGCACAGTCTGGTTTTCGCATCAACCCAGATACTGGTAAAGATTATGGTTTTCAGGAGTAATTGTGTGTGAGAGAGAAGGCACACTGCCTCAAATTTACTCAAACTTTTCTCCCTGATCCCATGACTTCATTACAGCCCTTGGCAAAAGGCATAATTGTGGAGGATGGATGACAAGATTCAGGCATTCTTGGTACTATTCACTATGTCTGCTTCCCATAGTAACAGGGATAGAAAAAGGAAAATTACTAAACTTGTTACCTCTTGTACCACCCATGTCTACAGATTGAGAGACATCTCAGAGATGAAAGGTGCTGAAAGTTTTTTAAGTAGCTAAAGACAAATGCCAGACTTACCACAAAGCCCAGGCCATACATATTCTAAAGTTTATTTTGAAGGCAAACATGTCCTTTAGGGGAAGAATATTCAGTCTTTATTTTTAAGTGTCCAGCAATAGAGAAAAGATATTCTTGAAAGCATCAGTTTGCTATTCCAGTTGGTAACTGGGTTCATGGTTATACCTTACTTCTTTTCTATTCGAATTTTTCTGTTTCCTATTTCAGTTTATTGTGTGGTTTTGGACTTCTGACAGAAGTAAAATATCATAAAATATATGTTTGTCATGTAGGTGTATACAAGCTGAAATCACTGCTCAGCCTCCTCTAGGATAAAAATACAGACTGAGTTCAGTGCGTCTTTCATGCCAATGCAAGTCCACATTTCAATATTTCATCACTCCACTGACTGACCAAGGTGTGAACAAAGGGTTCATGCCTGAAGGGAGAAATCATACCTATGAAAGATACACACCCATGGATTAAAAACTTTGCATGATGCACCCTGGACACTCAAAAGGAGCCTTAGCTCCTTTCTCCACCACTATGTTCCCCATTAGCATTCCCCATCACACTGTGAGCTCCATATTTTGTTGTGAAAGTTGGTCACTTTCTCCTCATCCAGACAACATTCACTCTTAAGATCCATGTGGATAAAATACAGACTAATGCATACTTTTTCACAGTGATTAACTGCTTTATATTACACCTCAACTGATACCTGAAGGTCAAGACAAGGTGTGGGCAGCCTTGGCCACTCATGGCTGTGCCATCAGTGAACAACAGCCTCAGAGCTCTGAAAGGCAAAGGCAAAAGACACCTGGAGGAGTGATAGTTTCAGCGCTCCCACTCACAAATCCTCCATGCTTGTCTTTATGTGCTGGTGTTACTGGTCTTCATGTGTTTGTTGTTTCTTTGCTATCTTGTGTGCATTTGTCTTTTTATTCAAGACTGAAATAGACCAGGTCAGGCAGAAATGATCCAAGCCCAAACCTCCATTGTGTTCTGCTTCCTAGAACACAGCAGATCTGTCAAAACTTTTTAAGAAAATTTTTCAAGGAAAATAACTTATCTGCCTTGGGGAGAGCTCTGCCATATTTCACAAAGTGGAGGGCTGGAATACCTCTGTTGTGAATACAGTCTGAAACAGCTGGGGCTGTTCAGTCTGGAGATGAGAAGGCTCCAGGATTACCTTAGAGACTCTTCTGATGCCAAAAGGGGGCTGAAAGAGAGCAAGGGAGGACTTTTGGCAAGGACATGAAGTGATAGGACAAAGGGGAATGGTGTTAAGATGAAGGAAAGGAGGTTTAGATTGGAAATTAGGAAGAAATTCTTTACTGTGAGGTTGGTGAGACACTGGCACAGGTTGCCCAGACTGTGAATGGCTCATTCCTGGAAGTGCTCAAGGCCAGGTTGGACAAGGCTCTGAGCAACCTGGTCTAGTGGAAGGTGTCCCTGTCATTGACAAGTGGTTGGAATGAGATGAACTTAAGGGTCTTTTCCAACCCAAACTATTCTAATAGTCTATACCTTTTCTTTTTATTTACAGATTTTCGTAACAATCTGCTTTCATAACTACTAGCATGCACATGACTTTTCCATGAGTCCATTATTTACAACTTAAAATGTGGATTTTATAAAGCTGAAAGATTCTTCTATGGTTTTATGAACAATTTGCTTACTTATTTACTAATACCTGTTATGCTGAGTGTCTAATCTTCTGTGGGATTCTTTTTCCTGTAATGCAGCTCTCATATGTAGTATAGGTGGATCTACTAATGAAACCTGTTATTAATACTGTCCAGCACTTCATTTTGTGATGTTTATAATTATCTGCAATTTTCAAATTTCAACTGAGTAGGCCAGACGGACTTAACTAAGGTGTTATTTAGGTCTTATAAGCTTTAGGGTGATGGATATTGTTTATTTCAATCCAGTAAACTCAAATGAGCAAGAGTCATTGCTATGGCTTAGCCTGAGCTGAACTGAGGTTGATGGCTTTAGGAGGAGCTTGTAAGCTCCCTGTTATCCTGCCAGGTCCTCAGCGGAATAAGAAAGAGCAAGGAGCAGGTACCCGTGTGCACCATCACCCTGCAGGCTTCACTGTTTGTGCAGTCTGAATCCCCACTTGCTCAGGTGCTCCATTTGCCTGGAGACACCTGCAAGCCAAAACCTAAAAGTAGATGTCTCAGTCTGTGAACTGAATCCTGCCCTCCCAAAAGTAGATGAGAAAAATCCTATCTCAACTCTCCAAATCATATAAATGTTGAAACATCAACAGATTCTGAGGAAAAAAGATAGCATTTTGCTGGAGTATTTCCAATAATATTTAGCAAGCAGAACCATGGAAAAGCCCAGGAGAAAACCAATCATTCTGTCATCAACAGGTAATAAATAATGGTGGTGAGGACCACCCACTGAACAATGAAGACAAACACAATTTTGAGGAGCTGTTCAGGGAGTGGGACCCAGCCAATCTGCAATCTCAATGAGGGAAAGAGACTTTCTGAATGTAATACGAGTGCAAACAAGGGTATGAAAACTGAGAGGAGCGTTATGTGAATACATGTAGGAGCTCCGGAGCTCCAAAGCTCCACTGGTACCACTGCATGGCAACCAGAACTGGTGTCCACAGTAG
The DNA here is from genome assembly GCA_013396755.1 of Sclerurus mexicanus. Taxonomy (NCBI): domain Eukaryota; kingdom Metazoa; phylum Chordata; class Aves; order Passeriformes; family Furnariidae; genus Sclerurus; species Sclerurus mexicanus. The sequence continues at coordinate 1,072,312 of VWZF01002690.1, forward strand.
GATGAGGATGACTATGCAGTGGTCAGCAGCATGCTGATGTAGCTTATACAATTTCACAGACAGATTAGAATTTTTAGATGGAATGAAAAATAAGAGCAGAATTTTTAAGTCCTGAAGTCTGAACTACCTCTACCTGCAGTGCAGTTATTGAAGGATTGAAAAGATTCATCAGAAAGAAGAGTCACCATAACAGAATTAACCTAATTTAAAAAGTTGAGAGGGGGTTGTGTTTTTATAGTTGGTACTGTATTTGACCTATCTCCTGTTGATTTTAAGGACAAATTTTCCAGTGATTTCAATATTCTTCTAACTAATGAAATCTGTGTTAAACTGCAGCTTTACTGATTAAGTGATATCATACCACTGCTTGTTAATCCAAATTACACTAATTTTTCTGAGAACAGTGTAAGGGAACACAAATGCCTACCTGAAGTCTTTGGTCATGCAGTTTTGGTTATTATGGTCACTTTGCTCAAGTTTGTGTTTTTAGGTTTCCCCAAGGAATAAATAATGCTTCCCCATGTAAATTATGTGTGTTTAACTTGAATGAGTTTTGAATACAAAGTGAGATTGACACTGTTGAGTTATTATAAAGATAACCAATTTGATTATTTAATGTGTATTTAAATTGCTCCGTCATATTCTTCCACTACCAGAATTAAGGAATAGCAGATTAGATGTCACTCCCCTAAAATGATTCCTTCTTATTCATTAGGGGTTTAGTAGACCATATTTAGATGCTTTGGACAAATCTGAATGCAGGCCAAAGAAAAAGTGAGAGATCATGGCCATTTCTGACTGTTGTACATACACGGGCAGTCAAACGTATTACATCTATAAGATCAATATGTACACTGACTAAATTTCATGTGGGATTCAACTATACTGTTCTTACAGCAACTGTAGAAGCTTTGACCAAGGCATGGGAGTCCCTTTGCCTGAGGCACAGAAGAGGCAAGTAACAGAAAATCTCTTTGTCTGAAGACTTCTAAACTAATGAGAAAAGTTCACAAAAAGTGGAAGAAAACAGTCTGGTATCCGGTGGGAAAAGTGAGATGCAGAGAAAACAAAAAGTACAAACTGGACCCAGTACTTAGCTGCCAGTGCCCATGGTTTGGCTGCCCAGAAGCCGCCCTTTGCTTGACGAGCATTCATTAAACACTGTGGCTACCCTGAGATATTGTCTGCATGTCCCTAAGGAGTGAAAGGCAATCCATTTTAATGTTCATATGGTTTGGCTTCAGTACCTCTTTCTAAATCTGTATTGGTTTTTTCTGCATTCTTTAGTTTCTGTTAATTCCTTTTTGGGATTTTCAGTTCTGTGATACTTTTGGCAAAACATTAAGTTATCCACTGTTACTATTTCTTCTTTTTTTTTTTTCTTTTTTTTCTTTTTTTCCTACTTGAGGTTTTAATTATTAAGGTAACATCCTCAGAATGGTGAAGAGCTTTTGCTGTTCTTGAACTTTTACAATTTTCCTCACTGAAATGTGGGCTTCAGGACATTGCCTTGCATTTTTGAACATGTGGATGGAAAAGCTTACATGTAAATTCATTTCATTTCCAAATGACATAAATAAAAAAACAAAACCTGGGGTGAGGTTTATGTGGGTGCTCAGTTTAATGGACCAGTTTGTATATCGCTGCCTAATCTTTACATGATTACACCAGTGTCAGGGTTTAACCCCAGCCAGCAACTCAGCCCCATGCAGCTGCCCACTCTCTCTCTTCCAGTGGGATGAGGGACAGAATCAAAAGACTAAAAGTGAGAAAACTCGTGGGTTGAGATACAGTTCAACAGGTAACGCAAAAGCCATGCATGCAAGGAAAGCAAAGCGAAGCAAGGAATTTATTCCCCACTTCCCGTGGGCAGACAGGTGTTCAGCCATCCCCAGAGCTCCATCAAATGTAACACTGACTTAGGAAGACAAGCGCCATCACTCCAAATGTCCCCCTTCCTCTTCTTTCTTCTTCTCCCAGATTTATATGTTGGCCATGACTTCATATGGCCTGGAATATCCCTTGGGTCAGTTGAGGTCAGCTGTCCCAGCTGTGTCCTCTCCCAGCTCTGTGTGCACCCCCAGACTACTCACTGGTGAAGTGGGGTGACATAGCAGAAAAGACTTTGACTCTGCATAAGCTCTGCTCAGAGAAAAGGAANCAAAGCGAAGCAAGGAATTTATTCCCCACTTCCCGTGGGCAGACAGGTGTTCAGCCATCCCCAGAGCTCCATCAAATGTAACACTGACTTAGGAAGACAAGCGCCATCACTCCAAATGTCCCCCTTCCTCTTCTTTCTTCTTCTCCCAGATTTATATGTTGGCCATGACTTCATATGGCCTGGAATATCCCTTGGGTCAGTTGAGGTCAGCTGTCCCAGCTGTGTCCTCTCCCAGCTCTGTGTGCACCCCCAGACTACTCACTGGTGAAGTGGGGTGACATAGCAGAAAAGACTTTGACTCTGCATAAGCTCTGCTCAGAGAAAAGGAAAACATCACTATATTATCAACAGTTTCCAGCACAAATCCAAAACACAGCTCCATACCAGCTACTGTGAAGAAAATCAGTTCTAACCCAGACAAACCAGTACAATGCTGCAAAAGTATTTTTTATGTCCAGAAAAGTTGATTTAATTAATTTGTTGTATCAGAGGGAATAAGTCAAATGTGTTACCTCAAAATATGATGGAACTTCAAATCTGGTCTCTGCTTCAAAATAAAATAATGCTCTCGAAGAAAAAACATCTGAGTGGAGTACCTTTAAGTAGAAAATACAATATAGGAGGAGATTGAATCCCCAAAAGTACTTTCTTTTCCAGTTCCTGGATGTGTTTGATAGGGAAAAGAGACTGTATTCAGTGTGTTTAATGTACCAAAGGGATTCTGATGTCTGACTAGTGTGCAAGGCTTTGTACTGCTTGGCAAGCACTTGGGTTCTGAACTGGGCTCAGTGTGGGCCTTGACATGCACTTGGGATCCTGACGCACTCTCTGAACACAGGCTGTTCTGCAGAAGACACACCCATTTTTAAAACTTGTGATTCACAAAAGGCAAAACAGCGTCAGCTGCTGTCATAAATCCATCATTCTGGTAGCCAGCATTGTCTAGAACTTCCTTGGCACTGTGGCATAAGGAGGAGAAACAGAAAAATACTGCAAGACAACATTTATTTTTTATTTTTATTACTATCACGTACTCCCTTTGGCAGGGGGATGGTAGCTATAGGGTCCATGGAGCTATGATGTGCTCTCAAAGCAAGCCTATACAGTTCCCCAAGCTGATGTCTTGCATGGTAGCCTCCCTGCCAGGCAGGTCACCAGCAACAGGACTTTGACACCACTGGCATTAAATTCCACGTGATTTTTCAAACTCAAATGGGAGCTCACACTCTGTCATTGCAATTTGCCATCCTGCTAGAAGTTCATGTGCAAGAAGTGGTGTGAGACCTCAGCATTTTGGGGGTTGTGGATCTCCATGTGGAATGTGATGGCAAAAGGTATGAAATAAGTAGTAGTATGTGGTCTCACTCCCTATTCCCTGTAGCAAGTTCTCATGTGCCCTTGCAAAGACAGTTAGCTTTAGGGTCTTTAACAACTGAGCATTAAAAAAGTCAGTCTTGATTTTGACCATGACACAGACTCCAAGTTTGAACATACAAGTCACAGTCAGGATTGTGCCCATGTATCTTACTCCTTCAAGACTCAGCATCTACAACTGAGCTACTTCCCCCAGAGTCCCTTCATAGGATGGGGGTAGGAGCTTCCTTCAGGCAAAATTCATGTTAATTTGTTTTATTCCTAGCCACCTGCCTGAAGGCTGAATCACTTTCCTGCTGCTGTCACCTACTTCTCTCTGGTGATTAAAGTGAACAGCTGGGGTAAGCACCTCCACCTTCTCACTTTTGGCAATGCCAGCCATAACCTACTGGTGTCTCTGTTCTCATTTCTCACATGTACGATGGCACTTCTGTTCTTTCACAGTTCCAAGTCACATTTATTCAATAGTAAAAAATATATGAAAGGAGATTCTAGCTTGATTACCTTGTATACAGACACTGTATTTTAGATGTGTAACTGAGATCAGTGTAGATAATTTGTTATAAAAGTAGCAGAAATGGCTCTCTAACCTAAAGTACAAAATAATAATAACAATTACTATTATTTTTGTCATTAGGAACCTTAAACTTAATTATGGACAGGAACATGTATGTTTTACATTGGCCCTGAAGTCAAAGTGATGATAAGCAATGGGCTTTTATCAACACTACTAACACCCTTTCTAAACATGCAGATTCTGCCAGAAATAAACACAGATTTTCAAGGTGCCATCTCTAACTCCAGCTTCTCTAACTCCAGCTTCAATATTTATTATTACTATTATTTCTTCTATCCTGAGTTACCATGCAGATAGAAAAGGGAGGAGGGATGAATTGGTTTTGAAAGTCTGTCTCTTATGTCTAGGCAAGATATTGATGTGTAGTCCCAGGCAGGAAATTTTGTGGAATTCAAAGGAAGGATGAAAGTCATTCTCCTTCCTGCTGGTATTTGAACTTGCATTTTCTGCAAGTTTGGATATTTCTAAAGACACATTCAGAGCAATAACACACTACTTGCAGCTGCCACTTAATTGATTAAAGACTATGTTTAATTAAAAACTGTCACAAGAACAGAGCGATGGAAGAATGAGTTAAAATTACATTTCAGCCCACCTGAAAAAAATGAAGCTCAAAATATACATGCTGAATCACACCACTAATTGGAGAAGCATATTCAAGGATACATCCAGAACCTTCCTGGAAAGATCCAAGAGAACTTAATTGTACATCTGTCAACATTACCTATGGATCCATATCTATGGGTTGCACATGCCCTTGGTTATTTTGGGAGGGAATGGGTTGAAAGGGCAGAGTTAAAAGGTTTGTGGAAACGCTTGTTTTATTCATTCCACAAAAACAGACAGAGATGGCAACTTGGTTGCACGTAGCTGAGTGAAATGTCTGCATTTAATGGCCACAGGACTGCATGCCCTTTAAAACTCACATGACGTCACCTCTTGCCATATCTATAGAAACGTATGAGTCCTTTTGTGGAGCGCCTTTTTTTTTTTTTGGTTGTTGGGGTTTTTTTGGCATCAAGTCTTTCACTGCAGCTGGCCATTCCTCTCGTCTCAAGACAGACGCCGCTGTCACTAGATCAATTACCAGCATTCATTTTGTCTCGTGCTGTGACCCAATGGACTCCTTGTTCCCCTTCTGCTGGAAGCCTGAGAAGGCTCCAGCCAAACTGGCCGCTAGCTACTGACCCCTCCACAGACAGCCTTATTAGGGTAATTGCAAGGCTGGAAGCAGCCGAGACTGGGGCCCAATTACACCTGTCCTTGCCCAATTCAACCAGGGCTTAAATTACTTGGATGGGTCAAGGATGGTAGTGTGCTCAGGTGAACAAAAGCTTTCCCTCTATTCTTATGCCTTTCAGAGACAGACATTCTTAATTATGCCTGTCATTGGGACATAATAAGGCTGATTTCTTTAAGTGGCATCTTTCTTCAGCAGGGCAACTGATGCGTTGTCTTATTGAACACCAACACCCAGCAGCCCAGGTATTGGGAGCAAAGTAGAGTTAGAAGCAGCTTTTTGGGGTTTTCCTCTTCACGTGTTATGGGACAGAGAGAAGTCAGTGCCTAGTGTGCATCATGTGCTCTTATGCATGGCAATGGTTAATGAAAGTGGTGATAAAAGCATGAAAAAGGGGAGGTTCATGCTTTTATTGTTTTCCCATGACAATAATCATGTTCTGAGTCCATTAGTTTAATTTTGTTTGAAGGAGATGGTCATTCAAAGTGTTGAGATGAGCTATAACATTGATTTATGGACAAAAAACAATGAAAGCAAAGTTGGCCTCGTGCTTTAATTGTCTTAATGAGGGACTTGGTTTCCCAAAGTTGGGAGCAAGCACCATCATACCTCAGAAATGTAACATTCTCAGCACTTTTGGAAAACACTCCAGTGTTTAAATATTTAAATACATATTTATTAAACTACATTTTAAATTCTCACACTTAGTAATCTTGGGAAATTGCAGAGCTGCATATGGACCCATGTCTGTATTATTCTATTTATTTTCCTAACAAAAAAAGGAATTAATTAATTAATGTGACAACAAATGACAGATTTGAACACACAGCATAAACACACTTTTTTCCTACTTACTGTGTAATATTGAGAGATGACTTGTTTAATTTAGTTATATTTTACAAGGCAGGTGAAATAAATTACAAAAATAAAACCAGGAAAATGGGAAGCAAAATATTATTTTTAGAGAAGATAGCATATATAACCTTTGCAGAATTAAGAGAGTATCTAGCTTCAGTTCATTTGAATATTCTAATCAATATTATATAGGACTTGTAATAAAAACTGATTCTAAAATATTCATTACTCATTTACCAACTGAAAATAATTTTTTATTTCTTACAAGGTCAAGTTTCAAGAACACAAGCACAAAATAATAATTGAACAAAAGCTGTTTACCACCCTGACAAAACAATGCAAAAAATAGGAAAATAAAAAATATGAATACTGACAGTTTTTATGAATACCTTTCTTGGTTTTGTAAAATAATTTTTCAATTAAAAAAAAATAGCCAAAATTTTTGTCCACCTTTTTTCTTTTTTTTCTTTTTTTTTTCTTTTTTTTTTCTTTTTCACAAAACTGCCATTGCCTGACCACATAATTTTCAAAATCACATTTTACTTTTCTTGAAAATGATTAGCAAGAAAAATTATTGCACATGGTTAATTTTGATCATTTCCAATTTTCACTGTGTCATTTCTTTAGAAAATCACACTAAGAAGTTTCAGTTATTTTCTACAGAGAAGAAACAGTCTTGTAACAAATTTCAGGAGTTCCCTATTTCATGGGAAGTGGGATAAGATAGGCTAGGTTAGGATAGAATAAGACAGAATAGAACAGAATAGGCCAGGACAGAACACAATAGTCCTAATGAGGATTTTGGATATTTAATATAATTAAAATGGTCATTGGTGAATAGCAAAACTTATGAGTGAATCTACAAGTCTCTGTGTGTGATTCTGTGCAGACATAAATCTGTGGGATATTGTTATCCTTTGCAACAACCTCTTGACAAAATGAATGTTTAGTGAGAAGGAGAAGTTACACATTTGCTCTTCTGGAGCAGACCTGGGTTAGTAATCCTTTATCACACTGAAATCACTTTCTTTGTGAAGAGTCTGTCAAAAGCAGTAGTGAGAGACTACATTTTAGCACATATAAATAAATCAAAACATGTAATTTCCCAAGGAAAAACCCTAGCAGTTGCAGCAATGAACCAGTGAGTTTTATCCCATTTCTAGCAATCTGCTTCTGAGCTAGGTTGCATCACCGAGTGTTGGGACTGCTTCCAGTTTAGTCACAGCATTCTCCTCCCTTCTGTTTGATCAGATCTGACCTTTAGCATTAAAAAGTGCTATTTTCCGTGACATTGTTTGTTTTGCCTTGTGAAAATCCGTTATGAAACCATCTTGCAATACTAATCCAAACAATAGACTCATTTAAAACCATTAGGTTGGAATCCATCTGCCTTAAAAAAGTTATTCTGAAGCAAAAGGATTCCTCATAGTCTAAGAAAACAATTTCCAGTTGCTATCAGGAGATGCATATTTCATCAATTTTGATGGACAGAATAAGGTGAAATTAATCCTACCTTATGGAATTGAAGCAATAAATATAATAAAACCAAGCATATATTACTGAAAGTAAGGTGTGAGATCTCAGGTTCTTCCTGAGATCAAGAATTCACATACATGGGGTCCTGTTTTGCCCCTGGCAGTGTCAGCACCAAGTTACAGCAACAGCAGCTGGGGGCTGTTTAGCAAAAAGTGTCAATTCCACAGGTGGGGAAAGAAAGAAAAAAGGATTATTTCTGGAAAAACTATTATAGAACACTCATACTTAAGATTGTTTTATTTTTTTTTAAATAGCCTCAAAAGAAGCCACAGGATATTAATACATTAATGATAATGTCTTTTCACTTCACTCAAGGACTTAAATCCACTTTATAAACACTATTGAAATGTCATCACTGATTTGGTCAAGCCATTATGAACCACATCAGACATTTCCTGATTCTCTCTGGAGACTCTCTAGTTTTCTCTGCCTTTCCTTGATACCCAACACACCTAGTGAGCAACAGGAGCTCTTTACAAAGAATGGAAAAATTACAGGGAGTAGGAGGGAAATCCACTTCATGAATGACACATATGCCCAGGTGATGAGATGGAACACAAAGATTTTGCTCATTTCTAAGACCAAGAAAGTAAGATTTTAATTGCCCTTTTTTCCCTTTTATTTTTAAAAATTATCTCCAGTTTTTTTCCATACAACCCTGGCATCTGGCCCAGACCTTCTAAGTCTTTTTCATGAATAGGTGATGCCCTTCATTACAAAACTCCTCATTCAAGTTTTAGGGCATAAAGTTTGAAACCACTGCTTTGCACCACTTGTAAAGGAGTCATTATTTTGAATCTCCACATCACTGCTGTGGAGCAGTATGAAGTTTATTGTACAGTTTACACAATGTAGAACATTGATTAGGAAAAAAAAATTAAGAAAATATCCATCTAAGGATGGTTTATAAATTAGGACGTGCTAAAATCTAAGAATTTGTTTCAAAGGAAGCAGGCATGATCATGCAATCATAGAACAGTTTGGAAGGAACCTTAAAGGCCATCCAGTTCCAGCCCTGCTGCCATGGGCAGAGGCACCTTCCACTAGACCAGGTTGCTTGAAGTCCCATCCAACCTGACCTTGAACACTTCCAGGGATGGGGCAGCCACAACTTCCCTGGGCAACCTGTTCAGTGCCTCATCTCTCTCACACAGAAGAATTTATTCCTAATATCTAATCTAAATGTACTCTCTCTTTCAGTTAAAAGCCATTCGCCTGTGATCCTGAACATGAATCTGTAATACATTAGCTACATGGCCTCACTCCTCTTTTTTGGGAAAAAAAAAAAGAAAAAAAATTAGACTTTTTGAAATTATAACTTGTAATTCAATTCATACTTTTGCAAGTAATATGATACACATTGTCTCTTGTGCCTTTGATGCATCTGTCAGTGCAGCATGGTAGGAGAACCTTATGCACAGATGGGAATTACGGTATCTGGGCCAGATCAAGAGCAGCTTTTGCCATGTTAGAGTGTATGTTTCAATTTGTGCTGGCAGAACTGAGATCAGAGTCAGTCATGTGAGCATGGAAGTGAACACAACTCTGCTTCCCATTTAAAACAGCTTTCTCAAGTGGGATTAAGGGATTAGGTTTTGTGGTTGTCTTCCAGAAGCAATGTCACGGGGTGGTTTTACTACGGAAAGACCTGGTGTTTCGCCAGTGCAAAAAAAAAGTCTGCTGGCAACAGGAATGTAAAATCATTGAGACAGAGGCTCAGCTCAGCTGCAGCAGCCTTGCCCCAAAGTTACATGAGCTCTGACTGTCCTGCAGCTAGATTAAAATTTGATGGTGAACTTCTGAAATTCCCCTCTCTCCATACTGCCTCTCTTCCAAGATTCCTGCTCCTCAGCAGAAGGGTCTGAAGCAGAATATGAACAACTGCTGTTTGCACATCAATATTGTGACACATAAATTGAGTGTATTTTAATATACCAGGCTGCTTAACCAATTTATATTTTGGCTTCCATTGAGCCAAATAGTGTACTAATTCAGGAGTTGCTTCATGAACTATTTAGTCATCTTGCTGGTAAATCAATAAAATTGAGGGGGGATATGAAGACAGTACTGACCTCAGCTATACAGTTTCAAGCAGCTGCCATGTGTGGGTGAGAGCTGTATCTCCATTATTTCCATGAAGCCTGAGCTCAGTGCAAGTGAGAATAACAAACACAGCAGAGATGTTTGAGCATCCTTCCATTTACCAGACTGACTTCTTCAAAAGCTGGTAGTAAGCAGAGTTTATTTAGCTTGAAGTGGAGTGCCTGAGGACACTTTTAATGCACAAACTCCATCCACCATTAGCAGGAAATTTCCCATTGTGTGGACAGCAATGGGATTAAATGTGGTCTAACGTGATGTCCTTTGACCTGGAAAAGTCCTGTCTCGTTTCACATGGCCATTTGTTGATGGGGACTATTGCAGTTTCCTGTTCTGATTTGGAGGGTTGCAGACTAAAAATCATCAAAATCATAGTATCAAGGTGATAAGATCACATTTTTATTTGTTATCAATAATACTCTCCATGAAGTACCTCTGTCTCAAACATTGCTTTAAAAGCCTTAAAGTAATTTCAGATGTTTGGTCATCAGGGCTACCTGTACCAAGAGTAATCAAACAAGTCAAAGCAATCTTATACAGATGGGTGTTGTGTTCCTTGGGGCCAGCCTGAGGGGAAACTCCATCTTTGCTATCTGGTCTTAAATAAGCACTGCAGCTACCTCTGGAATTAACTGTATGTAGGCACCTGGTCTAGGTCTCATCTGCTGCCCAAACAGCCTTTTCTCTTGCCTGCAAGAAGTAAATGGCACCTGACAGTAACAGCCCATCATCCAGATCCAGTCCACAGATCACCATCAGGACCACAGAGGCCTGAAGGACTATGCCAGCCTGCTGGGAAAACAACACAGTGGCTTCTTGTGCAGAGATAAGGGTTCCCCCCTCACATTCCGCATTCCTTGAGAGCGGACTAGTGGCTCCCTGTAGGCTACAGCTTAAAATCAAAATAGGGATGACTAATTCCCATGCCCTGATCTAGTTAACACAAATAAATGAAGTGGCCTGGTGGTGTAATCTGATTTTCAGTGTTCGCAGGAGGAATTTGTGGCTCAGTTCAAGGATGTCTTGGTCATGTCACAGGTGGAGAGAGCAGCATTGCAGATCTGAAGGCAATAATGTTTTTCCTTGTGCTGTCCCTCCACAAAGCCCAGATGGTGATTCTTAATAGACTGTGGCTCAGAGAGAAATACTGCCTCCTTGGTGCTAAGCATGGTGTGATTTTTGGATTCTGGATTTGATCTGAATGTACATATGAATTAGACTTAATGCTCCACTCTGACAACAGGGCATACAATGATTTCCAGGGGATGGGGATTCTGTTTTTCTCTGGCAATGCATTGCATGCACTGGAAATTCAAGTTAGTAGCATGTGATCTGGGTCATGTTGACAATGTATTTCCAGGGTATGAGCCAAAGAAAAAGAGAAAGGGAGAGAAAGAGTTTCTGCATTCATAAAAAGCCGCATGTCAAATAGACTTAGAATCATAGAATGGTTTGGGTTGGAAGGGACCTTCAAGATCATTTATTTCCACCCCTCTGCCATGGGCAGGGACACCTTCCACTAGACCAGGTTGCTCAAAGCCACCTCTAACTTGGCCTTGAACACTTCCAGGGATGGGGCATTCACAGTTTCTTTTGACAACCTGTGCCAGAGCCTCACCACCCTCACAGTCAAGAATTTCTTCCTAACATTTAATCTTAATCTTTCCTCCTTCAGTTAAAAACCATTCCCCTTTGTCCTGTCACTATCTACGTGACATGATAATAGTGTGCATGTTCCAGGTGGTAATTTGGAGAGCATAAGAAAAGGGAGATTCTGGTTGCTGCAGTTCCCCTGCAAAAATACCCGCTTATTATGAAAGTGAGAATTGAAATAAAAATTCAGCCACTTGATAGTAATAAAAAGCTCAGGTTTAACACATTTTATATTTTTTTTGCTGAAAAGTGAAGGGTTTCCCTAGAAAACCCACCTGCATGATGTCACTTGTATTTGAGATCTGCTGTATCAATAAGAGTTCTGTTGCCACTAAGGCTTTGAGATTTCTCTGCTGAATCAATGCATCTGGGGAGAGAGAGGAAAACAGGGAAAGCCATGAAGTAGATATCTAACACTGACACCATGTTGCCACCACTTCTCTGGTCTGATCCTGACTCCTTCATCAATGATTTTGTAAATCCAAGGTACTGGAAGGTGGTTTTCTCATGGAGCATGGAGGGAAGCTGCAGCTTTAGCTTGGCAGCACTACACCTTTAAAGTCACCGAAGCTGCCTTGCTTTGGCTCATTGAATACAGCATTTTCTCTCCTGTTTTAAGCCCTGGAGATATCCTAGCACAGTATTCAGGACTCTGTGTTCTTGAAAGGTGGCTTAGTCAATGGCATTCCTATGCTGTTGTTTAATAAGCCATAGAAAGATGCACTCTCACAGTGCCTCTCTCCCTCTACAGCCCTTCTCTTAACCTAGTGGGTGGCATTTGTAAGCCCATGCCACTGAAACTGAGAATCACTGAGGTGTTTCCACCTCATTCCCAGGGTTTACCAGTCACTCATTTGCATCCTCAGATTGCATCTGCTCTCCTGCCCTAGAGCTTTGCATGCTGAGACAGTCGGTGGCCACCCCAGCTGCACATGCCCAGGGGCTTGCAAGGACACCAAAACTCTAACCCATACTTGGAAGATGACTGAGATCTCAAATTGAGCTTTGTTGGAAGGCAGACTTCTGAACTGCAAATCCCTCCTCTCTTTTATGGCCTGGCAGTCTCAGTGCTTGGCGTTCCCTGGCAGCCAAAGCTAAAGAGATCTGGGCTGAATGCACATGGTGATTTTATATCTTCTTGAGTGCTGTTACATTCATGACTCTTCATATGTCTCAGTACAGAAAAGAGGTGTTTAACTATCTTGTATAGACCTAGAGCCATAGAATCTTTTAGGCTGGCAAAGACCTCTAAGATCATCAAGTCCCACAGTTAACCCTGCACTGCCAAGTCCACCACTAAAGCATGTCCCCAGGTGCCACATCTACACACCTTTGAAATACCTTGAGGGATGGTGACTCCACCACTGCCTTGGGCAGCCTGTTCCAATGCACATTGGACATGGAAACCGAAGAACTGTGGGTTGAAGACAATTTGTGATATGCTTTGAAAAAACTACACACGAAACCCAAACCCTTGTCTAATCAGAATGCTGAGAAAGTGCTGTGACATCACAGTTACCTGGCTCCATTTTCATGAAAGAAAGCATGGCAATACAACAAAAAGCTTCCAAGAATCTTTTGAGGAAAAAAGAAATATAACAGAAGTGATATTAAACACATATAAATTAGAGTTATAATTACTGCCTGGAAATCTGTCAGATAAATTTTATAGTGAAGCTTTATGAGACTTCCCCTTCAGGCAATGTTGAGACCATGATACTCTCTTTATAACCATTCCCTGGGCTGCTCCACAATTTCGCTTGTGACAGTCATATGGGATTGATATAATTCTCACTGTCTCCTAATTAGCACCATTCCATTACCCAACACACTGCACAGATCAGTTTCGTTTGTAGCAGCATGTATTATGTGACAGTTACTAGTAATTTAAAAATTATGATAAGTCACCAACAACATATTCTTCTTTGCAGTGTTATTACCCCCACACTGGTGGACTAGAGGGAGGAAAAATACCTCCATACAAAACCTGCATGCAAAGAGAGCTTTTACAACCACAGCAACCCCACAAATTTTAGGCTCTTTAAGGACCACCCAATTAATTCACTGGGCTGTTCAGTAAATCTTTTTAATAACACAACATGATTAAGTTATTCCCTGATTTTTCATCTCCAAAGATTTACAAAAAGTTACTCAGAGACACCTGTGTGGAAAAAAACATAACCTAATCCATCACAGTTTGATATTTGCCCATAGGCAATTCTCTTCAGCTGAACTAATGGCACTGTGTCAGGTGAGAGTCGTATCTTCACACCACAGAACTATTTTGCCTTTGGGAACATAAGGATTTTTTTTAAAAGATTATTCCTAGTTGTTACCTTTGTAGAAATGTATTTATGCAACAGGTGATACTCTGAAGATGAGAAGCAATTCCACTGGAAAACCACATTATGTTTAAGGAATACCTCTCTGTTGTTGCAGTGGAGTTCTCTTCCAGATAGAAAATTTTTAGTATTTGCAGTTAGAATCTTTCTTCCAAGGACCTACAGACATGTTGTAAGTTGTCACAATTAAGCTTCAGAATGTTTCATAATATATCAAAGAAGCACACAGAAACTGTGATCACATATTTCTCTTGAACATTAACTGGATGCCCTCCTGTTTCAGGATGCTGAGAATAAAGAGAAAACCAGTGCAGAAGTGTCCTGGACTCTTCTCTAGATGTTTCTCCTAATCCTTCTCCACAACACTTTGTCTCTGGACTTTCATGGCATAGTCACCTTTTCCTATCTGTTTTGGGCATGTGTTAAACCATGTTAGGCCAAGCCACCTCACTTGCAGGAGAAAGCTCTGTGTCTTCCTGTAATTCCCAAAGTTCAGATAAATTTTCCAAGAATGGTACAGTACACCAAGCAGCTGTAGAGCAATTCTCCATTTGCATTTTTTTTTCCCTGCCACATAAGTTTTGGCCATTACTAAAGACCTAGGACACTGCAAGTCTTTAGCCTTTCATTCAAGTAATAACTGATAACTCCTTTATCTATCAAAACATTTAATGGTTAAAGCTGTTTTTCCCCAACTTATTCTTTCATTTCAACTGTATTACAAAACCTTTGTTAAGCACAGAATTTAAAAAAAAAAAAAGGGGAGGGGGGGAGCATATATGAACACAAAAAGCCTGACCATGAAATCTGGTCTAAATATTTTCAGGAACAAAACCAAGTCATGCCAAATTGCAGGGGATGGATGGATGGTGTCAGGCTGCTGTGGCCTCTGCAAGGAGCAGAGACTCATGCAAATGTCCAGCTGCATATGGGTGAGTTGTGTCTCTTTGCTTACTGGACCAAATGCCCAGCAAAACAAACCTAAATCAATGCTGGGAATTCAGCAGCACTCAGATGCAGAACTGGAACCAGCTAATGGCAAAGGTACAGCTGCAAAAAAAAAAAAAAAAAAGGAAAGAAAAAAAAGGTGCTGTCTGCATCTGTGGTTACAGTTTAATTGCAAGCATCTACATGCATGCATTTTCACACCTGGATTTTTTCCCCACCCTTTCTGGAGAGTAGCCCTACACTTCTCACTGACGCACACGCAAGAGGAAAACAAGTTGGTTTGCAGTCTGTTCTAATGGAGAAAGTCTGTAGGCAAAGCAATGGGATCTGGCAAGTCTACAGGAGGCAAACACACAAGTAGGGATTAGCCACATTGGGTTTGGCTTCCACAACTTGTAGTCTTTTATTGAAAGAAAAGGCTAAATTGTTAAAACTGATGAGGTAGGAGTGGAAAATCAAAATGGGTCTCTTTGGGTCTAATACTAAACAAGAACAAGAAGGTTATATAAAGAATGAAGTGGTTTTGGTGGTTTAACCAAAACTTAAATTGGTATTTTTTTTCTTTTTCCCCCTTTATTTTTCCCTGCTATATAAACGTCAGAATTTTATGTGGGGTTTATCAAAGGATGTTTCTGCCAATTCTATCCTGTAGTTCTACTCATCTTGACAAAAGGGCAACGATGCTTGGGGTTAATTAAACCCCAGAGAAAAGAATGTTGCAGTGAGACTTAGATCCAAATTCTGCAGATAAGAAGGCAAATTTTCTATTTTATACTCAGCAGATACCTCTATAAATATCTAGTTTGTCATTCAGAAGACTGTAGAATATCAGCCCTTGATTCCTACTTCCATCCAGTGGGCTGAATGCTCTGACAGTGACATATCTGTATTTCACCTCTTACACATCCATAATTTCTTCTTTATTCCCTATCACCAGCTACAAAAGTGCCACTACCAGTTCCCCCTGCACATCTTCCTGGGCTCTAATCTGTGATGTCAGTGAGACTGGTACTCAAGACTGCAAATGTCACCTCCAAGACACAGCCAGAAATTTTTGGGAATGCCCTGTAAAGGCAAGGTAGAGTGATAAGGGCAATCACACTGCAGCATACCCAATCCTGAAGCCACTAGTGGATTTGGGGCTAGACCTGTGATCCCCTGAAAGCACCTGTGGTTTAGAGGGAAATATCCAAAGCTCACTTCTCTGCACAACAGATGCAGCTGCAGATGATATTATTGCTTTTCTCTGTCACCCCTACAATTGCACAGAACAGAGTAAGAGAGAAAATTAACCAAACTGGATGATGAGTGGTTTTGTTATGTGGCATTTTCTTAGAACACAGCACTGCCTTGCCAGTATCGCAGCTCCCTGTACGAGCTCTTTTCTGATCTTGAACATCTGCTCCTCTGCCTCAAAAAAGCCACGGGGAGGGACAGGGGGAAGGAGTGGGAAGGAAAAAAAACACTGCAAACTCAAAATATTTTGAGGGCAGCTACCCTATTCTCCTAGGAACCAAATGTCAGTGGGCTGAATAGGTCTCCTAATGGGTATGAGCACATGCCAGTGATCACAGACAATCACACTAAATTTCCCTTAGCAATATCCAACAGACCAAACTGTGATCAGTGATAACTGAGCCCTTAGGGACTCACTTGTAGCCCATTCAAAAATGTATATGCCCTCAAGGGAAGATTTGCCTTGTTTTCCTGAGGAAATTAAATAGACTCTTTATAGAATTAGTAAAAATCAGCAGGGGTTCAGATTTCCCATAGTCTTTCACAACTTGTGGTTTAATAGCAGACTTTAAGTTAATGTATATCAGACACACACATTTTGATTTTCCTCTCACTTACACTGAAAAAAAGTACATAGATTTTAATGAGCTATTCCTGATTTCCACTTTAAAGGAGAGAACAAGAAGGGTCACAGTGTCCAAAAGTCTTTCTGAAGAAGAATCTCAAAAATTTTATATTGGTTGTCTGTGACAGACACATAGATCATAGCACCAGGAATATACTGCTTTGCATTTTCAAAGACTTTGCAAGAAGCATTAGACCAGAGTCAGAGGTAATTATACAAAAATTTGAGGTTTTAGCCAAAAAGGTACTTTGTCTTATTTCTGGCAAAGTTTTAAAATTCTTAGAGAGGGGAAGACCTCTCTTTCCATTAAAAAAAAAAATAAAAATTAAACCAAGTACAAAGAGAGGCAACTTTTTAAAATTGTGTAAAAAAAATCAAAGTCTTATGAAACTGAGAATTAAATTTGCTACTGTTAAACATTTTTTGGCAGAAATATTCCCACTGGTTCAGGATTTCTGTTTCCAGAGTTCAGATGAAGCCTGGGAAAACTGATCTTCCCAGTGTCTTGTTTCACAGACTTCATTGAGGCAGGTTGCAGAGACCAGGATGATCACAAGTCTTACCTCTTCCTCTTCCTTCTATGTATCATAGCATTTAAAATATAGGTGTTTGTTTCTGGTAAAGTTCCCTCTCTGTTTTAAAACTCTCCAAGATGATTTGTTGTGCCTCCTGCACTTTGGACTCCCTGGACTGATGCCTCTTTTTCCTGTTTGCAGCCCTGCTACTGAGAACCAAAACCCTTCAGAGCAGCTGCCCCATGCCCAGTGTCATCCCGAGGAGATGAAGCCCCAGAACACCAATCTTTGACAGCCCCTTGCTCAGGGGACATGAGATTAGCAATAGCAACAGCTTTCACATGAGGGAGTCTCAGAGTCTCAGTTGCTTTAAACTGACAAAGGGCAGGGTTAGATTAGATATTAGGGAGAAATTATTCCCTGTGAGGCTTGGGAGGCACTGGCACAGGTTGCCCAGAGAAGCTGTGGATGTCCCATCCCTGGAAGTGTTCAAGGCCAGGCTGGATGTGGCTTGGAGCAACCTGGTCTAATGGAAGGTGTCCCTGCCCATGATCTTTAAAGTCCCTTCCAACCCAGACCATTCTGTTATCCTGTGATTCAAGCAATCGCTCTGGTTTGTAAGGCTTAAATGATGTACATAGGTTAAAACAGCAAGATATCAGATGCACTTTCCTGACTCAGTTTCCCCAAATATTCTCATGCAAAACCTGTTGTTGTCCAAGAACAATCATCTCCACCCCGCTCTCTAGAGTCTCTTCCCATGAAGCCCTTAGAGGTTTGGTACACTTTGCAATGGACAGATAAGAAATGCTCCTCTTTTTTTCCCAGCACTTCACTAACTGATTCACATCCCTGGATAGATTGTTTGAGTATGTTCTGAAAATAAGTTTGTCTGTTTGTTTGTTTTTCTAAAAACTTCTGGAATCAGCACCCAAGAAAACTTGTCATTTCAGAGACTGTTGGTCATATTTCTCCAACAAGGGGTCACCTGTGCCTCGTGCTCACACCACTCAGAAGGGTGTCGCCTCTCAAACATATGCAGAAAACGTCCCAGATTGTTACTAGTGATAATTTTCCTGCCAGCTCTTTTCCTGCTTTCCACATCACTGGGAGGATAATTTGCCCTTTTCCTTTCAGTACCTCTCTCAGGAATACACCACACTGTGGAGCAAATCACGTTCACCTGTAATATAAAGGAGACGGGATGTAGCTAATAAAGAACAAGGCAATTCAAACTTTTTTCCTGAGCCCTCAGGAGGAATACCCAGGTGTGCTGAGGAAGATATGCTTGGAAAAAAAGAAAAGAGCCATTCTGCAGTCAATCTAAAAGCACTAGGCCTCCTTTCATGAATTGATTTACCCACTGGGTGACATATTGGCAATTTTCTGTTACCTACCCAGTGATATGACTAAGTAGATGAAGCTTAAAGGCAGGTCAGATAAAAAGACTTTAATCTAACAAAAGCAGCCTGAATTTCGCATGTCAAGGAAGATGATTTAACAGGCAATAGCAGCCTAAACGCGATACTGAATCAAGGTGGAGAATCCATAATTAATGTTGCACTGCAGAAATGTTTACTCAAAAACAGAATGACAAAAAGGGCTCGATTCATCCGTCCTATGCAAGGTCCCAGTTCAGCAAAATACATCACTACGGTCTTTATGTTAAACATATGCTTCAATCTGGACCTGCATGAGAAGGAATGCCTTTGAATTCATCTCTTTACAACCAATGCAAAAAGGGTGAAAATCAGTCATGACAAGTTTTATAAGACACAGGCTGAGTGCTGCTGGAATTTGATGAATACACTCAACCAGTTAGACTTGGCAGTAGTGTTGTTTGAAGAATTAATTAAAATTGTTTTCTCTGAGGAAGGAAAAGTTGTGTATTGGGAAAAGCAGTAATATCATGTGCAAGTGACACGAGACTTGTTCAAGTGTTTTCAGCCCCAAGGGGTAAAATGCCTAAAGGAGCTGTTGATCCTTGAATAATGTATTTATCTTGCAGCTATGCTTCACTGTTTTCCCTACCAGGGTTAGCTGAATTTCCTGAAGAGCAGCCCAAACTGTAACCTCAAGTTACTAAACAACAGCAGGGGAAGAGGAAGACCATATTCTTCTCCCCAAGGTGTTTTATTTGTCTTTCCAATTTGATGATGTCTCCCTTCTCTAGTGTAAGTTGTCCCTGCCATGGCTGGAGGGATTGGAATTAGATGATCTTTAAGGTCCCTTCCAACCCAAACCATTCTGTGACTCTGATTCTCCTTTAAAGCTAAAAGTGTGAAGCTGCTGTGTGCTTAGTTCTTGTGTGTCAGGGAAATAGTCACTGTCTGCAGCCTCTCAAACATACAAGGACAGCTCAGCATCTTGCAGCAGGTACAGGATGAAGCCATTGGTGAGGACTGGCTCAGGATGAGTTGGATGACCACTAAAATATTTTTTTCCCTTTTGCCTACAAAACCTTGAGTTTGCTCTAGTTAGAGAATCAGAGGTGTTTGGGACTAATAGTCTGTATAACCTTTATTTCTGACCTCCTGATACTCATCCTCTTAGTCTACACATCTGTTGAGTCAGGGAGCATCTCCCACCCCTTATTGGCAGTAACATCAGCACAAGGTGACCTTCAGATTGCCTCTCAATTAATAACCCTCTCAATGTGAAGCAATCCAACCTGAAGAGACTACAGTCTTGAGGTCAAGTACTCTGACCTGCAAACCCATGAGCGCCCACGCTGCAGCCAGAGGGAGGCCCACTGGAGGTTGCTCACTGCCCTGAGACCAAAACCAAACCCAGCAAATAGAAATTCTGCAGAAGACCCTTGATTAATTATCCTCATTACTCAACGTTTTAACCCACCTTGTCAGCCCTTCCCACTCTGCCTTGCAGGAGGAATACAATTTCCAAAGTGCCTGGAGCTAATGGCAATGGGGAAACCACACACAGACCAAAGTGCTGACAAGAGCAGAAACCTGCTCCTCCATTCAGCACCTCTGACTTCAGAAACAGACCTCTGAATTCAGACCTCTGAATTCAGCACCTCTGACTTAGAAACACTCACACTGTCTGGCCAATCTCCACTATGTGAGTTAAAATCAGATCCTTTGCGTTTAGCTCCTGATTTAAGGATTTCCTGTGCTCCTTGCACCGCTGGACTGGTAAGGCTCATGCTTGCCACCTGAACAGAGAGGATTTGTTCTTAGCTTTTCCCCACCTCTGCTATTGCACAACTGCCTTCCAGTGTGATCACACACATTTATACGCGTTCTGCTATGAGACTGTGAGTCACAGCTGGGATTTAGCTTGAAACCAATCTCTGAGGCATCTTGGACGGAGATCATGTTTAGAATCATAGATTTACAGAATAATAAAGTTTGGAAAAGTTCTCTAAGATCACCAAGTCCAACAATTCACCTAACACTGCCATGCAAATAAGAAAGATACTGTGATTTGTAAGGACAGTAGGGGTGTGTGAAAGGGTAATCCTCTTCTTTTTAGGTCTAGATGCCTGAATTCCAAATGTCACTTTAGTACTGAGACAGGGGACACATGGTATTGAGGTTCTCATCCCCACCTGGCTGCCGTAGGGTAACATGCTTGTGCTGAAATCCTGTGTGGTTTTGGTAAATCTCATTTTCCAGTGAATAGCAGTTCCCAGTGGTTTCCACTCTTACCTTCCCTTCTTCAAAACTTTGTCACTATAAAAATCAGTCTGTTTGCCTTCCAGCATGTTGCAGTGCTGTGGCAGGGGCTTCATGAAATGAATGATCCTTGCAGGATCTTGCAGCAGGACTGAAAACCTCCAGAAAATCATGGGGCAGATGATGGGATGTAAGAAACTAGTGTATTTGCTCAAAGGTAAGCCATGGAGACACATCCTCAAGAGTTTTATGAGTAAAAGGAATTTTTACTCATTGTTTGACTTTACAGTAAATAAAAACCTCATTTTTATATATATTTTATATATATATATTTATATACTTCTTACTTCATAGAGCAAGTATTAAAAAATGTGGAGTGTTGGGCTGAAGAGTGTCTTTCTGCCTTGTCCTTGACTACAGACAGAGGTTTTAGCCACTGATTTTGTGGATAACAACTCTGCCCTTAAGGATAAAAACACAAAAGGGGGAAAAAAAGAGACTCCTACAGCTTGGCTTTGTTTTAATTGCCACCAAGTTTGCCCTAAACTAGGAGGACATGGAGTCTTTTGGAGTTATTGTAATGACATTAAACTTAAACTCCAGCTCAGTGAAGAAAAATTTGATACAGCTGGTTGATTACTGACTGTTCTTGCTAAGCTTATTAGCCAATAAAACAGTCAAATGCTTATGCTGCAATGAGCATGAACAAACTTATCTCTTCCCCATATCCTGGGATGGGACAAATTCACTTTCTTATGTGTAAATGTACCTTAATAAACATAAGACTGAACCCCATATTATCAAATTTTTGTGGGAAATCTTATTTTTCTATTGCATTCCATTTTTTGTGACTACCTCTGACTACCTCCATACAAAAATAAAAAATCACAAAACCCTCGAGGCCTAAAATGTTTTAGCATTTCCCAAAACACAATAAATAAATATGAAATTAAATTAAATGTGAAATTAAGTAAATTAAAATAGAACGATAAAATTAAAAATGAAATTAAATGCACAAATAAAATAAAATAAAATAAAATAAAATAAAATAAAATAAAATAAAATAAAATAAAATAAAATACTGGGTAAGAAAGTGGGAGGAAGAGGAAGAGATTTGGCTTTGCAGCAAAGCCTGAAGATGTTAGAGCCTTTTCCCAGTGAGCTCAGCATTCAAAGCCAGGCTGCCAGAACACGCTTCATAGGAGAGAACCTCCTGTGAACTCCTCACCTTTGTAAGGTAAGTCAGTGTTCACAAGGAAATACCCCACCACACCATTGCCTTTGATGTTTTCACTCTGCAGAAGGGAAGGGTGGTCTTTTTAAAGAATTCACAATAGAGAGAGAAGGGGAAGAGGAAGCCCTTTGAAGAGAAGAGAGAGCCTCCTCTCGTTTTGCTGCTGACTACAAGCCACCCCTTTTCCTTTGTGCCTTGAACAAAAGCAGGTTTGCAAGCCCACTTCCCCCTCAACCAGAGAGACATTTTCTGTGAGTACCATACTGAGGGGAGGTGGCTTTCCAACACACAGAACTCAGAGAAGGGAAGGAACTATATGGCTTCACACGTCAACCATAAAACAAACCTCTTGAAAAACCTCTGTGTAAAGTTGTAAGACCTGGTGGGTCTTTCTGCATCTTCAGGATGAGCTGCAAGAACACAGTCACTGGTCTACTGGCAAAGGTCTCAGGAAATCCTATGTCTTCATGTGTTCTTCTTTGTATCAGGATGTAGTTAATGCTTCATAGCCTGGATACTGTCAGAAAGGCCAAAGCTCAGCTGAAGCTAAAACCATCTAAGAGCATAAAGGAAACAAGAAGTAAATTCATGAGCCTGTGACTGGAAATTCAGATGAAATGTGGTTTATTTATTGATATGAGAGACAACTTAGTAGTATGGATGGTATGGAAAGGACTGAAAAGCTTCTTGACATTTTAGCCTCAGTCTTGACAAAATGTGACCGGTCCCAGATATCTGACTCCCACCAGCATGGTTTGGGAGTGAGAGGGGTGGTGAGACAGCAAGAAATGAGGGAAAACTCAAAATAAACTGGATGTGGTCAAGCACTAGAGCCAGATGGGATTCACCTGAAGATGCTGCAAACAACAACTGATGCGATTGCAAGGTCACTGTCTATCATGGCAATTTGGGATAGCAAATCCTTAGGAATGGAAGATGTTAATATAATGCTGATATTTAATAATGGGAAGACCAGGGGGCTTCACATTGGTCAGTCTCACCTCAGGCCCTGGAAAAATCTGGGAGCACATCCTTTTGGTGTCGATTTCCAACCTACTGAAAGACAAGAAGCAATCATGAAGAGTCTACACAGATTTGTCCAGGGCAAATCATTGCTAACCAACCTGATTACTTTCTGTAATTAAATGACTGGCTGTAAGGACAAAGGGAGAACAGAAGATACTACATATCTTTCATATGTAAGGATTTTGTCACCCACAGCATTATCATTAGGAGCTGAAGAAGGAATAAACAACTAGACAAGTTGAAAATTGGTCTAATACTGAGTTCAAATGGTTGCCATATGTGGCTCAGTGTCCATTTAGCAGCTGGCAACAAGCATATTACAATTAGCTGGTAAGCTGAACAATAGACCTTCAAGTCAGCCAGGTTTTCAGAAATTTAAAGACCAGGGCAGCAGAAACCTCATGAAGCATGGAAAATATATTATAAATTTCTGCACCTGGTGTGGAATAACTCTGTGAACCAGTCGAGGTAGGGGACAGGCTGAATAACAGTCCAGCTTCAAAGAGGATACCAGATTGAATGTTAGACAACAATGAATACCACTTTTTATTAGGTTACATTAGAAGGAATTGTGACCAGCAGGTTATGGCCCTATGAAGCTTTAAAATCTCCATCTGTGAGGGTTTTCAACATTCATCTAGATAAATCCATGGTTGGCCTACTTTGATGCTGAGCCTTCTTCAGGATGGAGGTTGGACTGCTGACTTTCAGACATCCCTTCCAAACAGCTCTTCTGTGGGCCTTGAATGGACACCATAATGACCCATTAGCAATGAGAAATTCAGATTGCTTTATGTTGCAAGGCAAGAAAACTCAGCAAAGTTGACACAGACCAACTCGCTCAAACCCTTTGCAAATACTCTCTTAACACAATTTTGGGCCTTACCACAGTCAAGATCATTTCTTGTGTTTGCTAATCAGTCCAAGCATTGACATTTGAAAGCACATCCAATTGACTTAGACGTGGCTTTTGTGGCTGGGAGACTTGGCCAAGGGAGGGGGGGATGAGCCTGCCAAGAGCCTCTTGTGAACGCCTTGAGTGCATGGCAAGTCTCATGCTCACAGACACAGCTGCGATGCTCTGGGTGTCTAGACAGAACCTTCACTCTACTTGTAGCACCCTGGGTAGCTTGTCTCGGCATGATGGAGAGAAAGGAGGTGGGGGAAAGAAGGTTTATGCAGATGAAAGTGCTTCCAAGTCAACACTGATTAATTTTGAAAGCAGGCAGGTACTCGTGGGCGATTTGCAGCAGAGAGCCTGCTGGTTGTCGTGTGCCTCCACACGCAAGGGGAGCAAGAAACATTTTGAACATTGCCTCAGACCATTCCTTAGTTACATGAGCCAATAGACAACACATTCATTATGCAGCAAATGCTCTGCCTGGCCCATGATTGTCATGCCAAAAATCCACCTCTGGTTCCCATGAGTTGCATTTTATAACTATGGCCAAAAGCATGAGCAGTCAAACATTCAGCAGCCAGACAATATCTGCTCTACAGACACAGGCCAGTCAACAGGAGACATCCTCAGCTCCCACCTGCCATCCAAAGCAGGCTGGGTTTGTAGACCTCCAGAAATGATGGAAGGGAAAAGCTTTGACAAAGCATTAAGGCCCAAGAGGCAAAGACAATGCGATTGCAGCTATGTTGAGCAATGGACATCAGGCTAATTAGGAGTTGTGTGTTTTATAACAGTCTTCTAAGAGCAAGCCCAGAGTAACAGATAATGATTTATTTTATCTTTCACTTTTCCTTTTTTTTTTTTTTTGGCTTGTTTTACTGCAACACACATCAAGCTACATCAGTCTTTGTACTGCAGTCAGATGACGAACCTGGTTCTCTCTTCTTCCCCAGACATCCACAGCACCTTGCTTTGCATCAGAAAATAAGTAAACAACAGCACTTAGACTTAGAAAATATTCCTGCTTTCTTGTTTTCTCTTTTTTTCCTTTTCATTGCCAGCCGGGGTTTTTTTAATTTTTCATTGGCAATTAAAAAGGAAAACAGAATTAGAAAACAGGTTTTGATTCCAAACACAGGACTTTCAGAAATGTAGCTGTGTCCCCTTTCATCAGCACCAAAAAAAAGAAAGAAGAATAAAAAATCCTCTCCTACTGTATTACAGTATTTCACTCATAAAATCATTGAGAAAGTTGTCTTCAGAGAATATAATACCAAGTTATGAGATATTTTTGGCACAGGGACAAGGTAAGGTATTGCCAGACAAAGAAAACACTTACTTATAATTCAGTTAATGGCTGGCAAAGTTATACCCTTCTGTTACTAATTAATTTTCCATATTTCCAGCCAAACGAATGCAAAGAATGTATAATCACCCAGGACAGCAGTCTGCAAAGTGTTAAGTCATCATTAAGTTAAACACCAGTCTCACCCTGGCTCCTGCATTTGTCATCAGCGACAGAGGCTGACTTTGGATTCCAGGTAGAAGAAAGGAAAAGGATTGCCAGGGATGGAAGCTACAAGACCCAGCTCTGGTCTTTGGGACATATATGTGTTTGTTGGAGCACAGCTGGGACACAGCCAACTCCAGAGGGACCAGAATGCGTCAGCAAGTAGGTGATATGATTTACAGGAGTGTGCAGCCACCTGCACGTGCTGCCACACAAAGCACACACACTTTTAGGAAGCATCTCCAGCAGGAAAAGGGACATGACTGTGCTGGAAGGAAACCACCTGCACCAGGGAATGGTTTTGTGTTCTTTATTTGGCCTTCCCAGAGCAATGGGGAGACTAAAGCAAGAGATTTAAGTTCTTTGGGCCACAATGGATTTTTCCTAGCTCAGGCAGGAGTTGAGCACTAAATGGAAAATTAACACTGCCATATAAAGTAAATTTTCTGGTAGTTTAGTCCAGATTCTAAGACTACTTATAATTATTTTAATTGGAAAATTAACACCGCCATACAACATAAATTTTCTGGTAGTTTAGTCCAGATTCTAAGACTACTTATAATTATTTTACACAAGAGTCATTCTGTTGTGGAAAACTACTGGTGATCCAGTCCATTATGCATTTTGCATCAATCCCGTTGGAGAGGCTGATATTCCAGGGCTGGCAGGTATTGCATGCTCTACCAAAAAAAACAAGGGGGCTGAGGATAGTTGACTTGCCTTAAGTCAATCCCAAAATATTTCCTATGAGGTTTTTTGGTGAAATTAGAACTAAAAATTATCTCGCTCTAAAGCAAAGAAGGTATTTCAGGCCCTTTTCAAGGTTTTCCCGGAAAATCACACTGGTAGAAATTTCAAAACAGATATTTTGTAACCAATTTGTGTTTTCAATTACCTTTTTTTTAGGTTTGGATTTGTAGAAGGCTAATTTTTTTGTTGGTTCATTTGCTTGTTTGTTTGGTGTCTATTGATGTGCATCTGTCTTCTGCAAGAAAAATGGTTGCTTTTGGTATACAAAATATTTTGCCTTCAGAAATAAAATTGCAGAATTTAGTCAGAAAGGCCATCACCTACGTAAGTTTAATAACATATAAAGCAAATTTCCCGCCCTTCAACCCCAAGAAGTAATTTTACATTTCTCATAGTGGGATTAACCCTTTTTTAACTAAACAGTTAATGGACTTTAAAACTAATGACCATGGATTGTTATGAATATTTTGTAAAGGGGACTCATTCTCTGTAGAGAGGGTTTCAATATTTTAATGTTAAATTTCTTTTCATTCAGAATAAACCCCCCATTTTTACTTTATCCTGATAAAGCAATTGATCCTGACTTTTAGACAGCTAGACGGACAGACATGGAAGCTCAGGGAAGAAGTGAGTAATGGTGTTCTGGCCTCTTTCTGTCTCCTTTTCCACCCCTCAGGAAACATCACAACTTTTAAACATGAAATGTATAAACATTTTCAGGTTCCTCATTCCCTGCTGACAACAACCATCCTGATGTGCTGACGTGCTCAGAGGAGATGGTTCCCACCAGTCCACAGCGTCTTGCAGGTCTAGTTCACAGCGGATATCCAGTCATTAGAGGTTAATTGTACTCTGCTTGGAGTTTGTCACACCTGAATCAAAACTGACCCATCTCAGCAAAATGTTTGAATTACTATGAATCAGCTTTTTCAACTGGGAAAATAAACAAACATTCCACTGTGGAGCTTTCAGCCAGCTCTAGTGAAAACCAGTTTTAAAATAGATTGTTGTGTCTTTCTACCTGGAAAATTTGGCAGATTTCAGTGGAATATGTGACAGTTATTAGTTTTTATTTCCAAAAGCAGTTGGTAATCTTGGTCTAGATAAAAACTTGTACTTGATGAAAGCCTTTCAAAAACTGGCTGAAAACAGGAAAAAGACTAGGAAACAAAAAGCAGAACAAAATTTCTGAAAGCCTGGAGTTACTTGTTAAGAGACTTTTCTTCTGTGTGCAACCTTAATTCTACTCTCTCCAAACAACCAGCCAGTTGATCAATAACAGAAATTTAGTTCTGATCTTTTACCTGAACTCTAGTTCATGTGAATACAAAGCCTGTGATCCTTAAACCCTCAGAAACTTTCAAGCAGTTATTTTTGGATGCTCAACTGCAGATACCCTGAAGGGACTTGATTTCCTGAGAAGGTGCTCAGCATTTAAGTAAATTAGATGCCTGTGAGACATTGAAGTCTTGGCTTTACCCTTTCCACCCTGAACTCTAGCTTTCAAGATACGTAGAAAGTTTGAAATCAGCTGGTGCAAGGTGTCAGGTAACTAGACACAACTGAAAAGTTGGAAAGGATACCTAAAGTTGCATGAAAATTGCTAAATCCCTTTCTTTCCGAGCTGAAACTCTAGACTGGCTTAATCTTGAGTGTTAACCCTCAAGACCATCTTTAGCAGCAATCTGGATCCTCACTGAGGTACTGCCTGATTTGTGGGTTTGCACAGTCAAGGCATGAGACCTCAGTCCTGCTTGGCAGAGTTTTGCTTTGCTGTCTGAAGCGTGGACCAGAAATTCAGCCTGATGAATGGTGCAAGATTTCATCCTGTAAAACATTTGTCTGGCTGTGACTACCAGTATCACTGGGCTTATTAAACAAGAATCCTTCAACAATCGAGTATATTACACTCCTGGACACTCACCATTCCTGCTAAGGAATTTCAGAAATGCTATTGGGAACAAATTGGCATTTGTAACAATACAGGTATTCACCAAGGTATCACACAGCAGCAGAGCCCTGGCACAGAGTTGTTTGTTCCTGCTGAATGCAAACCTACCCAGGCCATGCTGCCTTTAGAACTCTGCCTCATTCCACATCTCTTCCCAAGATTTATGACAATTAGCTGCCGAATCCATAATTAGCAAGTGGTAACAGATCAGCAGATATATCCAGTTCTGGTGACACCTCTGACAGATTGACGTCTACTCCCCAAGATCCCTGCAAGGCTTCGTGTTTTCCCTGTGACCACTCACAAACAGGGCTTTGGCAAGGCTGTCTCAGCAGGGAGGAGAGGGAGGGCTGGGAAGAACAAGTTCTCACAAGCATGACAGGACCCATGCATAACCATTTGGCTTTGCAATTAAAAACATGTTCTGTCTTCCTCTGCATCACCGAGGAAAGAGTATAAGTAACAGTTGCTCTGCAAAGTGCCTCGAATTCAAACAAACCAGGAGGTTTGGGGTTCTGCACGTGGGGTTTTGTTTGCTCAGAGAAAGGCTGGGGTATTTTTCCCCTTCCCAAAGAAACATTTCAGGTACCTTTCTGAGGAGGAGAGAAGGAGGAGGTGAGAGGAAGAGGAGCTCTAGTTTTATTTGTTAAGACACTCTGCAGTGAATGCAGGGGTTAAGGTGAGAATGGGGAGCACCATGCAATCTATCCAAAATCAAAGATTAATTTCTTCTCTAAAGAGGATCCAAGTCCCTTCTGTGTCAGCTTCACGTGTCCATTTCTGAGATGTGTCATGTCTGCAACTGTGTTACATGAGTCTTTAATTTTATTTTTTCCCAACAGTCAGAGGTATTTTAACCCTTTCTAGCCAAAGTCTCCCAGATTCCTGACCCAGTTTTTTTGCAACCTCAGCCCTTAATTATAGGTTTATATATACCTTGCACCTCAATGCATCCCTATTAGTAGCTGCTAACTGCATACATTTCTCATTTGCATCCATACCTTTAACTAAGTACTTTCATTTTTAAGCCCTGCTGGGTATAACATTTAGGACCATAAAAGCACTCCATTTGTGAAGTGAATTGCTAGATAAAAAAAAAATATATGGGTGAAGGTCAGGGTTAAATTAGGTCTTGTGTACAAGGTTACACGGGGAGTGTGTGGCTGAGCCCGTATCACCTGGATTTCAGCCTAGCTGGCTGCCATGCCTGACTGACAAGAACCACATTGAGATCATCTGTGAATTTGTAACACAAACAGCACAGCTGCTTATTGCATTGATTGTATTGGAAGCCTGATTTGCCTGTAATTGCTCCAAGTCAATATACCATTCTACTCCTGATGACAGAATGAATGATGTGCAATCTGAATTCAACCCTGTGTCATTGCCTTTAATGACACTTTTCTGCTTTGTTTTGTTTCATTTTTCATTTAAAAACATATCTGGAATGACAGCTCCATGCAGGCATTTCCAGAAAAGGCAGCTCTACTTCCAAAATCTCTTGCAGTGGTAAAGAGAGCACATTGGTGCTTCAAGCCAGTACCTGGCAAAATGCATCCAGGATTAAAAGGGAGCCTGAGAAAGGAATGTAAAATTTGTTGATTTGTTAGTTGGAGGAGGTATGATTTATGTTAACTGAGCTGCCAGAGGAAGAGATGTTGAGAAATTGCCAAACATTTTTTATTTTTTTTAATGACAGAAAAAATAAAGACAAAATTCCCTGTCCAATAATGGTCACAGTTTTGCCTCTTGCCCAGCTGCCTTGGAAGAGTTCAGTGAGAATACTAACTCATTTTTAGGTTAGCTCTCATCAGAACTGTCCCTGTGCAATTTTCTTATGTAGATAAATAAATAGGACAGATAGAAAAATACCAGAAGAAGAAGAGGGAGAGGAAGAAGAAGAGGACAAGGAAGAGGAAGAGGAAGAAGAGGAGAAAGAAGAAGAAAAGGGGAAAAAAAAAAGAAAAAACCCTACCTTTTCATCAATGGAAAACAGAATCTTTTTTCTATTTGATTTTGTTTAATTTTCTGCTCTCTGATGCTGTTGTAAACCACATAAGGCCTGGACAGGCTTTCACACTCAGTGTGTGACCTTCGTTTGTTTAGAAGCACAAAGGTAACCTGTATGTCTGCCCGAAATATCCCTTCCCATGCTTTTTGATCTTACCTTACACCTCCAGGATGCTGTGGAAATACACACTGCCTTTACCCAGTGCCCAGTGCCAAGGTGAGTCTAGATGAAGGTCCACAAAGGTATTTAGGGATGCATTTTTTTTCAAAGGAAGCTGGTCTCTTCTTCTCAGTGTTTTTGCATACCTTGTCCCATTGCACTTTCTGTATACTTTGAAAATTCTGAGTCACCATCACCACACTTCCTGTAAAGAACAAAAAGGTGCCTAAATACTTTGTGATGTAGGACTCAAGAGCTCAACTTGAGCTGTTCCATTTGACAACCTCATTTCTGGATAGAGGACAATCTGGAAAAAGGAAACTTATAGAAACCTTTCATGAGTCTATGAAAAACAAGAGGGAAAAATCACATATCTGTAACAGGAAGTCTCTATATTAAAACTAAGGCAGCACATAACTCAGGAGTAAGGAGGCCGGGAGACATCTTCATCGTCTGTAGCTGCTCGCAATGTGTTGTAAACTGTGTTAGCCTGTGATGGAGCTTTTCTCATCCATCTTCTTGCTGCTTTGGTTTTATACATATTTATTACCTTGTCATAGTCAAACCTGAACAAAATAACCCCCCCAAAGTACAATTCTTCTATTTTGCAAAGAATTTTATTTTACAGAAACAACCACTGGTTTGTTATAGAGTTGTTTGCAAGATGACTAGATTAGATTAATTAGTTAATGTTTGTAAAGTACTTTGAAGATTAAGAACACTATATAAGTGTTAAGTATTATTGTTATTATAATAGATAGAGAAGGTAGATAGCTAGATAGGTAAAGAGATACAGCAGTCAGATAACCATAATTATAATACTTAGCATTTCTATAGGGCTTTACATCTTTTGAGTGTTTTACAAACATTAACTAATTAATAGAGTTAAGCAGACAGATAGTAGATAAAATAGTAGGTAGATTGATAGATAGGAACAAATTTTGCCTTTGGATATACAAATAGAATAGTCAATGGAATTTGTATCCCATTGATGAGGGCAAAATTTGGTCCATAGACAAAGGAAAAATAGCCATTTTTTTTCAAGGGATGGGTTGGGTTGGGGTTTTTTCCCACAGACCATTTGTCTTCCCAATGATTCACTGTGGGAACAGAAAGTACACTGAAATGCTGAAATAAATGTATCAAACATGTCAAACTTTAGAGAGACATATTATAGAATCAAAGCACATCGTTAAGATTCGGCACATCAGTGTCAGTGACTCAGCTTTGCAACATCAGAAATGATGCATCATGCCTTTGGGAAGCACTTCCAAGTTGCCAGAGGAAACAGCATTATCAGTGTGCTTGGGTTCATCCTGGTGCTTCAAGTTTTTATGAAAAAGCAAAAGTATGATCTACTGACTGAGGAAAATATAGAGATTAAAGCCAGATGTGAGCGTATTTTATTTGCATTAAATAAATCTGATCTTAATTAAAATTCAGAGTAAGAATTGTATAAAGATTCAAAGAATGGATATGACACTAGTTTCCTTTTAGTTTGTATCTTCTTGAACACTGATCTGTTTCAGCAACAGTTTAGCCCTAAAGCTGTACAGGGATGTGAGAAAGTAACTGCTGCTTTTTGAAATGAGGTTCATGTCCTGGGTGCATTTGAGATCCATCTCTCAGTGAGGTCCAGGTGTCCTAAAGCCCCTGATACCTCTGCAGTATATAAAGGAGGGGAGGAAGAGACACCTCACCTGAGTGTGAACAGGCTCACTCTGGAATATGGTTGCACCAATGTTATTCTGCACTTGAGTTCATCAGCTTTTCTGAGGGCTTTTAATACAACTCCAGCACCTGGCTGAAGAATCAGGGTTGCCTCTGCATGTGGAGTAGTATCACCATATAGAGCTGCTCTCTGCTACCAGGGACTCTCAGC
Source organism: Sclerurus mexicanus (assembly GCA_013396755.1). Classification (NCBI taxonomy): domain Eukaryota; kingdom Metazoa; phylum Chordata; class Aves; order Passeriformes; family Furnariidae; genus Sclerurus; species Sclerurus mexicanus. The sequence continues at coordinate 1,104,536 of VWZF01002690.1, forward strand.
GCTGCTCTGAACTGTGTCCTATGAACTCAATCAGTACTTTCCCTATGCAAAGCTTTTCTGCCACTGGGTATATGCAGAACCATTACAAGACTTCAGGGCAATCAGAATCACTGATCACAAACAAACTTTGATGAAATAGTCAAATATAGGAGAAGGAGCCACCTTACTCAATTCTTGACAGCTGTGGTTAGACAGTCAGCTTCCTCAACAGCCAACAGAGCAACAAGACCTTAAAAGATAAGTTCCATTTGCTTTGTATTTATGTCCCCAACAGGATAAAATGAACTGTCTCCTAAAAAAATCTTGTCTCTGTTGACTGACAGTGAAGTTTAGGTTAGCTCAGGTGAGGACAACTCTGTCGTAGATGCTTGAAGTGAGATGAGACTAAACCTGTTGTAGTGGGTTGAGTTTTGCTGGCTGCCAGGTGCCCACCAAGCTGCTCTATCATTCTCCCTTCTCAACAAGACAGGGAGAGAAAATATGATTAAAAGCTTATGGTTCAAGATAAAGACAGGGTCATACTTACGGTCATGGTTCAAACAGACTTGACTTCGGGAAATTAACTTATTGCCAATTAATCAGAGTAGGATAATGAGAAATAAGAACAAAATCAAAAACATTTTCTCCCCTTCTTCCACAGAGTGGCCCAGGGGGATGGGTAATGGAGGTTGTGATCAGTTCACAGCTCTTCATCCTTGGTGCCCCTTCACCCTCACGCTCTTCCCCTGATCCAGTGTGCGTTCCTCCCATGTGATACTATCCTTCATGAACTTCTCCAGTGTGGCTCCTTCTCGTGAACTGCATTGTCAAACTGTTCCAGCATGGTTTCCTAAAGGTTCAGTGGTCCTGTCAGAAAACCTTCTCCTGCATGGACTCCTCTCTGTGGTCGGCAGTTTCATGCGCATGTGTGCTCCAGCATGGATTCTTCACAGGGCACATCCACATGAATGGCATCCTCCTCAAGCTGTAATGTGAATCTCTGATCCTCTGTGGACCCCTATGGGCTGCAAGGGGACAGCCTGTCCCACCATGGTCTTCTCCATGGACTGCAGCAGAATCTCTGCTCCAGTACCTGGAGCACATCCTCTCCCTCCTCCTTCACGGACCTTGATGTCTGCAGGGTTGTGTATATCACTTTTTTTTTCACTTTCTTCTTTGTCTCCCATCTTCTGTGTAGCATTTTTTACCCTTTCTTAAATATGTTGTTGCTACCAATGTCATTGACTGGCTCAGCCTTGGCCAGGGGTGGTTCTGTCCTGGAGCCAGGTCGAACTGGCTCTGTCCAACATGGATGAAGCTTCTGGTGTCCTCATGGAAGCCACCTCTGCGGCCCCTCTGCTATTGAAACCTAGACATGTGAACCCACAAACCCATACTAAGTGTTCCTCCTCCTGTTTCATCTGCAAAACCTAGTTACTGGATTTTCCCAAACTCATCTATCCAACAAGTCTCACTAGGACTGAAAATGAGGAGGTTTACTTGGAAATTGTTGCAAAGGTCAATGACCAAAAAGGCAAGAGGTGACTCCACATGCTGCACTTTTTTATTTATACAGTGAGACAACTACACCATTACATACCTGTTCTTCTCTGGTGGATGCAAGACACAGGTACATCAAGGTTAGAGACCATAAAGGTTAAAGAGCAATAATACATCTTATTTGCCTCTTCTCCCTGAGGCCCCATTCAGTGAAGCCAGCAACAACACAAGTTTCCCTTCAGCAGCACACTCTACCAGTGGTGGGAAAGCTACTATTATGAAGCATGTGCAGAAGGCAATAAGCCATCCATCTGACTCAGCCAAAAAGGGCAACATTCAAATATGGTACAGAACAAACATTCTACAAAACAAATACACCATTCATCAACACAACCACCCTTTGAACACCTAAAAAGGCATAAAAAATTAAGCAGGCAAGCAAGAGCAAGAATAGTGGCAATGCCCTTTTTTTAACCAGGGATAAACTGTACACACCTTCGTAATTAAAGCTCATAGTTTCTTCTCAAGGAACTTGAACCCAAGTCTCAAGTTATGGGTGAATATTCACAGTGCAAGGTTTCAAGACAGACCTGTTTGAAGTTCTCTTGTTGGAGCAGTTTTATTTGTATAAGATATTTCACTATTTCCTGTGTCACAGGGAGAATGATTTCTAGTTTAGTGGTTAGTGTATTCACCTGGAAGGGGAAGTCCTCAGTTCCTGTGCCTGCTTCTACTAATGTTTCTTGTAGTTTTCATTTAAGTATTCATTGATGTGGATAATGGAAGCCAGGCCTCTGCTTCCAAATGAAAGACTATGCCATGAAGATACATACTCATTTGCATAGGCTTGCCATCTTCCTGTTGCCATGAATATTTAATTAACCTATGCAAAGTGAAATGGTTTCAATATGAGGAACTGAGAATGCCCTGCCCTAGAATATTCTTTATCCCAGTGGTTAGAGCAGTCAGGGAAGTAGAGAGACAAGTTCAAATCCCCTTAAGCAGAAGAGGGATTGAACCTGGATCTTTCAGAGCTTGGTGGATATTCTCAACACAGTGTCATTGGTGAGAAAATAAAATAGCACCTCTGCTTCCTTTTCTTACCTAGGCTGACGGGATGCCCTGCCAAAAGCGTTTATCATACTGAAAGATCATCACAGAGTGTGACTGATAAAATCTTTATTAGAAAACAAATTATTTCACGATGAACTTTGAACAAAATGGAGTAAATGATGGGACAACAAAATGGCTTACCACAAGGGAGCATACTCACACCTGTGTTATTTGAGATCTACACAAACCGTCTACCTATAACAGAAAAAAATTAAAGTTGCCAGAATCCAATTCTCCAGTTCAAGGACCTGGCCCAAATGGAAGCTGTGGCAACATCAGCACTCTACCAAATCTCAGAATATCATATGACAAATTAATGAAATATCCCTATAGATACGATGCCACCAGATCACTTTCTTCTGTAAAGTTCAAGGCCAAATAAATGGAACAGAACAGTTTCAGGAGAGATGTGTCTCAGAGTCCAGATTGCTTGGAACTGACATTGGACTATTTGCTTTTCCTCAGGGCACAGATAGAAAAGACAAAGTGTGAGTTTGACCTGTAGTATAAATTACTGAAGAAACATGTGAATTCCAAACTGAAGGTCAGCTCTGCAATACTGTAAACCGTGGCACTTGCATCCTGCTATCCAGCAGATAAATATTTATGTCACACATTAAAAAGCACTGATATATCAGTACACATGAAGAGGTTAGATATCCTGTTGAATGAAAGTGGCTCATTTTTTTATGCATGCCTTAGGCCAGCTGAGGGAAGCAATCTGTATCTCCTAGCTGGGATCACCTGACTGGGAATGGATGAAAAAAAAAAAAAGGAAAGGGAAAAAGTAAAGCAAATACCAACAGGAAGAAAAGAGGGGAGGAAGGAAGAAAAAAGGTTTGAGGCATGATATGAAATGCCCAGAGTCCCTGGATTGGTAAAATCAAATCCGTAATATGCCTGTTCCCAAGCCCAGTAAATTTTAGCTAGATCTGGATGATAAATTTCCATTTCCTGCTAGTTTCAATTACTATGAGAAATTTATCTTCATCATTTTCCACTCTTTTTCCATTTAAGCTCACTCTAAAAGTGAAAAACGCCCCAAAATTTAATTTTGATAATTATCTATGAGAATGCTGTTTATTGACAAAAGTCTCTTGTGTATATTCAGTTCTCTGTATTGACATCATATTTACTTGATATTGAGCCCTGTCAACAGGGGTCTCAGATGGCTGCACTCTGCTGTCTCAGCTCAGGAGAACTTTAGGCAAGAACATCATGCCTGTAACACAGATTAAATGCAGAACTGCACAAAAAAAAAACAACCTGCAGACAGACCAATCTTTGTCAATCCCAGTACAAACTTTCCTGAGGTATTCTACAGCCAGCATTCTTGGAGTGCAAGCACAGGCTTGCACAAATACGGATCTTGCCTGTTTGGATTATGAACTCTCTGGGGCAATGACTTTCTCTTCGGATGTAGGTATCCACTTCATAGCACCAGTCCTGCCGTAATAATGCTAATAATAATAGTAACAACAGCAATAATAGTAATAGAAATAATAATAATTTTATCCAGGATGCTGCACAGAAGAGCTGAAGGGCAGCAGGTGTGCTGGGGAAATAATGTAATACACCGAATCCTGTGCAATGAGCCCATGAGCGTGTGATATCAAAGACACTACCTATGAAATTAATTTGCCAGTGACACTGCCTTGCCTACCATCCCTGGGCGTTGTGAGAATTAATTAATGCTTGCAAATCGCCTTGAGAACTTCAGAGGAAACAGGCTTTATGTATGCAAAGCCCTGCTGCCTTTCCCTGGTGTCTGCTGCACACCTGTGCCCGTTGCATCATGTGCCGCCTCTGTCTGGTCGCCCGCTGTGCACACACGGTCTTGGCGTGATTGATGGCTGGATTCGGGTGCTGAAGCTCTCCCCTGTCAGCAGGGAGCTTGCCTACACATGTCCGTGCACCACCAGCCTCTTTCCTCCGGCGCAGTTGTCAGGTTTCCCAAAACAATGATTACCTTTCCCCAGAAACAAACCTCTGTCCTGACACCTTTCCTAGCTGGCGTCTGGTAGCGCTAAGGTCTCCTTTGTAAGGGTCTGTTCCCCACCTCCTAGGGCTCTTGTGAAACTTCATTCCTTCATGTTTGTAAAACATGTCGAGAGGCCAACAATAAAGGGCAAGAACAGAGTGGTGCATGCTCTTTTTTTTTTTTTTATGATCACTATTAGCAAATAATTGCAACCATGCAAGATGCCCGGCTTGTACCTCAAAGGTCACTACACCCCCTCAGGGAAAGATGGCAGAGCTGGAGGCATTAGTAAGAACAGCAAGGTGAGGCTACTCCACCTTCAAAGTGGCCATCTCTATTCTTGGGAGACCTGAATGTGCCTGCAGGCCACGGCAGCTGCTCCGTAGGGAGCTGCAGGTATGTTATGTCTTCAACCACAGTGCTGAGGGGACTCAGTTACCAAATTCTTCTTACATTGAAAATAACTCTCATTTACAGCAAATAATTATTTACAGAGAAGTAAAATGGTTATTTAAATGTCTTTTCTTCTCTATATATATTTAATGCATCGTTTCAAAGTATTAACATCACTTGTTTGTGTGGGATTTTTTTCTTGCTACACATGTTTAGGCTCAGTTTCCAGGTTATCCTTGACAGCCCTATCAGAGTAGGCCAGCCACGCTTACTTTTCCCTCAAAAGAAGTGGGGGAAAAGACTTGTTTCCAAATACTTCTCCCTCCTTGTGGCTATAAAGCTATACCACAGTTCTATAGGTGCTGGAAAGCAGTACCCTTCTGTTGCTGGGTGATTTTAAGCAGCAAACATTGGCAGTCATCTGTCTTTCCCTGTTCCAGCTGCCCTCAGCAATGTGTGGAGAGGGGGGAAGAAGAAGCAGGGGAGAGTATGTTGGAAAGAGTCAAGGCTCTTTTCATCTTCTACCACCCACTTTTCTGTGCTTAAAAGAGAAATGGTGGACTTACTAAATAAACCTCCAGCCTGTCTTAGGACTGTGAAGAAGTGAAACTCAGAATACATCCCTGCTGAATCTGAAGCACTCAGTCAAAAATTAAGAATAAATTATAAACATAATATGCCAGGTATTCTTTTGCCCTTAATCTCAGGTTCTGTTCATGGAGCACTGTCTGCGAGATTAGATGTCAATATAGGGACCATATGAAGATTTTCCATGGACTATAATTAAAAATTCTCTTTGAGTGCTGCACACAGCCTTTTCTTAACCCACAACAGAAGGTATTCATTTGGGAATCCTTTCTTTGACCAAAACCTTCATATGTAGGCCATCTTCTCACAAGAACCATCTTCTTTTTGAAAATCAAAGGTTTTACACATTCACAATGTCGAGGGAACTTATCAATGCTGGTGGTGATCACAGAATCACAGAAATTTTAGGGTTGGAAGGGACCTCTGGGCATCATCTAGTCAAACTCACTTGCCAAGGCAATATGATTGTTCACAAGATCATCTCAGAAAACACAAACTTACCTTTTTTTTTTTTAATGGTTGCTTTCAGTCAAACGTTTTCAGTTTTCAGTTGATTCTACCTCTCCTAAAGATCTGTCTCTTATGAGTAGTCTGTTAAAAACTGATTATGTAAGAAATGAGAAATGCTGTTATTTTCTTTTTTTCAAGAATCAAAATGTTTATTTTGGATTGTCTTGTTTTCAGATGAAAGGTGTTCCCTCCCTTTTTCCCACCTCCAGAAAAGCTGGTGTTTGCAAAAATCCTCAATTTCCATTAAGCAGTGATTCTGGGGGATAATTAGAATTTAATTTCTCTGACCAGCATCCTCAGGGGCATTCAGATGTCTTCTTCTTCACCATTCCTGTTTCACACGAACAGGAGTAATAATCTTTTCCTGTTCTACCCAGATGTTGGAAAGCTGAGTCCTTAAAAAGTGTGCTTGGTTTCTATAGTGGTTAATCAGGGCCCTAAAGGGAGAGCGTCAGCACTCAGTGCAATCTCCCTTTGGCCTTCCCGTTCACCCTACCTCCTCCTTTTCCATGCTTTGCATGGGTGCTTGGGTTCTACCTCCTCTGAAGAGCTTCAGCTCAGCCCATTCCATACCCACAGGCAACTAATAAAGGTCAATCTCAGATATAATGAAAGGGGACAATGAGGTTGTTCTGGCCACTCCTAGTTTTCCCCACTGCTTCACACGAGCTCCGCAGGTTCTTCTGGTTCCTCCACCAGGCCTGAATGTCAGGGGGAGGCTGTTCCCACCACCATCCCCAGCTGTTCTTCAACAGTCGTGTCCTTTGAAGATGTGCATAGTTATCATGTTATTTCAAAATACCAAAGGTCACATTACCTTCTCTTTTGCCTTCCTCCCTGCTGGAAAGTAAGGGCAGGAGCCATCACTAAGTAAACAAGGAAGAGCAGGTTTGCAAAGTGCTGCCATGAGAGACTCCACCAGACTGGCCTGCTGCACCCAGAACTCCCTTTTCCCCAGTTCACCCTACAAACCAAAGTTTCAGAGGTCTGAAAGAAGCTCTAGTGCAAAGCATTTTCCTTACGCCTCTGTTGGCCCTTTTGTCAAAGAAAATTTGGTTGGATGTCCAGACATTTATGATGTAACAAAAAGCTCACTTTTTATTGCATCTTTTACTCAAAATTCTGTGCTGGAGTGATAGAACTGGTTTCTGGCAGTCACTAAACCACAGCAAATCACACACATTAGGTCCTGGGAAATAAAGATATGTGTGATTCATAGACCACCCCAAATTCTTGATGACCCTCTGCCAAGACAGCGATTAGAACTGTGTCAGATTCCTTGTCTTCCAGCTTACTGTGCAGCAAGGCTTGTACTTGCTTTTTCTGTGATTCCTATGAGGTGTGTTGGCCCTGAAGGATGAGAACTGCAGTTCTGCTTTGTAATTGCATCATGTAAGTAGTGGGTCTACCTCGCTCCCTCCAGCTCACCTAGCTACAAGTTGGGTAGAGCTGGGCCCTTAAGAAATACTTTTATGGAACTTCTGAAAAGCAGGTGGTCTGACACACAGAAAGTACATTAACACTAATGAAGATAAAGAATTTCACAGAAAGATAATTGTTTGCCTAGCAGCTGAATTTATTTTCATTCTCAAGTTGTAATTAAGGGAAAAGTTGCAGTTTAGAATGCAATCTAGTTTCCCCCCCATTTTTTTTTTCTTGCCTAATAAGCAGAGCAAGAAGTTGACTCATTTTTATCTACAAGGTAGAAATGTATCATTTTACCCACACCTGATTTTACTGAAATGAGTAGAAGACAGATAAAAAAAACTGAGAAAAAAAAAACTACTGAGTTCAATTTACAAGAATCTTGCATGCCTAGGGGAGGAAAGGAGAAAAAAAAGAAAATAAAAATAAATAAAAACAAAAAGGAGGGGGCTTTCCCACTGAACTGTCAGAATGAGGAGTCAGCCATGGACAAGCAAGATTATATATTAAGATGTTGGACAGTTCAAGCTCTTTTTTTCGACCAGCAAGGAAGGATGAGCAATTTCCAAGGACTCAGATGTTCTTATTCATGTTCTTATTTATTATTTGTATGTGTTCAATGTTTAGGAGATGTAAACTTAGAAGTCCAGTAGTTATACCAATCCTAAGGACGTCAAAAACCAAACTGCTCTGATTGCTGGGTGCTGGACAAAAGAGCAAAGAAACATGATTAAAAAAAGAGAAAGGATCTACTTCAGAAAGGCTGCAATCAAAGTAGAAGGCAGGTAATGAAAAGTCATTCCTTCTGGATACTAACAAGGAGAGAACAGGTCAATCCAGGATAAGGGACACTTGCCTCATAAGAGACATGTCAAGTTCTTGTCTAGGTCTCTACTACATGAATAAATTTTGCTAAATGAGGAGTAGGGGCAGTATGTTATAACAAAATTGGAGAAAAGACTCTTTTGATAGGGACAGAATTACAGCCAAATGAATGTTTCCAGGCATAGAAAACAGCATTTTTCTCTGCAACAATTTAGCATGAAGTGAAAATCTTGGATTATAATTTTAAATTTTGGATCATTTGAATTCATCTTAAAAAAAACCCCTGTTGTTTTTCCTTTAAAATAATGCATAATATTTCTGCACATATCTCAGAATGTGTTAAGGTGTACAAATTAAACAGGGATAGATGTCTGAACATCTTTGAGAATCTGGGACTCACGTTCACTCTATTCTGACGAGTGTTAAGATAAAGGTCAGTGTCCTGCTGGACTATAAACACTGATCTCTTGGATCAGCCTGTAGGTTTTCATGGAATATTGTATTTTCTCTACCAGTGACTGTGTACAAACAAATCTGAAAAAAATATAATCATTTACAGGAAGAAGAAGGACTATCTACCCATCTTTGCTTTTCTGGAATACCTGTTCTTAATTTCACTAAATTTAGACTTTTAAGAAGGACATGTATCCTTCCCTTCCTTTCTCCAGCTGTTTCTTGGAATCTTGCTGAATTTTTGGGACAGCACTTAATGAGATTGAGGGGGCCTGTCAACAAATCACATGAGCCAGGCAGGAACATGCAATCATTTGATGTTGCAAAAACCGCTGCACAAACACAGAGACCAGTGATCAGCTAAACCACTCAGATCCCAACACTGAATATTTTATGTGTTTTCTCCTCTACCTAGAGCTTCTCCAAAAACTCCAAATCTTGAAATTAGTTGGATGCAGTTTCAACTTCTGCTGCCGGAACTTGTTTTTAAATTGTGAACCTCAGAATGAATGAATCTGCTGGTTTTCTGAAAGGGAACCAGTTAGACATTCAGCAATTAATTTCATGCTTAATACAAGCTCATGAGCACTTTTAAAGATTAAAATCAAAATTTTTATTTAAACAAGATCCTGATAATGATTTATTATTTTCCAGATATATTTTTCTAAGAAACAACCCCTGCTATAAATATTGTTTTTTCCTTCCTCCTACTGCACACTTCAGGTACTTTTTTTTTCCTCTTCCTTTGCTTTCTGTTCGCCCATGTAGAGTAGCAATTTTTGGCACATCAAGCACATTAGATAATTATATGTCAGTTGAGAAACTCTCAGCTTCTTGTCACTAGTCTATAAAGCTCTCTGTAATGTTGTAATACAGTATCGCTGATATCTCCAGGAGATAACATGTTAAGTGTCTACTGGCTATATAATTTGAACCAAAAGTTAACAAAGAGAACTGATCTTTCGGTAAACATACAGTATATTTTTGTCATCTCTTCCTGATAGTGGTTTTGATAAGCAGATTTAGATGTGGTGTTATCCTCTGATTGCTTTTGCAGCATACTTGCAAGACAGGGAACTCCTTCATAATTCCTCAGACAGATGGTTGAGAGGAATTTCCCAAGTACCCGCAGATCAAAGATTGTTCCCTGTAAATGGTGATGGCTGCTGATATTACAAATCCACCCAGACATTTTATTCTTCCTCGTTCTAAAAACCCTTTCACTTCCCTCTGCCCAATGTGGATCCCCATTAGGTGGGAAGAACAATTTTAAGCAATCAAGAGTCGGTGTGATAACCTCAAATTGCTCATTAAGGACCAGATTCTGAAGGGGGATAGATGACAGAGATCTAGGAAATCAAAGAGGCATGGAAATGACAAGCAATTGTTCTTTGTCTCTTCCAAAACAAGAGCAAGGGGACATCAAATGGAACATGGGGGAGACAGGTTCAAAACAAACAATGGGAAATGATTCTTCGTACAATGTATAATTAAGCCGTGGAACTCCTTGCCACAGGATGTTGTGGATGCTGTAAATTTACATGGGTTCAAAAAGGACTGGACAAGTTCATGAAAGAAAAATTCTTCAAGAGCTATTAAATACAAAGGCATTACCTCTGGCTCCGGAAGATGCTCAAATGCAAATCTCAAGATGTTGTGAGAGTGCTCTGAGGAAGTCTCACTTTGCTATTTTACTTTTCCCCAAGCGTGTATTAATTCTTGGCCCCTGTCAGAAAGAGGCACATGTGTTACATGGATCCTTGTATAGCTGATTCAGCTATTTTTATGTCCTTATTTCTTGCAGTTGTCTTATTCAGGGAGGAGCAGATCAAGTGATGGCCACTGACAGACACACCATTCACTTCTTATTTCTCTTTCTCCAGCTTAGAGCAGTAAGTAATCTGAAAATAAGCGTACTGCTAAAAACTTTTATTTTGAGGCAGTTTGGCTTCCCAGTTTTCTGCCTGAAAAGTACAGAAAATTGAAGCTTGCTGGCTGCCTCTGAAAGAGAAGGACACAGTGGCCTCTCAATGGCATCTCTCCTCCTTGTGCTCCAGTTGGTGTCACGGGTAGGCTTGTGTAAAGAAGTGGGGTGTCTCTCTCAGCTCTTTAGCTCTCTGACCTGTCCAAATAACTATCCCAGTACTAAATAGTTACTGATTCAGAAGTAGAAACACTCATTTTCGATGCTTGACTATGTGAAAATTGGCCGGGAAATCCCCCAAGCTTTTTATTCCTGTCACTTCTGGCACTTGGCAAGCCTACCAGTGCCTTCTCAACTAGAAGTTTGCCTGGTAATTAGAAAAAGTGGAGAAAAGTCAAGGGAAAGTGCATCCATCCTGTAAGCACTGCCTGGTGCTTTACCCGATAGCCTATCCATTTGAAAGGAGGTAAAAACACCCCCCCTCACTCCCATTTCCTAGCAGCTGGGTTTGAGGAGGGTTAGTGCAGGGAACAAGTCCTGTCCTGCACTGGAATACTCCTGCATCTGCACAGACTAAAAGCCTCCTTAGCCAACCCGTTGGTCCCTCAGGCTTAGCCATTTCTGTGGGCTATATTAACACTTTGGTGGTGGGAAGTCAGCGAGCTTCTGCAAAATTAAGTCTGGCTGAGTGATGTACGCCCCCATCCCACGGGACCTAACAGCCAAAGAGGAAGCTTAGCTTCAGGCCCATCACAGGTACCCCAACCTAGGCACCCCAAAAGTATGGGGGCACTCAGAAATTAAAATCTCCACTGCAGGGCTTAACCCGGGTTTCAAAAGCCATTCCCTTCCCAGCACCCCTAAAAAGCCTTTTGGGCAAGGAAGGCAACTCTTCAGGCTCCACGGGTATTATTATTTGGAAGCCTGTTTTGTATTTGGCTGCTCCTTGGGTTCACCCAGGCAGTTTAGTGCGTGCATGCCTGGGTGTATATTGGATGTGCCTAATAGCTGCAGTAGGTGGAGAGGGAGGAAGCTGTTCCCCAAATGATGGGAACTCCTGGAGGGAGTCGTCTTGCCACCGGCATGCTGTCAGTGTGCCAATAAATAAGCAAGCTGAGATGATCAGAGGCAGCTATCTAAACAAAATAGGGTGAAAACTCTCAGCCTGCGTGGCAATCAGGCACAGGAAACTCATTCAGTGGCCATCCAGCTTCTTCCCATGGTTCAGGTTTGCTATTCTGTGAAACATGAAACCACCAGAAAATGTCCCTGTGCCCAAAAAAAGGCCCTGTGGCTGTTGTCCTTTCCATCATGCCATTTCTTCTGCCAAACACCTCTCAGAGGATTAGTAGTGGGAAACACGAAATGAGAGGTGACTCAAAGACATCACAAGCTTTTTGCACATCAGTTTGCAAGGACCAAAATTAGCCACTGAGCAGCACTATCTCAATTCTGGAAGAAAGAGGGTTTCCCCTTAAGGTGTTGCAAATCACTGACAAATTCACTGGTGCTCTCATGCTCCAGATTTTATCCTTGCATGGACACAAGCCTAGTTCTTGATGGCTGTGAGGAAATCTGCAACGAGAGGCAAGAGGACATTGAAATCATGCAATCTTCTTCTCAGCAAACCCTTCATGAGCTGGCTGATCAAATGTATGATTGGCCTTGTAATATGTATAAATATACAAAATTATATAAATATTAATATGCAATATGTATACAAAAGTATAGCTGGCTTTGACCCCAGTTCAAAGCTCCAATATTCCTAATAGGCAGTGAGGGAGCTGAATCTAGAGATTTCACATCTGACTTTTTACCTAGTAAAGCTAGAAATGCAGATTATTCTGGCAATCAATATCTTCTGTGATCCACCTTTGGATGAAATGTCCATAGAAGACAGAATGACTCTGTATTTTAACTCTTAATCCATTCAAGTGGCAGATGCAGATCTCTTCCAGTAAGACTGGGAAGAACTGAAAAAGAGTTTCCAAGATGTCAAGTGAGTGTTTCAACTGGCTGTAGGAGTTGTAGTTCATGGACTGACAAGTAGGCTGTGAAATCTGAATGAAAAGAATATCTACCTTCAAATCTGGAGCTGGGCACCCACCTGTCTTCCCAAGAAGAAAAGAGCACAAAGCCTCACACCTACTCTTGGCTTTCCTGCCATTAGACTGGGTTTTACCTTGTGCTGCCACATGCTAAACCCTTTCAGAACTGCTTGATGCTTGACATATTGCACAAGATTCTTACTTGCCTAAATTGGGCAACTCCACATCAACAAAGCTCCTAAAAATTAGAAGCTACTGAATTCCCAGCTGTGATATGTAAGTCCTTTGGTAGATGTAGATCTTTGATACCACACCAATGACAGAAGAACTGGAATAGTTTAGAATAGAAAAGGAGCTTTAATCCTTATTCATTGGTATCCAGGATCTGTAATATCTTCAGCCACTCTGAATCAGTTTAGTTTATTTAACACAACTCAGATATATTTGATCTGCTAAATCTGCCAACATCTTGTTCCTCGGGCAGGCTGTTTATCACCTTTTACACATGAGAGCTCTGCCATCTGTCTGTCTCTGTCCCTCCCAGCTCTTCTTAAGAAACAGCTGAACAAAATGTAGTCAACGTTCTCTCCTCTTAATCGTATTAATATGCCCAATCAAGTACTATAAACACAATCATAAGACTTCTGTGTTCAACTACTAACCCTCAAAGCTATGTGCCAATGACAGATGGTCTGTAAATAAACCAGGCTTCCCCCAGTCAAGTGGTGGTATTTGTGGACTCATCAATAAGAAGCTGAGATTTATGTTCAGTAATGATTTTGCAAGAACACAGATTGAACCAAAAAAAAAAAAGCCAGCAACAAACCACACGTAAAATATCTTTACCTTCACTACATTTCAACAAAAACTGTCAAAGCTTCTTGGTGATTTATAGAGGTGGGAGAAACAGCTTGCATTGGATATTTAATGACAGCTTCACTTCGATATTCTGGATGTATATAAGCACAGCTGCCCTATGTATAGAAGCATGACTATTTATTAAGTGACATATAGAGAAGGCCTGCTTGGATGATCAGAGAGACAGAGAATCTGCTTCAAAAGAGGAAGCAAAATGGTGGTCTAAGGTTCAAAGTACAGAGTGTCCACACCCAGTTGACCCAGCTCTGCTGCGAACCAGAATAAAGTTGACCTTAATATGGTCATAGCATTTGCAGGACCCCAGATCACCTCGCTGCAGTCCAGAACTTTATCTTATGTATCTTAGGTGTATCAGTTATTCATCAGATCTCTTTAGTGCTACATCAATAGAACATGTCTGAACATATTTTGTTGACTTTAAAATGCTCAGCAATGAAGGAATAGCGGGGTTAGAAATGCCCTGTGTAAATACATTGAGAGATAAGGAAAAGTAAGAAAAGCTCCCTGAGCTAATAGCCAATGGTCTCACAAGAACCAATGGAATTCAGTGTCCAAGATTACAATTAAAACAAAACCTATAAAACTTCAGTCACATAGGGGGAACAAAAAAGGACAGCAGGCGTTTTGAAATGATCAGCCAGTGAAGGGTATTAGCGTTATGACTGCCTAGAAAGTGCTTCAATACACAGATGTGTTGTGTGTCCTATTTGCTCTAGAACAGTAAACACTTCACCAGAATGGCATATGAAGTTCACTGCATCACTTCAGAGCAGAGGTTGTATGGGGGAGAGCTCTTTTTTCATACCAAGGGATGTCAGGGGTGTCAGAAATTTTGGGGCTTTATCAAAATAATTATCATATTAATGTAATCTTTTTATGTCTCCTCAATGATAGGCTGTGAGGCTAAAGCAGAATTGTCTTGTTTCATGGGTTAAGTATTGGTGGAGAAGACAACAATCACTGTGAACACCACGTCAGTAAGGGCAGACACTTCCCATAAGAGTTTTCTGCTCTCAGGGTCACATCCAGGATCTCACAACACACTCAAGAAGATCTCCAGGAATTTGGTTTACCCATCAACCTTCTAGTTTTTGGCTGTTGGGTCTGCCTGACCTGAGCATCTGTATTCGCACAGAGAAGTTCCATCCGTATGAACATGACCAGCTTCTATCAGCCCTCATCTACATCTTTCTGAGGACACAGGTCAAGGACTTCCACACTTAAATTCTCTTGGACTCCACCTCCCTTTGTGTGTCAGTGGTGGCAAGGTTTGCCTGGATCTCAAGAAAAAAACTGTTTAAAGGACTCTCTGCAGGGGACTTTTTTCTCACACATGCCCTGAAGAAAAGGTTTCACCTCCAAGCAAAGTACAGTCAGGCTCTAACCCAGCTTCTGCCCAGCTGAATAAATGCCCTCAGGTTTAAATGATATCCCAGTAGAGGTGAGGGTTGTTCTTTTCCTGCATGGGTGATCAAGCATTTTGGATTGCAGTTTGGGTGGCTTGTTTATAAAAAGGAGACAAATCCTAAACTAATAAGAAAAGTATTCTACCCAAGAATCAACAAGACCTAACTTAACTCAGAAGCTGACACCAGCTTTTAATTGTAAAGGTTATTTTACTGCTAAGTCTTAGATGTTCGAGTTTGCTGAGAAGAGCAGAAGCTTACTTCCTGTAACAGAGAAAGGATAAAAATAAGCTTGAGAGTTGGTAAAGTTTTTCATTAACATGCATTTAGTATTTCAGAAATTTAAATAATGCTAAAAATTTACTAGAATGCTTTTTTTTGCTGACTTCTAAAATTATTATTTGCAGTACTACAAGAGATTACTTTGTCATGAATGATTGTGCTGATTTTTTTTCCCCCCCCATTGTTGAATCTGGGGTACATCTTGGTATGAAGGTGTGAGAGCCAGGAAGCAATACTGATTAGAAATACATTATTTTATACTTCTTATTTTCCATTAAAAAAACAAAACAAAAAACATCAAACCCCACAGCTAAAGTAAGAAGCAAAAATAATGACAAGTAGCTTTAAAAATAGTTTGATCTTAAACAAAAATCTATCATGACATTAATAAGAGACCCACTTTTCCAGCCACCCCCTTTTTAAAATTCTCAGTATTCCCAAACAGAAATTTAACTATCTGTATTTAAACCTGCCTCTTTAAGTGTGTACACAGTGTACACATTCTTTTTTTCCCCTAATGTTCAAAATTAAGCCCCTCTGTATGCCTTCCATGCTGAAGTTTATAACCCCAGCCTACACAAGTCCAGTGCAGAAAGATCTACAGCCTCCAGGCAGAGCGAGGAAGCTCTTTAAAGATGAATCATTTTCATAAATGAGTGCAGAGGGAGGTCAAGCCAGGGGACACAGAAGGTTACATGTGTGGCTGAGATAAGGCCTCATTCATCCACTTCTTACTGTCAGGTCTTGATGGGTGAACATTGCCTTGAGCTCCCATAAAACATGTTGTTTGCAGAAAACTTGCAGGTGGTTCATAAAAAAGTCCAAACTGTTACCAAGAAATTTATCTCTCAACTGCTGGATCTGTTTATAATAGAAGTGAAGGATCTCATAGAGAAATTAAGTATCGGAGACTGACTTATATTGGCTTGCCAGACTGAAAAACCCAACCTGCCTTCCAAATGCTGCACTAAAAATGTCAAAGCAATTGTATTGATGACATCTTGACAAGATACTGTACAAGACTGTTAAAAATACTACAACAACTAAAGAATGTTGCTTGTTTATGAAAAACTTGTCCCTGGGGAAGGGATGTGGGCATTTAAGAGAGTTTTATGGAGGAAATTCAATCAGTTCTCGCTCTACCATTGGTTTTTGAGAAGTGTCTATCTTTTATTACTGTGGTGCCCATTCGAAAGCCAATTTTTTAAAGGGTGTCATTGTTTCTCCTTGTGTTTTAAAGCAGATATTTAGATAAAGCTGGGTTGTGGTGGTGGAGAGAAAAGGTGAGGGTTAAACTGAATGTAGGAGGCATCATATGTCAGACAGTTTGATGGTGTGGATATTTATCCACTGAGGGCTGGATTTGAGACCTGTTGAAGTCAGTGAAGTCTCTTTATTGACTTCAGTAGAATTTCTGCTCCAAGGAACTGTACAGAGACTTCCAACTAGTTTCACATAAGCTACCCTAGAGCCACCGAATAGTAGCAGCTTTCAACATGTACCAACCTGAAAAGTGTTCACATTCATGTTCAAAAGGCCCCATGCAATCCCTTACAGTCCCTCATATTACCCTCTCTTCTCCACACAAAAATACAAAGTTAAGTTTTCTGCATTCTCCTGAACTTGCTCTCCCATGCTTTCGTATTCATAGATTTTTGCACCCTGAAGGAGCCATTATGATAATCTGGTGTGACCTCCTGAAATCAATGTATCAATGGGATTGCACCAACATTATGGGAACAGTATTTGGCCTCTAGACATCCTGCCACATAGAGACAACACTGAATGAATTAAAATGGGATAGGGCATTCATTATGAATTATTTGCTTTGGGGGTTATACATCCCGCATTCAGCCACACTCTGTAGTCAAAAGAAGAAAAATAGTTTCCCCAGAAGGGTCTTTGCATAAGTTTTGTGTGTCCATCCCTGTGCTGTTGCTGCAGTTCTTGGGCAGAACATGATAGAAGCCCTAAGTTTTAGTTAATGTTTTCTTCAAAGTTTTGATTTAAAAAAAATTTGTTTTCCACTGTACATTCTCTTGATCAGTTCTTTCTCACCAAATTCTCTTGCAGCTTCTCTTCCCATTAGCTGTGTGCAACGCTCATGGAGTGTCACTTCACCCAGTCCCTGCTATGATGTTGCTGGTGGCAGGGAACATGCATTATGGGTCTGGTTCTCCGTTCTCAAGGAGTTGCTCAAACTGCTCATGCACCACTCAGGGTTTCCCCATGGCTTTATGTAAAAAACACCTACACACAGAAGGATCAGCACTCAGTGTTGGGCTGTAGTATCCCTATGCTGCCCATTTCCAAGGATGAGTGTGGTCTCAAGTAACACAGATCCCTTTTAGAAGCACAACCTTACAGTACATTGTCACATCACAGAGAGTCTGAAATTATACTGGGTCAAGGCCATTTTCAGGAAATTGTTGTGGTGACAGTAAAATAAAGCCTCACATCAACAAAAGCCTGAGAATCCCAAGGTATAGAGGACAGCTTGGCGTATCAAACCATCTTTCACTCTTAGGCCAACAGAAATGGTTTTAATAGGGGCACATCCACTTCTGCAATTTAAAGCAGCTTTCACTCTCAGAAAGTGTAAATGACAATCACAGGGCCCCAGATACAATGTAGCTACTTCTTAATTAAAGGAAGTTTAATGAGAATAGCTGGTAAACAAACATCAGGTGATTATAGGATGACATCTCTCCACAGATTACTGAGTAATTGCACTTCTCTGACCCAAAAGGAATTTCCATGCAACTTGCAGCAAGGCTTAGAAGACAGAGATAATTAGGTCTTGATTCTCTGCAACTTTTAGTCTTTTTTTTTTTTTTTCACTTCCAAGCACACAGAAATTATCAGAGGCTGCATCACCTCTCACACATTAAGTCCCACTTAGAAAGATGGTAACTTCTCTGGTTTCCCACAGCTGCTCAGCTTCCTTCAGCTGCTGCCAAGCTTTCATTAACTTCAGCTTTGAAACTCCTATAGGAGTGAGGAGGACTCTCGTCATCTGTCCTCAGATATTCCTCTGCAAGAACTGCCCTTTGTAAGCTCTAAAAGAAGGACTGTACTGTAAATTCCATTTTCCATCCCCAATCCATCACATGGAAAGTGAAGTTTTGCTAAACATATATTCCCTACATGTAGTTGGAGTAAAACCCACCAGGGTTTTAAAGGTCCCATCAGCCCTCCTGATGCAACACTGTTGATTAATATTATTTTGATTAACCAGCATTCTATCAGAAGAAGTTGATTTCTCAAAATCCAGATGTTTTTTGGGAGCTAGTCCACTGTGTTAATAATCTTGTTGACAGTTTCAAAAAAAAAAAAAAAAAATCCAAGAATATATAGAATATTTACTTTCACCTTCTTTCTTTTCTTTGTTTGGATTTTTTCCTTTATTTTATTTTGTTTTCCTTGTTTTGATTTTTAAAGCCAGAATTTTCTAGTTATTCTTCATTTAGTAGAATGATGGAACACAACGGTACAAGATAGTTTGTGCACTCTGTGATTTCTATGACTGTGTGTGGGCATTACCAAGATAAATCATTTTACAGAGGGAATGGGAGAGTAAAAAGGCAAGGATTTCAAGAAGACTTTTGACCTCACCCTTTGCTCTGACATATCAAATATCTGTCAAGATCGTCCTTGACAAATATGCAAAGATGCTCTGAAAACCCCCCCATGATAAAGATTCTGCAGCCCATCAAGGTTGTGTTGTTCCTGTCTATGGAGTTAGAAGGGTTTTGTGACAACTAAACCTAAAACTTTTCTCATTGCAAATTAACCCCATTTCTTCTTGTCCTTCCAGCAGTGGACACAGAGAACAACTGATTACTGTCCTCTTTTAAAAAACCTATTATATGTTTGAAGACTCGTAACATGCCTCCTTTCCTTCACTGCTTTCCTAGACTAAACAAACTCAACTCCTTCAACTTTTCATTATAGGTCATGTTTTCTTAAACCTCCTTTCCTTCGTGTTAGTCTCCTCTGGATGCTTTCCAAAGGGTTTATTACTCTTTTTTTTTTCTTCAAAGTGTGGTGGTCAGGACTACATACCTCAGGCCAGCTGAGTCCCCACCTGTGCCAAATAGTTCAGGCTAATGACCTCCCTTTTGATAAGTGCATTTCCACATTTCTTTTAAGACAGCTTGGCTTTGCTTTCCATGAAATATCACAACTTCTAATTACCAAAACAAATTTTGAAATGCTGGGACGCCCCACGCAATGGAAGTAATTTCTTCTGTTTGGTTCTGCTATGTTAGAAGATGTTCCTGAACCTGGAATATATAATATTTTAGAGAAGTGGAATCCATACATTTTAAATATTAATCTTTCATATGAAAAGCTTTATACCTGTAGATTTCATATTGTTTCATGAGCAAGGTCAGTGCCTACAGTTTCCTGATGCAGAAAGCCAAGGAGGCAGAATGATAACCCCTCGGGACAGTATGATCCCTGATGAATGGCATGGCTGCAAAGATGAGTTTCTGCATTGTGTTACATGAAGTGAAAGGTGCAGGAGGTCAAACCAAAAAAAGACCCATCCATTCATCAGGTCGCATCACAGAATGTCCTCTTCCCTCAGATAGCCTATCGTGAAGATGACATGCACAGTCTGACCTGCTGAATCCAAATTTGGGAATCCCTAGTGACCCACCCAGTTTAAAATGCGCATGTCCATATGCATTAGATGCTCTACATTGGCTCAGCAGGGGGACTTTAAAGTCCAACAGTTTCTTCTACTGTCAGAGGGAACTGATAACCTAAAGAAGCAGCTTCTGTCCAAAATACACTGTTCTAGTAAAAAATCTATGCAAAACTAGCTTTCCCTTGTCTTTGAGATCAGGTGAGACATATGTGCTTGCTCATTAGCCTCAGATTTTGAAGGTTTGGATCCTGCCCCCAGTTCTGCTTCAGAGGTTGACTGTTGGGTGATTCTGAGTAAATCATTCCCGCAGACTCAGTGCCCCATCTGCCAAACCATCCTGTTCCTCCAGGTAGTCCTTCACACTGCCTCCTGGGATTTTCTGAAGAGGAGGTAGATACTCTTATTCCTTTTTAGAAGGGGGGAAAGGGAAAAATAGCACTGTAAAAAGTGACAGTTGACTTACTTTTATGGAGAATAGTGTCTCCCTTGATGAAATGAAATCAAATGTGTCTGAGACAGAATGGAAAAATATGGAATATGACATTCAGGAATGTCCCTTGCTCTCCTAAAAGTCTGGAGTAAATGAGACCCTGAATGAGTATTTAAACATAATAAAAATATCCGTCTGACTGGAAGGAATCCAGAATTTTCTAAAATATTTTTATTAATATCATTTCCTCTGCAACAGCCACAGGACTTGCTTTCCATTAACACTTTGGGCTCAGAAAGCTCTTGTGATCTTGGAGCTTTTGTGTCTTTCCTGGGAGCTCCATAGAAGACCTTGGAGTTTTTGCAGTACAAATTAGTTAGGGAACTTGGTCATTGCTGGAAATGTCCTTTAATGATGCCTTGAAGAAGACAGTCATTCTTTAGAATGAAAAGATACAAAGAAAACACTTCAGTTGGCTAAAAGGAGAAAAACTAATTGTGCACAAAACTGGGCCTGACTTCTGCCTATATTTGGCCTTGCATTTTAGGGTATTATTGACTGCATCTCTTAGCAGTGATAGAAGTGTATATATCCCTTATAGTAGATTGCTAAAACTGAAGGGTCTTCTGTAAAAAGAGGCTAAGGAATATTTCTTCCCATACCTTACGGATAATTTAACAGGGTGCATTTAAAGTCCAGGGATGTATAATCTTATATTCCTGAGGAAACAGTTTTTCCCTTGACAAAGGGACAGACCTGCCATATTCTTCCTCTATCATTGTGACCATGCCACCAGAGGTCTTTAATGTCTCTCCACTGAAAAGGGTTCCCTGTTTATTTGCACCTTGCAACTCCCACCCCATCTCCTGGTCCCTTTTCCACCCCCTGTTCTGCACTTGATTTTATCTTCTGAAACACTCAATCCCCTTTGTCTCCTTTTGTGTCTTTGTTTTGGTACTTAGAGTCTAGTGATAAATATCATCCCTGTACCTCTGTGAGGGTGCTAGTCTCTGCGGTGTCTTCCACTACCCACACACACTTCTGTGACCTTTTCATGCTATTATGTGCCAAAAGTCCCTTCTTACTACACGTTTTCAACTACATTTCCACTGCTGCCTTCTGTCTCTTTTTATTGCCATGCATGCTCAAGAATGACCTACAACAGAGCACACAGGACTGTTTCAACCATGTCATCCTAAGAGATTTGCTTTAATCCTTTGAATAGCCTGTTCCCTCTACCTGCAAACTTTGCTTGCATCTTTTGAGGGAGGGCTCATTTAATTTGAAAACAATTAAATAAGGTGGTACAAATGGTAATTGATTATTTCAGGGTGTTTTTTTCAGGAGCATGGGCCACTACAAAAAAATCATCCATTAACTTTAGCTCACCAATCCATATTCAACAGCTTCCAAGAGTAGTGTCAAAAGGTGGTGGAAGAATTCATTTCAATGAAATGAAATTTTACCACCCTTCATCCTGGCAATACCTGGCATCATGAATTTATCATTGAGTTCACTGAGAGCAATTTTAGAAAAAAAATATTATTTTGGTGTTGAGTGGTATTAAGTAGTGGTAGGGAAATCTGAACAAAAGTGCATGAAAATAATGAAATCAAAAGCAGGAAGCCAGTATGTGGTTGACCAGCTAATTTTAAATAGAAAGTTTGGGGATTTTTCAGAGTACAAGAACTCTGGATTTTAGAGAAAAGCAGACTTTACAAGAGGCACATCTCTCCTGACTGCTTGCAAGCAGAGAGGTTGCTGATATGGAAAATTACTTGGCCATTGGCCAACATGTATTTAGGTTCATGTAAAGGGAAGGAGAAAATTTTGGAAGAAAAATCTCAAGGTAATACATTGACTAGTTATTATCACAAGGGATAAAAAGAGCAAACCAAGAGAGTTTAGAAAAAGGATATTAAATATACATTGGTTGAAGATGTATTCAGTGGCAGGGCATCATCTGCCATACACCTTCCGAAGGAATAACAAACAGAATAAAAAGACTTGGGTGAACAAGACAAAATGAAATGAAGGAAGATAAAACATACCCAGGTATCAAGTCACTCAGGTAGACAGTAAATTATAAAAGTACAATCATTAAATCATTAAATCATAAGAATAAAATAATAAGTATTTAGGTAAGTTATGAAGATATAATTATTTTCAGAAGCTACCAGCTCTGGCTTAAGTCCTCTCTCTCTCTGAAGTCATTTTGCTATTTTCTTGGAAGCAAGAATCTGGCCAAATGGTGGACATTCCCGGAAAAAGCTGTTCCATGGGAGAAGCTGTGTGACATAGGGCTGAATTACAGCCTCCCAAGTTAAATCCCATCCTAGACCAGAATAATGATCTAGATTTGCTATCATACTATTTCCTTCTGCCCTCTCCCACCTCCATGCCATCAGTTTAGGATGATCTCAAGTTGTTTAAAACAGATATCTCAGCCATTAGCCAGAGGTGCAGCTTCAATTAAGACACAAAAGGGTTTGTCTTGGCCAGTTTCCCAACACCTTCACTGTCACACTGCTCCAAAATTGCACTGTGTCTGAATAGCAGAGGCATAACCTCCCTCAATTTGTCTCTCTCCTGCTGTTAGAATTTCCTGCCCCTAGGAAAGGAGGTCATCAGTCCACAGTGGGTACTGGACAAAAGGGATGAAATGAGATGCTCAAGGTAATGGTGATGAGAGCAATAATTTTGGGCAGTGAAATGTCCCTCCACTGCTCGGCCCATCCCTTTCATCACACAGACAATATTTTTGGATGCAGATTAAACCAAGCCAACAGGATTTACCAAATGTGATGTCTCTGTGCTTTGCCTGCCAAATTCAGCACCCCTTAATGAGTATGCACAAGTGAGTCATGATAGGGAAGGAATCAGACTGGACTGAACAAGCCTGATGAGACCTATCTGTTATAGGCAAACTGCACCTCGCTCCAA
Source organism: Sclerurus mexicanus (assembly GCA_013396755.1). Lineage (NCBI taxonomy): Eukaryota > Metazoa > Chordata > Aves > Passeriformes > Furnariidae > Sclerurus > Sclerurus mexicanus. The sequence goes on from VWZF01002690.1 coordinate 1,127,872, forward strand.
GTTCCTCTCCATCCTTCTCTTCTTGACTGATTTTAATGTGAAATGAAACAACAAATAAGATGGATTTTTCTTCTACCTAGGAGTCATTCAGTCATTCAGTTTCACATAATCCTTGACTTTTTTTCTAACAGCTGAATACCTTTACCCATTTATGTTTCAGAGCTACTGACCTATGCTTTTGCCATCTCTCCTCTCATTCTTAGATGAGCAACTCTTTCCTTCTGGGATTTGAGATCTCCCATGTTTACAGCAGGCCTGATTCTGTACTGGCCCACCTTTCAGCACAGCATTTGACGTGGCACAACCTTGCAGAGATGTAATATTGAGGTACATGACATAGTCTGTAAAAGCTTTTATGATATCACAGGGTATAGCCAATCACACTGATGGACAAAAGCCCATCTGCTGTAAGTCAGAGCTTTTCTATGGAACTACACCAATTTACACCAGGTGAAAACTGCCCTTGCTATTATTAATGTATCCTTAATATTTTCCCCATGTATTTCTTGATACAAACAGGAGAAACCATGGAAAAGAAACTACCTCCTCAGTAATGTCTCGTTGATCTCAACTGAACAATTCACAGTATCAGAAAGGTAAGTAGGAGTGGATGAGACTGTGGTTTTAAAATGTCAACAAACATCTGGTCCCCATTTGTGAGAATTACTGTGTCCTCTTCAGTCCTTTAGCCCTTTCACCCAAATTCTATCTGTGCTTCCATGGTTTATGAGTTTTTTTCTCCCAAAACTTTTCAATCCATGAAACTTGATATAGAAAATTAATCTTTTCTACAGCCCCTTCCCAAAAATTAGAAAAAAGACTGATTCAAAGAACTCCCACCTCACACTCCTCCCTGACATCCACATTACTCCAATTTAGGGTTACGTCAACACTTCTGATATAAACCTTTCCATTTCAAAGTCAGTATTCCCACCAGGCTGGGAATGTGGTAAGTAAGGTGTCAGCTTGGGAGTAGTTTTGTGTCTCACCCCACATGCAAAGGGGTCATTCAATCTTTGAAAAGTATTTGAGAGTGGGAATAATATATAAGTTGTTCCAAAATTACCCAGTAAGAACTATTTTTGACAGAAGGATTCCTAAATTTGGGAGTTTTTCTGTGGTCTTTCTAAGGGCTGATTTTCAGAAGCTTCTCAGTATCAACTGACTGGATACCAGACATTTTAGGTACCCCAATTTGGGTGCCCAAAGGCAAAAACATCTTTATTTCACTCTAGATATTTGATACAATTGTGCCTGCAGCAAACATACAAGAGTATGCTTTTTCTTTTTTTTTTTCCTTCTTTTTCAATTACAGCTAAGGCGAGGCAGGGTGTTAGTCTAGATGTGAGGTCTGATTACATGAGTGATTTCTGAGTGGGAAGAGACTAAAACCTTCTCTTCCAATTTGTTAGATCAGCCACTGTACCTCTTCAGTAGGACAGCTTGAACCAAGGTTACTCTCTGCTCCCATTGAGAGAAAATCCTATTATTTGACATGGCAAACCTGAGAAATAGTTGGCAAAAGTGATGGTGCCAAAGTATCTCACCCAGCCATGCCCTCGGCCATGAAAGAACAGCCCTGGGGGGGACTTGTCTCCTGTGACCACACTGCAATAGATACCCCCTTTCCACAAAAGGGAAGGAGAAAACAGAGGACTTGGAAACCTGGATACTAAAGAAATGGAGATTAAGCACAGAAATGCCTTGGAAAATATGTTTACATGCCTTTGGTTGTATTCTAACTTAAATCAAGCATTTGGAGCACAGGCTGTCCCGTAGCCTCCCTAAAAGGAAGGTAATAAAGTTGGAGCTGTAACCATCACTAACATCAGCACAGTGCTGAGCAACTGTGAAAATTTCAAGGGCAGACAAACCAGCTGTGTGTCTCCTGGCAGTGAGGAACATCAAGGAGTTCTGCTGCCCACCCAGTTCTCCACCATACTCTGGTGTCAAGGCTGTGCTCATATACTTCTGTCTCAGAATATTTAGCTTTATGAACAATTCTCTCATTTTTTTTCTACAATTGAGGTCCCCCCTCCCAAAAAAAAAATCTTTTAATTTTCCCCAAAATGGCAACTTGGATGGGTTTTAACCAATTTTACCTCATTTATTAACTGAAAAAAAAAAAAGAAAAAAGAAAAAAAAGAAGCCTTGTAAGTATGGACCTGAATTCATCAGAGACAATGGGATTGGGATTGCCCTTTAAAGGTCTGATTTACAGATGGACAAAGCATCCAAATTACCAGTGATTAGAATATGAATAAGAGGAGCTGCACATCTATGAAATTCAGGCCTCAGATGACTATCAAATAATTAAGAACAGTTAGCAGCAGCCGCTAACATAAAACTTCATCAGAATTTCACATGCTGGCACGGACTGGGGAGTCTTAAGCAATAACAGAAACTGACTTATACAATTAAAGTATATAGGGATGAATTATCTTCCTGATAAAATCTGTGGGAAAATTGCCATTGAATTCAATATGACCACCAAGATGTGCCCATAATTATTAGCAATGCATGAAGAAGCACTTTGGACACTTGGTAAAGCTGCATAAATGAATTGCTGAGCTTCCACAGGGAGGAACTGGACTTTGCATGACAAGTTTGTTGGCTTTATTACAGGAATAGTCCGCAGGACAGCAATTCCATTTCACCACAGTTTTTGAGGTTTGAAATTTGTTTTTCCCTCTACACTGGAGAGAAGGAAAAAGGAGGAAAATTATAAGATTTTCAAATATTTTGTTAAATTCAATTACACTGGAAATTTAATGACACTTTCATATTACCCATGTAACAGACACCTGAGACTCTGCTTCTCCTGGAATAGTCTCTTTGACCAGAGAACCTCAAAAATCTCTTCAAGACAAGTGTCAACAAAATAAGAAACTTCTTTACAAAATGCTTCAGCTTTGGTGCAACATGTTTTAACAAAATGTATTTAATTAACATCTCTAATTAGTATGTAGCATGCAATTCCAGAGGTGAAAAGAAAATCTGCTGTGTACCAAGAACCTTCCATTACAAGATAAATTCTCCAGGGGTTTTTGGGTCCCCTGTTTGTCTCAATTGCTGTTGACAGCAGGCATGGACACTATCAATGTCCCTGCAGAAACACAGCTTCTAGGCCAATGCACTTCACTGCAGCTGAAGAAATTTAAAAATGAAAAATAAGAATCTCTCAAGAGATCCACCTTTTTCATTCATACTTTCCCAAAATAGTAGTTTATGGCTGTTTCTTGAACTCCTGTTATTTATTATATTTTGTACAACTAAGGAGAAAATGAGAACCCTAAAGTGTGATGATGTTCTGTCTTGAGTCTTACAGGCTTAGTTGACTACTCAGCCAGAAAATAACACTTTGACCTCCTTCCATATTTGTTTCCTTCCAGGGAAATTGGAGAAAAACAGTGTTAGAGACTGAGTGTTCAAACTGGAAGGTATTAAGTTTTAGGGGTGAGGTACTAAATACAAATACTTTGGTAACTAGAGAATAATTCAGATTGGAAGGATCTATTGTGAATTGCTGCCCCACTTCACCACCTGCCTCTCCCAAAAAAATGGCTGCTTCAAAGTTGCACTAGACTATTCAGAGTCTTGTGCTTTCAATCCCAGAAACTAACCCTTTTTACTATTGTTATGATATTTTCTGAGATTTATTAAGGACCCATTTTCCAAGGTCAGTAAAAGTTTTTTGGAGAAAGGCTTATTGTAGGCAAAAGGTAGCATCTAGTCTATGAAAATCAGCAGCAAATTTAAGTAAAATATAGCAGTTTGGGGGATAAAAATTCAATTTGCCTCAAAATTTAAGGAACAAAACCTTCCATTTTTCCGTTTTAAAATCATGTTTCATTTTCAATTTAGCTGCATTAAGTATGTCAATGAAATAAAAATCAAAATTAAATATTTCATTTAAGGTGAAAGAAAATGGTTCTTTCTTCACAAGTTTCTTTTCATTTTTGTTTCAGTGAGGAAAGTCCCACAGAGAAAAGCAGCATTACTTCCCAGCATTTTTAGCCACTGAAGCTGAACAAACCAAAGCCACCAACCTTCTAGTATCTATACAGCTTTTTTTTGTTGTTGTTGGACAGTTTCTTTTCCTTTCCCTTTTTATAGTATTTGAGAAAGGCTAGAAAATGGAACTTGGGGTGGGAAACTCAAAAACAAAAAAGGAAACCAAGAAGCCCAATACTCAAAACATTTATTTTTTGACCTTTATTTTTTTTATTTCTGTTCTCTGGACTTACGGAGCAGTAAGATCATAACACAGAGGAAATCATAACTCTTTTTAAGTCAACCACCATGTCCAAGATTGCAGGTCACTCCATCAGGATGCACTTACAAAGAGCACATTATTCTCTCTTCAAGGAGTGGTTGTGCTGACTGAGGAGGTGACTACACATCATTCACACCATCCAAAGGAACTCACCGCTGCCTCCCAGCTGAAGGCTACTATCTCAAATCCAGCCCAAAGCTGAAGATATGCCTCCCTTCTTTCAGTAAAAATAAGCCAAGTAGATCTACCAATATAAATAGGGAGAGGTACCACCTTGCCTGAAATGGTTGGAGATGCATCCAGGGTTTCATATCTCAAACTGGAGAGAGAAACTGGAGAGCCCCAAGACTCACCTTGCTTCTTTTGAGGAACAAGCTCTTCTGCCAAAACTAGCCTGGAGTAATCCCTTTCCTTGAGGCAAACAAGGACTATGACTGTGATGAGTAAAGTCTTGCAATTCTGCAGACTTTCAAAAGGCTCTCGGAGATATAAGAGTACAAATCTGATGGAAAGCTAATGAAACTTTCACTCCTAAATCTCTTAGGTCCTTCTGGAACCTTGCTCACTTATCTTCAAAGCCCTGTTCAAGCATAAGCCCTGGAAATTTGCGTGGGTGATACTATATAGGGATTAACAGCCATTTTATAGATGAGGAAACTAAGGTGAAGTGACGTGCCAAAGGCCACACAAGGAGTGGTGTCAAAGGATTCAGATGGAGGAGGATTAGCAAAGTGGGAGAGGGGTGTTTCATCACTTACAGAATTTTAGAGAGAAGAATGAGTGTTCATCAGATTTGTAAATAAAATTCTAGGTTGTTTGGCAGAAAAATACTATAATCCTCTTGAAATTTCTAATTTCAAAAAACCAGTTTTTCTGTTCTTAGGTGGGTTTTTTTCTTCTCTTTCTGTATTCTTATTCTGTTTCTACTGCTTTTTATTTTCTCATTTTTTTAAGGAAATGGAGAAAGACAGACACAAATTAATGATAAAGATCAAAAAACTGAAAAGATGACAAAATATTCTGTATCAGTGGACATTTTGCTGTGACTTAAGGAAAAGCAAGGGTAGCAGAAAACTATGCTAAAGTGGCTAAAAATAATGGGAATATTGTGACCTGGTCACCTGAGAGTGTAAAGACACATTTACAGAAAGAGAAAATATCAACTGATATAGTTGGAAAAAAAAATAGTTTTGGCATGCTTAAATCTTTCAGATCTGAATCTGGCAGTAAACTACAGTCTAACTAGAAGCATTAAACATTTGCCGTGTGCATAACTTAATTATGTTAATCATCTAAACAACTGGAGAGAAAAAGGTGTCTCACAAGTGCAGAGCAAAAGCGGGTGCTATCGGGGCAGAGGTGATAAGGTTTTACTCCCTTTTGGACACCAAGAAACATGGGTAATTGCCTATGGAACTCTGAGGGATTATCTGGCAGTGTGAGTGAAATTCTAATGTACAAAAAAGCAGTTGTGTCTCTGAACAGCAGGCTCAGGTTCCAATAGCCAGTTCAGCACAGAGCAACTCATCCTAATTATGAGCACTTACTTTGCTTCATTCCCTGGTTTTTCAGCCCACACAGTGTTCCCTGAAACTACAGCGATCCTAACGATGGTACTGCAGCAAATTAATTTAAAGGCAGCTTGGGGATACCTGCATGAGCTTCAGTGACTGCGGTATAAACATCCCCAACTGTGGGTCAAAGAATGGGAGCGAAGAATGGGTGACTCACCCGCTAAGACAGAAGTGTGCCAGGCAATGTCTTTCCAGGAAAGCGTGGAAGGAACTTACCTGTCTCCCAGACACAGGAACTAGTTGGGCTGGGGTTGACTGGAGGAAGTAGCTGTTCGAGGCTAAAAGTGCCAACCCTTCCATGCCAGGGGAAAACCTATGGGTTGGTTAAAAGGTGAACATGTGGCTGTGCTTGCTTGGTAAAAAGGGCATAAGCAGCAAGAGAACTGTCCAGGCTGAGGTGATGTTTTCAAATCCTTCCACAGAGCAAGGTATAATCCCTCTGTGAAGCAACTAAATGCATTAATCCTGGCCTAATGGAAGGGAACTGCTAGAGAGACTAAGTAACTTGCTCAAGACTTCAGGAGTCATGACTCACCTTAGTGAAATTAGGACCCCCTCTCACTGACTGCAGAAATCAGTGAGAGTCCAGGGTAGGATACATTTAGTCATGTTTTAAAAGTCCTTTGACACTTCAAACACGTTTAAGTTTCTTAGAATGCCTCACCAGCCCAGATCCTTGGAAGTACTGATGCGTCTAACTCCTACGGACATCATCCTCATCTTTAACCTGTCTTTCAAAATCTGACCCTGATTTGGTACTTCAGGGCCTTTGGCCTTGTTCCTCAGAGGTGTTGAGGAATTTCTGCTCAGCATCAGGTGTTTCATCACCTACCCCTTGAATCTCCATCCTGAACACTCGGGGCTAGTGGCCTGATCCCAAGCCTATCACTGCCAATGAAAAGATTTCCACTGGCTTCAATAGGCCTTGGAACAGTCTTTAAATCCTTAAATAACCTGTTCTGAAAAAGTCTATCCCCAAAATTAATCAAGGGAAGGAAGGTCTGTGAAAACAGAGCCATCTACGTTCCCAGCTCCCTCCCAACCCCTCCCTTCCCCTCCCCCACATTTCAAGCACTTCTGCAGGTGATTTCTGTAATTTTAATTAATTTTAATTGCCTGATTAATTTAATTGAAACACCACGGAAATTAAATGCACACAATATGGTGTGTAATTAACATTAAGGCAATGACACAAACTGGCCGAAGCAGAGCGAAGGTCTGTATGCTCTGTTAGTGATTCATGCTCTTCTATTGTTGGTGCTCAGGAACACGAGTTTGGAAGGAGTGTGAGACAGGGGCTGGTTTTGCAAGAGGTGCTGCTTGCTGGGAGAAAGCCACAGCAGGCTGGGATGAATTATGGGTGCCATGGCATGAAGCCTTGTTGATGAAACCTGCCTTGATCTGGAAGGTTTCGTCATGGCACCTGGTGAAACGAATGTGGGGTATGGGGTGGGGTGAGGGAAGAAGGAGTATCCAGAGCTTTCCTCAACAGAGAAGAAAACCTTCTCAAGACAATGCAAAAACACCAAAAATTGGGACAAAACTTCCCTTTTGCAAGAAGTGTAAAAACCGCCACTTTGGAAGAGGGCTATGTTCCGTCTTTCCGTCTGTGCCAGGAACCATGGATGTATTTGCATGTTAATTTTGAGTGTTCATTAGAATTATTTTTTTTATTTTCCTAACCTGAGGCTTTTTTTATTATCAGGAGGGTGGATGGATATTTTGCACGATAAGATCTTGTTTGCTGGGTTTTTTCTTGTGTTGTGCTTTTTTTTTTGACTATTTTTTTCCCCTCGCTTTCTTTCTCTAACGTAGTGTGTCAAATTCCAGTCTGTGTGAAAGGTGAGGGCGTGTTAGAAAAGACAATGAAATGCTCTGCATATGCAGGGAACTCTGGAAAAAGCTCAGGGCTTTGCTCATCCCACCCCACTCCACCCCTGCCACTCCCAAAGAGCAACACAACACTGATGGGTGAGATCATTGCTCCGAGGGGGTAATAAAACCAAACCAGAAAGGGTAATTTAGCAACACTATATATGGAAAAATTGGCCAGTTTTGTGCAACCACCGACTACTGCAAAAATGCCAAGTTGACAGAGGTAGACCAGATAGGATCTTTCAGATCACTTCTGGTAAAGGTAGGGAGACTCCCCTTCACACATTTTGTAGGAGTGACGCAAATTAAAAAAAAAATGGCCATTTTTCTTATCTCTTTTTGGAAGATTCAATTCAAGTAACTCTTTGTGTTTGAATTGAATCAGCCTCAGCTTTAACCTGATACAAATGAAAATGAAACTACCCCTAAAACCATAAATTTCTACTGCTTACCACTGGTATACCTATTTAACAGAAAATTATGGTGACTTTCCCAAGACAGTAAAATTCCCCATTGTCTTTTCATAGCTGTAAGTTCTACCAGACCCATCAAACTTTTCTGTGGCCACCCCTGCCTCACAATCCACCAGACCATTCCCAGAGATACTGTCCCCAGCTACACCTACAAGCATGTTCTCATCACTTTCTAGGGCATGGTATGATATTGCCAATCAGGGGAGTGTGAATAATTATCTGTTCTGAAGGTAAAAAGTCCTAATACGGTTGGAAGAAAAAAAAAGTCCCACAGAAAGGAAGACTAGAAGTCACTGTTTGGTTCTGTTCTCTGCAGAATGGATCAAACCCCATCACGTTTAAGAAAACAAAGTCAAATGTCCTCTTCAGTACCCAATAGCTGAAGAGCCATCCCATACATATAAGGCAGTGATAAGACCATTCCTTTAGATTTTAGGAGACCTGCACTAAACTCTCTCCCCTCTCTAAGTGGAATTAAATTCCTGCCTCCCACACATGAAGAGCCTCCTAACCAGGCAGCATTAAGCATTTCCAATCCCTCCCAGTTGATGCTGTTCCACTTTGCAGCCCTAACCTGGATCGGGATCCAGGTGCCTCCCTCCCAGGAGAGCAGCCTAATCAGCAGACTAGTGACTCATCCTGCCTCTTTGTGTGAGCTCTGAATTATTGCCTGCCAGGTGGAAGGGCTGCAGAGCCTTCCAGATCCTGCTGCCCTCGGATACCCTCCAGCCCAGAGGCTAGACCCCTCAGCAGCTGATTGGGAAACATCTGCTCAAATCAACTTTCTTCCTGATTCAGCTGCCTCCTCACCAAATATTGTGCTCACCTCCCTGGCAAGTGCTATGGGACCATACTGCCTTTAATTTCTCCCCTTGGATCTGTTCCAATCTCAAAAGACAAATTAAATATTAGTCAATGCGGAAAGAAAACAGACTCATTCCCAAGGGTACCGGTTAGCACTTTTTCTGTGGGTTCTCTGTGACTGCATATTCACATGAAATAAGACTTTTTAAACAGGAGGCGTTGAATACATTCACTCTTCTTCACACCCAACAGCATGGGTGCTCTCCAAGAAAAAAGAAATATTGAATCTGACTTTCCATCTTCCTGCACAGAAATTCAAGTAGCTGAGCAATCACTGATGGAGCAGATGTAGCCTACTATTATTTCACCTTCAGTTTTTTGTTTACTCCATAAAGACTCTCCTGAATGAAGTTACCAAATTTGACCTGAAGTGTTGAAGGAATGTCATGGTGGCTGATACTGCATTTCACAGCAAACTTTGCCTATGACTCAAAAGTAATAATGGAAATAGTGGACCGCCATTTCCAGGTCCATTTTATCCAGGTGCAGTTTTAAGGAGGAGTCGGAGGAACTTTCATGTGCCACCGTTAGGTGCCTCCTGTGCCCCCAGGCACTCAGTGATTCACAAAGGACCAGCAACTGCCCTGCCCAGTGCCACAGCTTTTCCTTAGATCCCCAAAGCCAAAGGAAGAGCAGCTGCAAAGCAGCTCTCTGCATGCACGTGTGAGATGTCCTAGTTTGACCTCAACTCCCTTTGGAGCCATAATGCAAAAGGACAAGGGACCTTGGTATGGGGACCAGGGAGAGGGAGTAGGGCTTTAACTCTGTCTTTGAACACAGAATGAAAGAATCACAGAATGGTTGAGCTTGGAAGGGATGTCTGGAGGTCATCTAATCCAACTCCCTTCTCAAGCAGGGCCTCCTAGAGGTGGTTGCCGTGGCCAGATGGCTTTTGAACACCTCCAAGGAAGACTTCACAACCCCTCTGGGTAACCTGTGCCAATACTCTGTCACCCTCACAGTGAAAAAGTGTTTCCTGATGCTCAGAGGGAACCTCCTCTTTTTCAGTTTGTGTCTGCTGTCTCTGGTCCTGTCACCGGACACCACTGAACAGGCTCCTTCTTCTTTGGCCCCTTCTTTCAGGTATTTATACACACTGATTAGACTCTCCCAATTCCTCTCTGGGCTGAACAGTTCCAGCTCTCTCAGACTTCCCTCATGTATGAAATGTTCTAGTGTCATCATCTTCGTGGTCTTTCATTGTGCTCTCTCCATCAGTATGTTCATGTCTCTCTTGTGCTGGGTAGCCCAGAACCAGACACAGTGTTCCAGATGTGGCCTCACCAGTGCTGAGGAGAAGAGAAGGATCACCTCCCTTGACCTGCTGACAACATTTTACCTAGTGAAGCCCAGGATGCCATTCACCTTCTTTGTGGCAAGAGCACACTGCTGGCTCATGTAGCATCTGGTTTTCATCCACCTCTAGAGTTCTTTTTATTTCCTTTATTTGAATATAGCAGGATATAGAGAAGAATGAAACCAAGAATGATTAATAAAGAGGGCAAACATTAATCACAGTGCTCTGCCAGCTGGCCCTGACTGTGATGAAAAGATTACCCACTCCATCTTCAATGAAAGATTTTCTGTCCTTGTCCCTTACTTCTCAGCTGAGACCATCAGCAATGATTGTGCACAGGATAACCTACACAAGTTGGTCTGCAAAGCCACAATCACTGTTATTCATAGCAATAGTCATTGTATTAATAACAAGGATCATATTACATTTATAAAATTTAATAATAGTAATAATATTTTAAATATAAGCAGAGTAATAGTAATAGTAGCAATAATAGCAATAATTGGATCTTCATTCCACTACCATCTAGAGGTAGTAGAAAATGTTATAGTCAAATTGTGGTAGATGTTACATGCTCAGGCAAGAAAACTTGAAACTCTTCCCATTCTATCTGACTGGGTCAAAAAACAAGAGTGTTACTATTTTCCCTATGCACTTGAAAACAATGGATTGAAGTCAAAGCAGATTGTAAAGGATGTCCACTGATTTTAGGTGCCTCATTTTACATCTCTAGGGCATGGCTTTCCTAAGGCCTTAGCATTTTTTTTTGTCGAAAGTTTTCTGTATTCCAGAGATAGATCTCATCAACCCTGACTGCCACAGTAATGGCTCAGCACATTTGCAAAGCAAACCAAAGAGTACTAACTAGGGCTCCTAGGGGGATTAAAAAACATGACTCCCGGAATTTTTTAGTCTCTCCAAGGACTTCAGCAACACCAAGAGTGACAGAGTTCAGTTCTTCTCTCTGGGTGACTATTCAGCTTCCCTGACTGTGAGCCCTTCCCTCTGTTCCTGAAAATCCCCTTCTCATTCTCTATATACATTCAAATTTCTGTGGCAAATGTGGCCGTACAGTCGATGCTCTTGCTTACCTGGAAACGTCCCAAAAATAGGGGAGTGTAAGTGTTCCTGTATGAGACAAATATCCTGGTGAAATCTGGGCTTTTTTTCTTTGTCTTTCTAGTAGGAAAAACAGAAGGCCTTGGTTGTCTCTGTCACTGGCAATGAAACACAACCAATTCTATGCACGCTTTTCAGTCACATACAACTTCTGACAAAGCTAATGATATTTCAAATTTCATATCAACAATTAATCACTGCCATGAGACAACAATTATATCCACTGCAGAGACTGATATAAGTTCTGACCAACATTGACAACTACTGGGGTTACTACTAAGTTTGCAACTGAGTTCACTTTTTCCATACACATTGAATGGATATATTTATTGTAGAATTAAGTTCTGCTCTGAAGGGAATTTGATTAAAACTCAAAAACAAATCAAATGTGAAAACATGCCTGAATATAATGAAATGCTTACATTTATATTGTAGTTAGTGTTGCATTCTGGGACAGAGAATTTGTAATTATATAAGACACTTTCAGGCATATATATGGGAGGTCAAAGGTCCAGCTGGACAGCGCTTTGAGCAACCTGGTTTAGTGGAAGGTATCTCTGTCCATGGCAGAGAGTTAGATGATCTCTAAGGTCCTTTCTAAGCCAAACCATTCTATGATTTTATGAAGTGTATGACTTCTCAACCTCAATACTGCAATTCGTGCTTTCTGAATGCTTGGCCACACAACCTCAACCACATTGAAGCTGGTTGCTTACTTAATATAAATAACAGCTTCTATATGGGTGCACAACTCAGTTTATTTATTGGATGCCATCCCCTGACCAATATTTGTCAACTTCCAGAGACACCCTGAAATGGAATTGCATAATCAAGCTAGCAGGAGAGAAGGGAATGGCCTAAATCAAGCAGTCATCATTAAAATAAAAGAGCCATAGTTCTTATACAGATTTCATGACTTGAGTGGAGAGGTTTTAGAAGAGGAGTACCTTATGTTGATTTGATTCTGAGGCAAACAATACATACATCCAGAGCTACATAGCACTAGATCCACTGGCTGTGTTCAACAGGAACCCACTGTTCTAGAAGGAGCATGGATATTTCACGTAGTTTATTCACAACTCCAAGGCAGCAATCACTATTCCCAAACACTCCTTACTGATATAAGTTGGATCAGTACTCTGTAGTAACAGAGACTACAAATAACTGGAGCAGAAATAATATTCAGAGCAGGGAACAGAAGCCAGGATGAAAGAATCCCAGTCACCAAGGAACAAACTGGGAGCAAACATGGTGTTAGGCCAAGGATTGTATAAAAAGTTGTCAGGGAGTGGTGTGCTTGAAGTTCCCCTCTTGCCCTCTCTGCCTCCCTGGAGCAGCAGGAGACTGGGGAGATTTTCACAGTTCTCATGTCAGAACCTATAAAGGAGCTGAAAGACAAATGAAAAGCTGTGAATCCACTTCAGCATCAGTCCAGGCAAAGCAAGTGCTGAGAAGCACCAATGCCAATCTGCCTACTACTAATGGGACCCAGGCTGTTTCCTCCTCACCATGCCCATGAACGAGTCACAACTGATCAAGTCACATTATACCTATATTCTTACTCAGAAAAACTGACTGAACTGTGGAAAGCCTCATTCAGGTTTCCAGGTTTATACAAAAAACAAAAATACCCTCTAACTCCCACAAACTATTCCCTTGCTTCCCAGGAAGTGCAAACCCAGGATGCCGCAGGGCAATTAAAAGGCTTGCACTGCCGAATAAACAGTGACAAATTGTAGATTAAGAAAAAGCCTGTTATTTGTGTGAAAGAGGCAGTCTTTGCCGCCAAATGGATTCATCTGTCATTGCTCCTGATTGCTCCCTTTCCACTGAACGTCCCCTAAGAAAAATGTAAATCCTATGTAAATCCTTTGTTATCACCCGACAATGTGCGTATCACAAGCTGCATGGGTTAGAACACAGGTCCATTTTTCTCCAGACTACACCACTCCTCTTTCAAATTTCAAGGTCTTAGTGTCTCAAGAGTGAGGTGGCAGAAGGCATTCAAACCCCCTGAGACAGACTGAGCAAGGAAAGCCCTCACAAGAGGAGGAGAAGGGGAATCTCTTTACGGGTTTTGCTGCTGCAGTCAGCCCCACTGCAGTTCGTTGTCTTCAGGGAGATGAATGGAGGCTGAGACACAAATCCAGAGCTCAGAAGAAGAGCATCTCCCCACCGTGAGGAGGAAAGCATAAAGGAAGAGGAGGGAGGGAAAAGAGTACAAAGGTAAACAACAGGGAGCTGCGCAGAATTCACCTGCCACAGCACTTCCCTCAATAGGTCATTCCCGTCTTTGTGTCAGGTTGACACATTTATGCTACATTGCTTGGGTTATGATAGAAAAATCTGAAACATAAATGTAGTAGCAGCCCCATGTTTACAGAAAGGCCAGCAATAGTTAACCTGAGGGCTGTGGTACTCAGCATTTGTTACTGAAACATTTATCAACCATGTTTACTAAGCAACCTGTGAAACACTTGGCCAACCTGCCCACCAAACACCAGGAAGCTCACAGACATGTGCAGGTCATTGAAAGCTGCATTAGCTTATCACGTTCTCAGACAACAGGTCAGAAAATACAAGTTGTTGCCCAAATTCTACCCTCAGTACACCCTTGTGGCATCCACAGGTGGTTTTCAGCCCTGTGAGCCTACCCCAATTGGGATATCATCAGCCTAACTATCAATCAACAGAAGTCCTTCTAGTTTTCCAGAGGTCAGTGTTCCTCTTTGAAAAGCCAGCCCCAGAGAGCTGTTTATGGAGCTGTGATTACAAAGATAAAGAGTGAGGAGTTCCTGTTTGTCAGGTGGGCTTAAAAACCTCAGATTTTTGGGTTTTGTGATTACCTACTTTAGTAGGTGTATGGCAAATCACTGTTATCAGATAATAATTTCATGAACACACATCATTATTAATGATGACTCCTAACACGTCAGTCCAGATGCATCCAGGGAGTTGCAATTATTATTATTATTATTATTATTATTATTATTATTATTATTATTTATACCTTTTGCAGCTCAGCTTATTTTAAGGTCACAGGTACCCTGAGGTAACCCTGAGGTACCTCAAGGTTACCTCTTATGGTACAAATCATGTTGCCTCTAGTTTCAGCTATAGATGTTTGTTGAACTATGGTAGATGTTTGTGTACATTTTTAGGCAGTGGTGAGTTGGGGTAATTTACCCTAACATCATCCACAATTATAGACTTATTTTCACTCTTTCTAAAGGCTACAAGACACCTCTGTTAAGGACCATTTTTTGTGTAGTGAAGTAGGCCTTGGTCATTTTGATCTTAACTCTCATGAACTGAGATCCAGCATACAAACCAGTAACAGAAAAGGCCTTCCCACCCCTGCATTTCTACCCCAGTCCTCATCCCCAAATGCAACTGTAAAAACCCCTTCCTTTATGTGTTGTTTTGACCACAAAGCATGCTCCGTGCATTCTTTCTCTGTTTCTGTCACATAAGCAATTTTTCTCCACCTTGTCAGTATTTCTGCCTTGGTCTCCATCATGTTATGCACCATTAAAAACTCAGCAGGTGTCCTGCTGGAGAAAACTGGTATCCGAAACTCCATGTTTTCTTTTCCACATAGAGATTTGGAAAGGACTTCGATCTCTTCACTGTCTCGTTCTGATGTTGCTAGATAAATTTTCTAAGGGAGAGTACTGTCTGAACGAAGAATTCGACCTCATGCTAATTAGCTAATTGCATCAGCATCATCTCTCTTTCCTCACAGCTTTCAACCATTTCTGCAAGATTTACCCTGTCCAACAGCCCTCGACTATTTCTACTACAGTCACGTTCTATCTGTGTGGCTAAAGTCACCTATGAACAACAACAGTGACGTGACACAGCGCAGGGATTCCAGGGCTGGGAAGAAAGCAAAAGTTGATGGCCTTGTGGGCGTCTCTATTTTGGCAGATGCAGAAGCAGACCCACAGCAGCCAAGAGCTAGCACTGGTCTAACAGCTGGTTGGCCACAGTACTGTGCACACAACCTATGTCTTTGCTGTCTACGTGTCTGCATAGCTATGACATAGTTACAGGCCAACTCCAAACTGAAATTGCTGAAATGTTTGAAGAAAACATGTCTTTTTAAGGGTCTTCTGCCAGTAAAAAGCCCTGAGTCCAGCCGTGAACATTCACACCACACAGGAACTGCCAAGAAACACAGCATCAGCAAATCCTATTTGCTTTTATGAACAGCAGATCCAAGACTGTTCAAGAGAGAAGTCCAAGATGACACGTGACAGCACAAGGCCATACAAGGTGTCCATAAGGTCATGTCAGGCTTCACACAGGTTATACATGGCAAGGTTCCCACCCAAAAGTTAACAGAGGCTTGGACACAAAGCACAGTTTGTCTGAGGCATGAGCCAAAGACTTGAGGCTTTATAGAAAAGGCACCAAGATGTGCCCAGGGACACCGAGTGCCATATATATAAAGATACTTTTATGCCTTCAGCTGTACACAGGCACCCAGTAGGGTAGGCAGAAGTGACTGCAGAGAGGAAATGAGGTACCTAAAGTGCTGCTGAAGTACTGTTGAAGGTCTAGGAATGATTACCTCCATCCATGAGATTCTGAAAAGCTTTCCGTGTTCTCCTCTCCATTTTAAGAAGACTAAATATCTTCAATAATCTAACCCCAACAGTTAGAGAAAACTCTACAGAACAGTGATTTATTAAATTAAAAAATTAAAAAACTAAACACCAGGTGCAAGCAAACGTGTTTCTGGTGTCTGGCCCCAAAGCAGAAGCACAGTGTGCGGCCCCTGGGTTCTCCCTGCCTAATGCATAGGGAGTGTTGGGTATTTCAGAGAGTGGAGCCTTTCCCTACACCTCCTCTCTGGTCCTGCTACAGCCTCAAGCCTGAAGGCTCAAAACCAGGAAGTCTGCCACAACAGGGAGCAGCCCTGGAGCGAGACTCCATGTGGTGCATCGGAAGCCACGGAAAGCAAGCCAATTTGGAAATGCTGAGCACAGAGGGTGTGCCCAAACTCCAACCCATCCTAAAGTATATGAATCAGGTCTGAAAAGTAAAATAGCTCCCTCCACTTAGGTTCCAGAGGGCCGAGCCCACTCCTGAGGGGAGACATCTGGAAGCACTCAGAACTGAGCTTTGCTCACCCTTTTCAAACACGGACCAAGACAAGGATGCACACACCTTTTTTTTTTTTCTTTTTTTATCAGTAGACAACTTAGCAAAATCGCTGGCCCATGAAGTGAGAAATCTGGCTTCAGCGCTTTCTTCAGCCTGGAGGGCTCCAAACCACATTTCCCACCTCCCAAGAGAGGGCCCAAACCAACAGGGGGTAAAATGAGGTTGAGATTGGGGAGATAGGATGTAGACGCCTCTTCTACTTGAAGCTGCACAGAAATGCATTCCAGGGGGCATAAGGAGATCAAAGAAACCTCCCGTAACCCAGACGCACATAGACCACCGCTCAGCAGTCTGGTGGTTACGATCTCAGCTGGCTGACAGGAGCTCTGGGTTAGAGTTGTACTGGTTAGAGACTTTTATATGAAAATCAGTCACAGGGATAAAAAGAACACAACCACATCCCATGGCAGGGAGAGGAATCCAGTTTCTCCATTGCTTCTCTTTGCCGGAGGTGTTTGTATCAATGAGTCGGGAATCAGGCATCTGCAGAGAACTGTGACATATCATTTTTGAAACTATGGGCATCTTTGTTGTTTCTTTGGTGGTGGTTATGAACAGAACAGTATATGAAAGTATGAGCCAGCTCACAGGTCTTGTGTTCCAAACTCAAGAATGAGAAGCACTGAATCACAGATTAGAAGCAGGTAAACATTCATGCATGTTGCTTTTGATATTTCCTGAGCCCTGCAACCCAACTGTAAGCAAGATTTCCCTCCAGCAAGTTATCTTTTTTACTTCCTTTAAATTATCTGTGAGTCTATATTCCCCTGAATCACATGAGGGAGAGAAAAAGGACATGCTGGGGACATCTGGTCCTGCTGAGACCAGAAGTGGGTCATGTACCTGGGGTAAAATGTAGGACCCCAGTCAAAAGCTGCTGCCAAAGAATGGGTCTTCCAGTAACCATCCACTGACAGACTGGGCCAACCAGCCATAACTGGCTTATGGGGTAGGTGACAAAGGACCTTGCTGCATTGCACACCAGCTTACCTGTGTCAGAGCAGGAGGTGAGAGTGAGCTGGAGAATTCTTAGTGTCGGTCTTTGAGACCTGAATGATCAATTCCTTTCTTACCCCATCTGCATCCTCAGTCATTCACTGCTTTTCATGGCCCTAACAACCCCAAGGGCTAATTCTCCCTATACTAATGAAAGATAGGATTAATCAGGGGGTTCTTCCACAAACATATCCCTCACCTCCTTTCTGATATGAACCCAGAAGGAGAGAAACTGGTACACCCAGGTTCCCAGGTACCAGCTTTCCCTCCCAAAAATTCTCAAGTTTAAGGACATTTTTGAACTCCTTTGTTATTTGGGGCTGAAACAAAGAAAGAGTATTAGTCCACAAACCAATATGAGGAACCATTTCAGACAACTGCTCTCTTAATATCTAAATATACTCATGTAGGCATATTTGCACTTACCAGTGTGGGCATTACAGATAGAAATATTGGCTGTGGAAACACCAATGGCACAGTTCTTGCATGTAAAGCTCTGAAAAGCTTGTTCAGTTTTTAACAGCTTTGATGGAAAGCCTTCATGTCATATGGGAGTGTGTGTTTTTGTATCTGCACAGTGTGTGGAGATGCCCTGGTAGCTCAGGTTTAGCAGAGAGACTGCCTTAACACAATCCCTGGCTTCACCACCTACACTACATTTTTAGGCATGGAAAAGGAGCAAAGTTTAAACATCCTTTCCAAGGTGGGACATGTCTAAGCAGTTCATGGCCTAGAACCTAGAACTTCCCATAGCTGTGATATGCATTAACTGTACTTTCTGTAATGAAATTTCTCTTACTTCTCTGCATATTTTAGCAAATTCTCCCGATCTCATTTTTCAACATTTGCATCTATCGCCATTCATCTTGCAAATTAAAATATTTCTGCATGACACTCTGACACACAGGAGAGAGGGGGAAAAAAAAAACAACACAAAAGCATTTCTCAAAGTAACAGAACTACAGAGCTTTTCAAACTTCCTGTTTCATAGCACTGATAGGAAAAGTACACTGAGTTCCTATGAAGCACCCTCCTGACATTTCCAGACTTATTAGCCAGTTTTCACACTGACTTCAATCAACCTCTTTAATCCTCCAAGGAAAGAGCATTTTTAATTCACCGATTGGCTGATAAGCTTGAAGCCAAAAAATGATTTACACGTAGATGAATTGTGCTTACAAGATGGAACTTCGAGCATTAGAAGCGGATCTGAATTTCCTATCTGTCATTTTATTTGCCACATTCATTTTTGCTCTGCCATTACCCTTGCTGATTATGATCTTTCAGCGCTATTGGGCTCCTGCTTCCACAGTTTTTAATCTGCCTTTAATCCCATAGATTTTAAATATTCCCCGGCACCGAGAGACTGGAGGCAATTAACTGCCCTTCTGATGCTCTCCTTATCAGTTGCCTCCTTGTATCTCTCAGAAGCAGCCTCAAGACACTTCCAGGCTGACAAATACTACCAGCATTTCTGATGAAGCAGCCGCAGCAAATGCAATGTGAAGTCCAGCTGCGTAACCTGATTCTAAAAAATCCAGTCATTCAAAAAAATAAATAAATGCAGCACAGGCATCTAAACTCCTGTTTCGTTTTGACTTGATGGGAATGGAAATAATCAAAATATCCCTTTAATTTTTTAGGTTGTAGGTTTTTTCCTGTTTTTCCTTTGGCTTTGTGTTTGTTTTCTTTCATATATTTTTTTTCCTGGGAGATAATGTCTGTCCCTTCCAGTCTTATTGCTGTTTCAAATTGAAAAATGAGGCTGTTTTCCTAGATCTGTCGGGGCACTTCTGATGCCTGGAAAACAGATCTGCTGGGCAGCCAAAGATCCTTGGATCAGAATCCGCATCTTTTTGTTCTCAAGCACTAACAATAAAAAATCGGCTGCGCTAGTTCCCCTACCACTAGTTGATGCAGTGTAAATTTTCCTACCTTTCTACAGGATGTCTACTCAAATTCGGACTGTGTAAACTCAGCTCTATGCATGTTTCCATTACATCAAAGATCTGATACTATAAATGAAGAATCAAATCAGTGTGACACAGCTCACAAAAAGATGCTTTTCATTAAAAACCATCTGTTTATTCACTAACGTATACATTTACATAACCCTTCAAGAATGCTAAACTTTCACTCAAATAGGTCACATGGCAATAACAGTTGGCAAACACACAGAATGAAATGCAAAGGGCCCAATTCTCTGTGACTTTGCACCAAAGAAAATCAATAATTGCCTGGCAAAACAAAGGTAAGGTGTTATTATTTTCATCTTCTGTGTGCAAGCACAAATTACTACCTCTGAGATAAATAAAAGAATTCATTTTTCTAGTAATATATATACATATAAGAATATATATACATATATATGTGCATGTCTATAACATAGTTATAGAAAATTTAAAGTTCATCTTTTGTGACCAGATAATTGTTCTACTTAATTCATAAAATTGTCATTACTATAGCTCTGTGAGCTGATTGTATTGTATGGAGTGGAAATTTACCCAGGCTTAAAATTTCCTAGAATAGCTGAAAATGGGTATGGGAAAATTTATGATCTTCTATTTATTGTCTTAACTGTCTTTTTCCATTTTTATCCTCAAAAGAAATGAGACAGTGTGTGTTAGATTGGGGGAAGAGGAGGCAAAACCCCTTAGAAGAAAGAAAAAAGAGTTCTGGTTTGTAATCCATTTTGGGGAACTTAAAATCAGCAGCATTTGTCCAGGACAAAGGTTGTCTCATCTTGGGATCTTGTTTTAACAAAGGCTGAAAGTAAACGCACAAAGAACATAAGAAAAGCACAGGCACATGATGGTACTTCCCAAACACGCCAGAAATTTGCAGATCAAGAGTTTCTCAGCCAGAGATCACATCCTCATATTTAACAACTTTAAATAGCTTTCTCTTCTATTAACTTCTCCAGTGGCCCCCTTAAACCGTGTAGATTTTAAGCATCGACAGCATCCCGTGACAGCGAGTTCGCCAGCACGGCTACACGGCAGAGCCGCTGATGTTTGGAGGAGATCTGCTGGGCTATATCACATCATGCTGGTTTGTTCCAAGCACTGGATATATCAGATCCTGAAAAAGGCGTAGAAACACAAATTCTTGGAGTAAATTTATATTCCTCTGCTGAATCGAGTGATGGCATTCCAACTAAGTCAGAGGAACTCAAACGATTCCTACTTGCTCAGTAGCTTATCTGAGGTTAGTGGAACTATGCTGATTCTCATTAACTGAGAATTTAGCTCAATATTTTATTTTTGAACTTGTCTTACAGAATTACGAATTCCATTCCAGTCAAGCTGATATATTGTACTCACAGCTGCAGGAGACGAGCAATTAAATTGATAATATTTGATGATAGTGTACGTATGTATGTGGGGGAAACACATTCAATTTTGTTTGGCTCTAGAAACAAAGTCTCTCATTTTTGCAAGGTTGCAATTCTGTCTCTCCATGTGCAATTGAGCCTGTCTTTCCCTTCCAAAGGGAGTGCCTGTATGCTGGAATTAAAATTTGCTCATGACTATCAGGCAGCAATCTATGACCGATTTGTTCTCACAATCTTCAAGGCAGGTATGGCAGAATCAACATTAAAACAAGTTTCTCTTTCATATGCATCCGTTTGCAGAGGCTGTTCTGTAGGTCAACAGGTATCTCACTCTTTGTGAAGTGAGTTTACAGTGTCTTAACACAGAACATCTCAACAGAGTCCTGGAACAAGGTACATTTCTTTGGTGGACACATCACCCATGAGAACTGGACCATGAGTAACATCTTTATTTCCCAGAGCCCTAGCCAAAATAAAAAAAGAAATATTATAAGAATTTTTTAAAAAATTAATTTTGTCCGTTACTGCCCTGGACAATATTTGGACCAGCAATATCAAGGTAGAAAGAAGTACCTCATTAAAAGGCTCTTTGTTTCCTTTCCCTCTTGTTCATTTCTGATTAAAGACCATAAGAAAGCAGCCAACCGTGTGTCTTGGATCCTGAGCCTTTTAAAAGCATCTGAGTCAGTGAAAATACTCCTTATTGATGCCATAGCCTCCAGAATGTATTGACAGTGAGCTACTATGACATTTGTATGGACCATGCTTTACTCATTATTATCCGTGGCAGTTTATATTTACAGATGTAATAAAACATATGTAGAAAAATTGTTCTTCTTTGTCATACATTTGTGCAGTGTCTGATATAGCCACAACAGCAGACTTTGAACGTTATAATAATATTAAAGATAAAACATAATTGGACTGGTCATGCAGAGTTCAGCTGAGGAGTTTTCTATCTGCAGTGATTGGCATCATTTTCCATCCTACAAAATAATTGTCATTTGCATTACTTACAGTTCCTTATCACCAATAATAGTAGTTAAATTTTACTAGTGCCTGGGATAACAAATAGCTCAACAATGTTTTAAAAATAATATACAAAATAGTCATGGAGATCTGTTTACCTGCAGATACTTGGGGGCTGAAATGCACCAGTGTAAGAGTAGGAAAGGACCGGGAGAACAGGAAAGTGCTAAACTGATCCTGAAATAATTGGTGCTAGTTTAAAGGTAAAAATACTTGTATGTATATGTACTTAGTCAAGTGTCGCCACATATCAAATTCATAATACAGAAGAGGAGTTTGTATAAAAATAGGTTGGGTTTTAGGGGAAATAACAAAGCTTTGGTAAGATTTAAGATTTTGTTGTTGTTTGCTCTTTTTCTTGAGGAAACATAAACAATTACCCAACAAAACAGCAAATTGTGGTAAGAGCAAATAGACTGAAGGAAGAAACTTTGTTATATAACACGACGAACCTGTGGTAACCATCCCCAGTGTGTGTTGTTTGCTGTGACTTACGGCTTTGCTTAAGCATTTTAAAGATTCTTGCAGGTCTTTTTCAAGCTGCCAGCTCTAGCCTAGGAATTATGGTAATGTGCCACTTCTGAGCCCTCGGCAGGATTTGCAACAGAGAAATCACATCAGCCTATGCTGATTAACAATTCCATTCCATCCAGAGATTTATATAAAAAAACTATCTTACATTTTGCTTTTTAATAAGAACGATCGCTATCTCAAATTGAGTCCCAGCAAATTTTAATAAAGGCCCAAGGTTGAGTGGCATTTTGCATGCTGATTTAGCTGTGATTGCTTGCTTTTGATGAGCACCAGCCGGGCATGTATAGCTTTCCTCAGAGCAGGTTTAAAGACCAGTAGTAAGGAAAAGGATAAAAATAAAAACTTCCAACTGAAATTCGAGGTCTTTTCTTTCTATGATTGATTACTGAATAAATACCTACACATATCTCTGCATTCAACCCACAAGTAATATTCCCTACAGCAAAACAGCTGTTTTAATGGATTTTAATATACTATACTGTCAAAATATATTAAGTTTGAAGGCTGCAATTACTAAAAAAAAAGATATGATCAATCTATTTATCTATCTATCTATCTATCTATCTATCTATCTATCTATCTATCTATCTATCTATCTATCTTCATGACGACTCCTCAGCTTAATCAGCTGAGTACAAATTGGAATAAGCCAATGCTTTTTTTCTGTATTTGTCCGAGGGTCCCCATTTAGTACATTTTTTGCCATTGTTTTGGGTAGTACCCTCAGTGCTCTGAATTATGGTGGCATATAGGTATGACAAGGTGTAGAGTTTCTGTTGTTATGCAATAGAAACAGTCTCTATGGGGGGCTATTAAAAAAGGGAACAAATTACCAGCGCAGAAGCTTTTGTAGTCACATTTTCCCCTCTTTGTGTTTTGAGTAAAAATACACATTGGAAAGTATTTATTTGGAGAAAACTGACTTCTGAAGATACGAGGGAAAAAAAAGAGGTTGCACAAAACAGTTGAAGTCGAATCTCGGTGGCAGCGTGTGCATGTGTGTGTGTGTGTGTACACGTTGTGAAAGCAGCAACGCCATAAAAGTGATCAGGTAAAGCATTCCATTTGTTTTGATTCAGCTTTTATGGTTCTTCTTTTTCATCCCTCTCAATAAATTGTATTTCAACTTCTCTCATTAAAATAGTAACCCTTTCTTGCTCCAACTTGGGGAACAACAGAGGCGAAAAACCCTTTCATATAGGAACCATCCATCATCATTAGAAATAATGATCCTCCCACACAGTAACTAGTGCAATGTACGTGAAGGAGCAACTAATTCCCACCCAGTTTCCTTTGCCTCTTTCTCTTTGAGGGATTGCAAATGATAATTTAAAGAAACAGTGTGTGAAAGATGCCTTCAGTCACAGGAAAGCTATTTCCATCTTGTAAACTGGGAAATCGCGTTAGGTGAGACAAAAAGGTTCCCATATGATCTCAGTGGAGACATGGCCCTATTTTCCAGATTAATGTCCCTTGTTGCTTTAATACACAGAGGGAACCATTTTTATGAAAATGTTTTTGTTTCATAGGGAGTAACAGAGGGAAAGAATCTAAAGTATTGACCAGTCCACTGTGAGACAGCTCCCAGTTACCTGCCTTTAGCCTACCTAATGTACTGCTGAACACCACTTAAGCACATACTTAAGTCCAGTGCTTCAGCCCTTATGCTTAAATCCAAGAATATAGAATGGTTTGGATTGGAAGGGATCTTAAAGACCATCAAGTTTCAACCACATGTTGTTTAAAGTGCTCAGGGCCCTGATTAAGGTATCTCTGTAGTTTCTCTTTATGTTTTGTGAACAGAAGAGCACATCCCGAAGGAGGATTCTGGTTATTAGGTAGGACTAAAACCTTGCTAGTGGTGTCCGTCAAGGGGCTCCACGGATGCTACTCTTGCTGAAGGATTTCAGTGCCTGCTGATGACACTTGACAGAAACGGCTTGGGGGAATTTCAACATCCAAAAGAAAATGGCAATCCCCAAGCCCCTCCTTCCACCATCTCCCCCTGGAGGTGCCTCAGCTCGTCAGGTGCCTCCTGGCTTAGCTTGGGCAGCCCCACTGCAATCCGGCACAGCAAGGTAGGGTGGCACTGCAGTCCCCTGAGGGACCCAATCCTGCAGCTATGCTGGGAACACACCCACCTCTCACTCACAAGATCACACCCTTCAAGAATGCAGTCATAGCTGCTTTCTTGTTTTAAATGCAGCTGGCAGAGGAGGAGGCAGCAGTGCCAGTGCCCTCCACTGCTGTAATAACCTCAGGATTAAAGCACTCATCTGGGAAGTGGGACAGCGGGTCCTGGGCCCTCCTCAGCCCCAGGGGTTCAGAGTCCCATTTCCCATGAAACCATCTTAAACTCTGAGCTATTGGGTGAGGGTGAGGTCTGGGGCATGGGGAGAAGAAACTATTTAGTTCCTCCTTCAAACTATGATGATGAGTAGAGAGAAAGAAATGAAAAAGCCATGGTACCCCAAGGTGACCTTCAAGCAGAGCATGTGTCCATGTCCTAGAGATTAGAAAGAGGAATGTCTTAAGTTTCAGTTTCCACTTCTTTCACTACGTGAGTATTTTGCACTACAGAACCATGGGCTGAGATTTCAAGGATGTAGAGGGTATAATCTCTAGGAGAAAACACTTTATTCATTAAATGCCTGCCAACTCAGTCCCAAAATTGCCACTCCCCTCCCCAAATCCAAACCTCATACTGTGTCTAGATAAACAGACACCAGCCTGGAGGAAAAAGAGAAAAGCCCCAGAAGCCTGGCATCTCTTTCTCCTCACAAAGGGTCATGGGAATCTCTTCATCTTTCCTGCGCAGTCCCACAGCTTGACCAAGGAATGCAGAAATGCTTTCTCCACCCAGCGTCACCTGCAGTCTTGTGGTTGGGGTACTCCCATGGCAATTGGGAAATGTAGGTTTGAACCTCCCAGGCAGAGGCAAACCCAAAACTTGTCTTGCTTTTCTCAGGCAAGTGGTTTTAACCACTGAAATACAACATAAATGGAGAGAGGCTCCTCCCTTTCCTTTGGTGACTGTGTTTTTTTGAAGGGAGAAAACAAAGCTGACTTTGCTCAGCCCTTTGAAGACCTGCTCAGGTAAAGCCTGGGACCTACCTGTCCCAGCCATACCTCCCTGCAGCACTGATTTGGTCACTTCCACTCTGTGTTTTCTTTCTTGACCATTTACTGCTCAGTGTGGGGCTCTGGAAGTATTTTTCTAAAATATTAAATGTTCTTCACATACCAGCATGGAGTTGGGTGTCCATTCTTGGCACATAAGCCCAAGTGTTAAGTACTGCCATGATTTGTCCCATTTGGAATAAGCATTAAACACCCTGCTTAAAGTCCTGTGTTAGCACCTTCTGCAAATGACAAAACTTTCTCTAGTGGTGAATGGCTCGGGATTGTGAGCTTTCTCCTCCAGGTCACCCCTTCAAAAAAGGTCACAGAGCTGAAAACAAGCATGCTAAGCATAGAGCCTCTTCCAGCAGGATACGTCAACCCACATGGATGACTTCAGCCAACTCTAAGAACTGCTGTGAATATAGTGCCTCCTATCCTGGTCTGGATCAGGCCTTAAGGACAGAGTTGAAACTTCAATAAAAGTTTTTATGAAGGAAGGAGGGATAACATACCACAACAGAGATGCCATTTCAAAAAACTTAATGACTTAAGGCAGGTACTCAGAAACCATTGAGATGACTGTGGGATGGCCTGGATCCTCAAAATGTTCTGCAGTCTGGCTCAGACCCAGTTGAGCAAATAGTTCCTTTATTGCATATAACCAGATTTGGTGGGACCACTCCTGCTTGTAGTCAAGAGTGGGTATATATGTACAGCTGGATGTAAGCCAGAATACTCAATACTTTGCCTAATTTGCCTTAAAAATATATAATAGGGCATAATGCCTGGCAGTGAATGCATCAGAAAAGTGAAACTTCTTATCTGCCAGCATTTTTTACAGTAGTGATATCAGCTTTTGACTTATCCCAGATGTTTACTTAGGGTAGAAAATTGTGCTGAAATGCAAGTAAATATGTAGGTGTGAAATGAATTGATATAGTTTTCTTCATTTGAGAGAAAAATACATTTCTGATATCACAGTATCACTCTCTTACTGCTAAAATATGCCATGGGAGAATAAGCCACCACTTTCCATTTCTTGTCTTTTGAAGTTAATTTCCGATCCTAACAGTAAATCAGAGTTCTGTAATCTTGCTGATACATTACAGGGGAATGAAAATTTAATTTTTAATGAGATCTTTACTTTAAAAAAAATACTTACAAAAACGAAGAAAGCCGTGTTCAATCAAAAGTGGGGTTTTGGCATGCAATGGCTAAGTTTAGAATGAAAAGTAACATCAAAGAGATGTCTTTTAGTTTAATTTCAAATAGCACATGACACCTTGGAAGGGATAAATTCTGAAACATTTCTGTAAAATCTAGAAAATGCCATTTAAGCCTAAGGACATCTAAATAATAAGCAAAATATAACACTCACTGGTGAGTGAACACAAGGACACCCAATTCTGTGTGTGGTCTTTAGGAAGAGAAGCACATAGATGTGTACGGGTCACAAGACCATGCTCAATATATCCAGTTGAAGGATGTTGTCTGCAAATCCCTATGTACATCTCTTCTGCTGCCTGACTTCCTATGGCACAACTTGAACAGGGTCCCAGAAATCTTTTTGTATGTGGCAAATCCCTCCTGCCACATATCATATGGGAACTTTAAGAATCTTGTGAGTAAAAAAATAGCCAGGGTCATCCAGCAACTGGCAAAATGTGCATGCAAAATTATTCCTCAGTTGTGAAAACATGCAAAATTTCTACACCCAAACAGTGCCCTGCACGTTGATGGCCACTTTGGCATTTTCTGCAGGATCTGGCCTATATATTTTGTGAAACATATAGATCCTGTCTGGAAAAGAAGCATGAGGAGATATTCAGCTGGATAATTCTTAAAATTTGTGAAAGTTGATGGGCCTGGTAACAAATGGAGATTGTGAATGCCATTTTGTGCACAACAAACATGACATTGTGCCTACTTCCCAAGAGTCAATTAAGGTCAGCAATCAGCTTTCATGGATGTTAGCTCTGACTCAAAACACCTTCCAAAAGAAAAAAAGCCACCAAGCCCACTTCTCTTTGGTGTGACAACCATTTTTATGACAACATTTTCACGGTAGCATGAACTCCTTTCTGTCATTTTTCAGGCTGAAGAAAGCAGCAGCCCTCAGGCAGGAACCCATGAAAAGTCACACACCATTCCAAAACATCCAGACCATGATTCCAAAATATGTCCATTTCAAGAAGCAATTGCAGTTTGGACCTATTTGACTTCAATATTTACTGGAAAATCCGCCTCATGTCAAGATGAGCAGAAGTGTCAGAGAGAAGCTGAAGTGTCCCCTCTGGAAGAATTATCCACTAAGCAGATGAAAACTAATGTCTGTGACAAACAACCTTTTGTCAAATCAGCACATTTTAAAGACCGCCTTTTTTCTCAGCCTAGGCCGCAGTTCCTATTTGTGCTTTCACACCATTGCTTTGAGACCTGATAAGATGCTATCAACAGGCCCTCTAAGTACTCAAGAACCACTTTAAGGGGAATCACTGGGGCAATTACTATAAGCAGTGAAAGATATGGTATTTATTGATGGGAGATTAATATTGGCCACAATGCAATTGATTTTTTCCCTGCAGCTTTATTTTCAAGTTCTTACCGTGTTTTGTGGCCTGCTGTGGTCTTTCAGGTTTCTTTCTCTTTTAGATATGGATTTATTTTTAACTATCATTCTAATTGGTTGGAGTTCTTCCAAGAGTCTCCAATTTACTGTTAACATGTTTGATATAAATTGCCCTAATTTAATTAATAAAAGAAATGAGTTGAAGAAGCTGGAAAGCAGGATCTTTATGTTATCAGATTTCGACATAAACATCCTAAATGTAGTAAGGCAGATCTTTTCCATCTAAGGTTGATGTCTCTGTAAGAGCCACAAAACTAAGAGCTAGACCTAATGAAAGGACTTAGATATGTACAAGGGGAGTAGGTACTGCAATGCATGAATTTTAAGTGCCTGGCACTGTGAAAGAAATCCTTAACCTGGAGCCTGGCTACTCATTGTGGAGGTGAAACACTTTGGGTTAAACACAGATCGGCAAAAAAACCCAACTCATTGAGCAGCTTTAAGCCTTCCTGCAGAAATATGGAGCATGATGTGGAAAACAAAGGAATAGGAGGAAGGGAAGACACAATTTTCCAGTAAATTTCTTCACCTAAGTTCTTGCAAAGTCTACAAAAAAGCCAAAACTTGAGATTTTTGTTTCAGTGGGTAGGTGCATATGGAGTTGAGTACAGTGTTAGACAGCTACCAAGTAGCTGGAGCAACTACCCATAAAGTAGACAGAGGGTTTTGTCCTTCCTGAACTAGAGAGGATGCTGTGTGTCCCTACTTTCTTCACCCCTTGGATGCGGGGTGACATCCTGCAAGGGCCACTGAGACCTGTTCTTGAACCTCATGAGCATCCAAGATCATAGAATCGTGGAATCATAGAATGGCTTGGACTGGAACGGATCTTAAAGATAATCTAGTTCCAACCTCCGTGCCATGGGCAGGAACACTTTCCACTAGACCAGGTTGTCCAGAGTCCCCTACAACTTGGTCTTGAACACTTCCAGGGATTGGGTATCCACAACTTAAGATCACATAGCAGGGCTGGTCACTGAGTGGGGACTGAAAACCCAAGCTATGGGTGTAAACACCTGCAATGGCACTTATATACTTGTGTCCTTCTTAGTAAATCTTTGGAAATGCTACTTTTTCTTGCTCCTAGACAGCCACAAATTAATATTAAGTAGATCTTCAAGGATGAAATTGTGGAAGAGAAATTACTATAAGGTAGATAATTTTTGAATGCTGAGAAGGAGACCTGATCTTTGCTGCATGGTGCTCAAGGTATCTTAAAATAGAAACTTCCTGGGGTGTCTTTGGTAGGAAAAAAAAAAACTAAAAAATTCCCCAAACCATTTTCTTTAATTAGACAAAGAAAGCAGAAATTTAGATATTAAAACCTAAAATTAAATTTTTTTCAATTATTTGAGAATTTTTTTTTTTAGCACCTTTTAATTCCACTGTCTAACAAATATTGAGGGGGAAAAAAAGATATCTTCTAACAGACAAACCCATGAGATCTGAGAAGTTCCAGAAGAAGAAGGAAGATATTTTTTAAATTTTAAAAAAAGGGCTTATTGATACACAAATCTTAAAGATCTTTTAAAAATAAGAGGTATTTTCAGACTCACTTTAGAATTAAGCAGATTCTAAACAATGCAAAAGACAATTTTTTTTAATTTTGGGTGTTTTTTCTTGCCTTTAAGTGTTTCTTTAGTTCTTCTTCTCTTTGAAAAATGCAAAACACACTCTTGCCTGCCAAAAAGCCCCTTGTGGCAAGCACAATACCTTTGCTGGCCAACATGAGGACGTATAACTTCCCAACCTTGCATTCTTTGCACACAAAAAAAATCCCATTGATTTCAGTAGGAGTTTTGCACAAAAAGATGGAGTCTTTGGGTTAATGCAAGGCTATGAAAGGGTAGAAAGTGCTTATTGTACTGAGAATATGCATCTGAATTGGTTTTATCACAGCTGGCAGGGCAGTAAAAGGAGTTTATGCTCAATAAACAGCTCTTGTGGTTAGAGTGACGTTGTTCATTCCTAGCCTAGAATTTGGAAGGAGTTATTATTTAATAAAGTTTAATTTGATGAAGAGAATATTTTTAATGCCCTAAACGGCACTCTATGAAGATGACTGATAGGCCCAGCCCACTCATAGAAAGAAATGCAATTAATTGGTTTAATGAACTCACCACATTAATTAGCTAATGTCTGTGCAGTTTCAGAATGCAAGTGAATGGGCAAATCCTGGAGAAGTGGTGCTCTGGATTAATTTACCCCAAAGTCCCTTTGCTCTTCTCCAGTGGTAATGGACAGTTACCAAAATGGTCAGGAAGGATATACGTAACACTTCCCTTTCATGTAGAGTTTGGTCAGCCCCATTCATGAAGCATCCTGTGCCATAAGGGAGAGGGCACATGGTGGGACATGCACTAGTGGCAGAAAAATGGGCATTTCTTGCATATACAATAAACAGCAACTTTCTGCATCTTGCAGACTGTGGAGCACTGGAATATGAGAGCGTAAATGTGGCTTTTCCAACCATCTGCCTTTCCCTTGGACAGGTCTACTCCTGCCAGGATGGACTGAGGGATACATGCCAGCATGTTTAAATACATGACATTACTCAGCATGGCCAGCAATGTCAACCTAGGTCTCAGGGTATGGTCAGTGCTGGTTTTTGGAACAGGACTGCTTTGTAGGTGCACTCTGAGCTGGCTGGCATGGAGCTTATTCAGCTTGACCCTGACTCTGGTTCCACATAGACAGGACAGGAATGGGTGGCAAAGCATCCAACAGCTTTCCATTGAGGGAAAGTCAGGCCGAAAACAGGGTGGGTGCAAATGCTGAACTGAAAAAGTGAAAGACTAGAGTTAAATGAGGGTCTACAATGACCGGGGCGGCAGATTTATAACAGGTCACCTTTTCCTTACCAGCTCTAACCTCAGACCTGAAATACAGGAGCTGTGAATAGTTAAAAACCCTGGCTAAAATGGCACTAATGACATTTATGACCAGCTGCGATGAGGGCTACATTAGCTAATGTCTGCAGGTTGTTTGGAGGTCATCTGATAAGCAAGTGCCATAAAACATATTTTAGTTCACTTCCTTTTTTAATCTCCTTGGTGCAAAGTATATTTAGAACAGGGAAACCCCACAGAAGCAGGACACTAATATGTGACACAACTCTGCAGCCTCTCGATATCCTACAATTTTATCAGATGATCAAAGAGGAAGCAGTGAGCTGGGAGATGGAAGTACTGCTCATTCACCTCATTTGGCTGCCTCGTAGTGGGAGTTTTGCTTGTGTGAAGACTGACAGATCAAGGGGAAGAGGAAAAAAAAAAAGACACGCTCGGTGTTAAAGGGAAGCCTGTTTATGCCTATAAGTAAGAAAGCTTGCTCAAGAATAAGTTAACTCTTGCTAGAGGATTATACCTGTAATGCTGGCAATTCTGGCCTCTGCATGAGCTGTAATATCTACTTGCATTACCTCACAGGGTGTTATGGGCCTTAATTAATTAATGTTTGTAAAGCGCTTTGAAATCCTCGGATGAAAGGCACTATAGAAGTGCAAAGCAGTTATTAATATTAATATTGCATAAGTGGCTTGGCTCCCTTCGCACCGCAGAGCACACCAACTCCTGCAAGGGCTGCAGCCCTGAATCAGCAATCTTCATACCACCAGGCAGGAGCCTCCCTTCTGCTTCCTCCTCTGATCTCTTTCTTTAGGACTTCCATGGACTCTTCTCCACGAATCCCCAACAGCCCTCTTATGGCTTCACTCATGCAGCAGTACAAGCAGTGAGAACAGCACTTTTCCACCCATCACACCAGTCTGGTCCTCCCCTGGAAGCTGCAGACTGAGCAGATCTTGGAGTGATTAAAAGCTCTGAGAGTTGGGACCCCACAGTTCTGTTTTTTGCCTTGAATGAAAGACATTCAAAGTCCCACTTCTGCAATACAGAGAACACGGCTGAACTTTGGTGTATTACAGAAACTTTAATACAAAATTTAGATCACTTTATATTTTAGTCATAAGCAGAAAACAAAGAAGCCCCTCAGAAATTCTGGTGCCACTGCAAATTGTTACGTATTTTAAAAGAAATAAAAAAGTATTAAAATATACAGGTTCTTTCCAAAAAGGTTCTTTTTCTGGTGAAAATTTCCCACCCAAAAGCCATAACCATACATGTAAATTGAGATCCTCCACCTCTCACAGGAAACATTAGTGCGTTGGAACAATGAATCCATATAATAAACTACATGCATATTTTTGCTAGTTAGATTCTCGTTTGATGGGCTGCGCTGGTGAATAACAATTACACAGGAAATTGAAAAGAGGGTAATTGTCACTTTATATACAAATTCCATGAAACCATCTCAAGGTGTGTCAATTTAAGGTGATGGAGCAGCTCTGGGATGGATTTGGTCAGTATAAATTCTGCCTAATTTGTCTTGAAATATTGCCTCTGCAATGAACTCTGAATAATAGTGATAGTGAAATAACAATAAGCAATAATGATAATATCAAACATACTGAAGATAATCCCATTCATGTTTACACATGCAGTTATGGGAGGTTATTTGTAACTTAGATGTGCAAAAATAAGCATTAGTGTGAACAACTGGGAAAATAAAATAAATTTTAAAAAAGCAATTTCTTATTAATTACTGAAAAACAGATATTTGATGATCAGAAGTAGACAGTTTTCCCATCAATGCATTAACAGATCCTGAATCAGTTTCCTCTGCAGTAGCTACACTGGCTGCCTATAGCATTAGCACTAGTTTGTACTTGTTTATGTCAGTGAAGTAACATATAAGTTAAAAACCAATTGGGCTAATGCACTTCAGTAAAACTCTTCTTGACTTTGAAGGAAGTTTTATCTGCGTACAGAAGGCGAGCTTGACTCAGAAGTGAAAACAATACCCTGCCAGTGCTACGTATCTGCCTTCACAAAGGAGGCAGAGAGAGCTTCCCAAGCTCCTTACCACAAAGAGTATAACGTTTGCAGAGATTAGGAACTGCTGAAGGCGGCTTCAAATCTCAGTTTGTTACACGCTTTGCTGCAGTCTTGCTGTAAGGCAAAAAAAAAAAGAAGGTGCTTCGTCGCACCTAGCGCATTTGCTGGAGCGAAGGAAATAGTGCGTAGGATGTTTTACCAAAAGGAGAGCAATTTGGCCCAGCCGCTTCATTACGTGGTGAGCACAGCCCAACCCAGGAGTCAGGGCACACGGGTTTCTTTCTTGGCTCTGCCACTAACTCCTTGCGTGGCCTTGGGCTAGCTGTGCAACCTTGAAAGCCTGTTCACCCCCAAAAATAAGGATGATTATAGGAATTAGAAGGCAATTCATTAATGCATTAATTAAGAGACAGTGGGATGTTAGAGGCAGCGCTGCTCTGATTCACCCTGGCAGCCAGACAACTCTGGTCCTATCAGCACCACTGCAGGGGCTTCCCTCCCCAGTGAGACCCCAGGAGCAGGGCAGGGGGAGAGCACCAGCAAGGCGAGAAGGGAATTCAGCCTCAGCAACTTAGAGTTGCCCTTTTTTTCTCAGGCAGAGGGAACCGGGAGAAGGGCATGGATCTCCATTGTTTGCAAAGAGCCCATCCCAGGAGGCTGCTTGGGTTGAGATTTATTTTTGTTGCCATTTAAATTAAGTATATAGGCAATCCTGAGGCTGTTTGGACCAGATCCAATGTGTGCAAGCATCATGTTTGGAACAGGGTGGGAACTCTATTTGCGTTCAGACACAGAGGAAGCACTTTAAGCTGTGTCTATAAGACAGATGCCAGGGACCTATACTGGAAGGTGCTGAGCATGCACTGGTTAGCGGGGAATATGATTGCTCTCTATAAATACATCATAGGGAGGGGAAGGTGGGCAAGCACCACAGAGGGAAATGAGCTATTTAAAATGAGCTATTTAAGCAAAAGGACAATGTTGGCACAAGAACAAACTGGCTGTAAGGCTGGAAATTTGAAGATTTCTAAACATCAGAGGAGTGAAGTTCAGGAAAAGCCTTCCATGAGAGAGGAGTGGGGGCATAAAAACTAAGTGAAAGGCACTGGCAGAAGGTTAAGGGCCGTGACCTAAGAGCTGGTTGCTGGCAAGAGCAAGGGTGTTGCGGTTTTCAGAGCAGAGATTGACCCTCCCAGGAACGACTGGGAAGGGCCCTGAAGAGCTGGCCTTTGCATTCACAATAACGACACCAAAGTCAAGAGTTTCCTTGAGTTTACAGTCGACTGGAAGCGGGCAGGATTTGGCTTGGCATGCTGAAGCCCTTTATCCATACGGTATTTGCTTACTCTGTTTTGCTGCCACTGTTCAAGGGTCTTCCTGGGAGAGGTAATAAATGCCAGGTTAAATAGAAACTGTGAGAAACGCTGTCACTAGAACATGAGGCCAAACCCCTTATTCTTTCTCAGTGCAAAGCTTCAGTCTGTTCTTATTTACCAGAGGACTTAACTATGTGCTAAGTTGCTGGTGGTATGCCCTAGGCTTTCTTTGTGGAAGGACAGGTTGTGCTACCAAAAAGCTTTTCTGCACCAGGAACACCATGCTGAGAGACATAAAGACCAGGTTCCACCTTTCCAGGTATCAAAAATCCTTTTGAAACCACTAGAAGAAATCTTGGTATAAAGGCAAAATAAAAATAATAACAGTGGAGCATAAAATACAAACTCCAATCATTCATTTGTTATCATTTCTTCAGGGAATGCTTGTTTCAGAGAAGTGCTGTCATCACTGGGAAGTGGGGATGCTCAGCACCTCCTCAGGATGCATCTTTCAACAAATTAAGGGTCAGTGGGAACCTGCTAGATTCAAAGTGGACCCCATTAAATAAAGAGGTGACTAGTCACCCCAGTGGTACCCAACTGGCTGGCACCACGAAGCAACCTTCTATAACAGCTTGAGTCTCATCACTCAAACATTTGTACTGAAGACATAAAAGCAAGAGTTGTTTGCAATTCATTTTACACCCCAATGCCACTCTCAGAGGTTGCTCCTGGGGCTGCTCTCCCTTCAATGAAAAAAGTTCCAGAGCAGTAATTCCCAGTGGTTTTCCATTCGAGACTGAAATTACTCCATCGGTGATGGTACACTGCCCTTTACATGGAGACTAGTAATGTGAAATTGCTGTGCACTGCCTCCCCCTCCCAACCACATTTATAATGCTTATTAGGAAAGCCAGCTGCTGGGGCTGCTGTAACTAACTCTGTTGTTGGTGTCTCTCTTGAGTTACCTTGGCTTATGTTTCCTACTCAGGCACCCAAGGGCAAGGTTACGGGATTCCCTGCTATTCAGCCTTCATCATTATTATTATAGCTGTTATTATTATTATTCATTACTAATATTAATTATGCAGCATGTGGTAGTGCCTAGGAGCCCTAAACCATGGCCCAGAACCACAGTGCACCCAGCCCTTTACAGGCACTGAACAGAAAGACATTCCCTGCCCCAGAAAAAGTATATGAGCTTGTAGTGGAGTAACAGAGGGAAGAATTTGCTACCTAGAGGCCAAATTCACCACAGCATGTAAAATGCACCTCCCTTTAAATACATCTTTACCCCATGAAACACATCTGTACAAGCTAGAGCAGAATACATTCCCTTGAAGGGCAGAGACATCATAAAGACAGGGCCTGGAGAAGAGGGTTGTGAGTTTTTTCTTACACTGTCAATAGATGCCTTTGGTCCCGGACTAGAGATTTAGAGTTGCTTTTCAAATCACTAAAGCTGCTGAAAGCAACTGATGTCCTGCAGACTGATAGTGCAAGAATCTCAGGGCATCAAGGGTTGTATGAAACCTTGGCCTCAGACAAAGCAAAACACAGCACACTTGCAGACTCACACTTGTGGGGAAATACTTTAAAGTCACATTGATCAAAGATCTAGTAAAAGTTAAAAAAAACTATATTTTTTTATTATTTTCAAATATATTTGTGATATAGTTTAATGGGCATTGTAGCATTCGTTCAAAGGATGGACTTGATCTTGAAGGTCTTCTCCAGCCTTAATGATTCTATGATTCTGTATTTGCAATGTCTTTGTTACTGCACTGCAAAGAGGTCTCAAGCAGCTCCTGTATTGCTTAAGGAGGTAAGGTCTACAATTAGTTTGGATTACTGTATTTCATTATTTCCTGAGGATTTAGTCTGCAACAATTAGAGAATACGCACTTTGCACGTAGCATTACACAACACACTCCAACACCTGCGATGAGCCCAAGGAGCTGGATCCTGCTTGTCTCTGCAACAGCCCTGCTGCAGAAACCTGGCAAGTTACTTCATTTCTCTTTGCCTCAGTTTCCTCCCCTGTGAAACAGGGATGAGCGTAATTTATTGTAATTCCTTTGTAAATTGTTTTGAGGTCTGCTGAGCTCTACGATTTAAATGAGTGAAAGAAGTTTGAGACAGGGAAGAACAGGAAAATGATGCTCACAACAGCATGTACTCATTTCCCTTCAATACTGATGCTTGTCCTGCAATATAACAACGTCACTTCAAAATTTACTTTAAACATTAATTTAATTATTGCTTTAAAATAAAAGTTCCAGACATTTCAAGTCAGGGGAAGTCTGTGTATAAATTCCTCAAGGCCTAGGCTGCTTTCAGCTCTAAATACTGATGGTCACCTGAAAGGTACTTTGGCACCTCTTAATGAAGGGAGTGTGTACTTTTACATCTTGCAGTGGCTTAAACATTGTTTTTCTGCTTCTCTGGTGTGTAATTGAATGTTTTCATGTGGAAATTAAGCTTTTCTGTTGCTTACAGAAAGCTTTATGAAAATTGCAGATGAACAATATGATTCAAATTTTCTGATTATTTAGAAATAAAGAGCAACCCATTCTAAAGAATCCTTGAAAGGGTGCACCTCCTTCTAAGTGCAGATGGAGTCTACTGTTTCTGGCACTACCACTCACATGTATGAAGTCTGGCAACAGCTCATACATTGCAAAGAAGAGGGTCAGCTCCTGAAAAAGCTCAGTTGTTGACCAGGTTGTACCAATTTCCAGGTACCAGGGTGCAGGTGAGAACACTTTATATTTGCCATAAAGACTTTACAGAGTAATCAACAACAACAGCAGAATCAAAACCAAAAAACCCTTTGAGTGAAGAATCTTGGCTATTTTCCCTCTTTTTCAGTGGATGAAAGTGATTATGAGTTAGAGGCATTTTAAACCTAAGCCCCTGCTCCTTTCTTAGTTCCGTGGAGCAATAAATACCTTTGGCTACAGGAATAATTAGTAAAGAATGATAAGAAAAAGTGATAAGGGTTATCCACTTACATTACATGGAGAGTGAAGAATCCCATTGAGCATTTTATGGCAATAATTTTATCATTATTATAATAATATTCACTTTCTACCCCACAACCCTCATAAGGTATCTAGGACTAAGCAAATCTCATATCCAAATAGAAAATTTAGTCTCTTCTGGCTTCCCATGTAGTCAACAGAGGGAGAAAGACTTATCTAGGGAACAAAATTACTCCTGCTTCAAGTGATCATTCCTAAACTGTCAACAGCAGTTTCAAAGCAAAGAAAACAGATATTATTTCACAGCTGGGAAAACCAAAGCATAGCAGGATTGGGGATGTGACTTTGTTCCCAGTCCTGGTGTCCTAAATCAACACACTGCATTTTGGGTACAGAAGACATCTGGAGATGAAGATGTCTTCTTCTGATAAATTTATAGAATCATAGAATCCTTAAGGTTGAAAAAGACATCCAAGAGCATTGAGTCCAGCCATTAATGCACCACTGCCAAGTCCACTGCTAAACCATGTCCCTCAGTACCACATCTACAAGTTTTTTGAACACTTCCAGGGACAGCGATCCCGTCATATCCCTGGGCAGCCTGTTCCAGTGTTTGACAACTCTTTCAGCAAAGAAATTCTTCAAAATAGCCAATTTAAATGACTTCTGGTTCAACTTGAGGCCATTTCCTCTTGTCCTATTGTTACTTGGGGACAAGAGACCAACCCCCACCTGACTACAACCTCCTTTTAGGTAGTTGTAGAGAGTGGTAAGGTCCCCCCTGACTCTCCTTTTTTACAAACTAAACAAATCCAGTTCCCTCAGCCACTCGTCATAACATTTGTGCTCCGGACCCTTCATCAGGCTGGCAGCACTGAGTCCACTTCCTTCTCCCCACAGACATTAACTTTTGGAATAATGGATGTTCTTGGATGTTCTTAGAAGGCTAAAGCAGAATTTCCCAGCCAGGAAAGCTATTGCTGTATTATCATGTCCTACTCATTTAATTCATTGTAGTCACCTCAGAGTCAAAGAGCTACAGCTGATGAAAAAACAAACAGTGTAGGTGGCCTTGGTCCGCCCCCCCTTACACATAAAATGGTTGAGTTGCTTTTTGGAGGCCAAAAAGCAGCCTAGTGGAACTGTTGCACTACCAAAATTGAGGTGCCTGTCTCACCTGCCTGATCTCTACACTGTGTTCAGCCAACAAAGAGAGAGACCTCCAGAAATTGTTTCTAAAATGGACCAACCCAGATAAAATTACTTCTTGCAATGTTTGTAGGCAAAGTCTTAGACACCAGCTAGGTAACTTCAGTAGCTTAACTGAGCACTCACTTATGAGCTTCAGTGAAGGAGAAATGCACCCATAAAGGAAGAGTCCCCCCTTATTCAAAGAATTAATCCAAGCCACACATGGAGGCTCCCTCATATCAATCCCTAAAAGGATTCAAAACATTTTTAATGGCCAAAAACTGTATATTTCTCTGGGGGTAAAATTCTTCCATCTGAGATTCTTCTAATCAAACATGCACATATACCAAAACTGAGCGGGTGTCTGAGAAGACCAAAAAGGACAAAAAACCCAACTCAAACCACAAGCAATGCACTGAAACTCAAACTACAGAAACCTTAGAAAGAGAACTAATAGCAACAGCATCACCCAAATTCCAGTTGCATCTCATTAGTGCTTTCCTACACAGGGACATGCAGGGAAGTGAAGGCAAGTCAGCTAAATACAGGTGTGAAGTCAGTGCCCATAAATTAAAGCACATGTGCATGTTCTCATTTAGGATTAAAATGCCTTTAGTGCTTAATCCTCCTCTGAGGATTAAATTACATCAGTATAAAGTGACTTTATTCCTCAATGAGGGCATCCCCACAAGGGCTAAATATCTTCAGCTGGTGCACATTGACTTTACACCTTTGTTCATTCACTTTCCTGAGGGTCCCTGCAAAAGCACGGCCTGGGAACACTTGGCTGCAAAGAGCCTAGAAAGGGGAGGACATAAAGCTGCCACTGATGGTGGTATTAAGGTTGAAGCTATACTGAAGCTATTCCTTGAGCTGGTTTGCTTTGCACTGCAAGCCTGGCTGTAGGAAGGAATTTCTTCTTTAAGTTGTATGTGGCCCAGTAGCGTGGTACCTCCAGCTGCCTATGCAGGTAAGGAAACATGCTGGGCCTTTGGCATAATCTGAAGGAATTCCTTTGGTGCGCTGCAGTGAAGCTAATGTGGCTGCTCTGGCTTTGCTTTCCGAGTGTTGTGTTCTGTTTCTCATGGCGCAGTCACCTCTGTCCAGATATAAAGGACCTTTCTGCCAAGAATCATAGAATTGTAGAATGGTTTGGGTATGAAGCGTCCTTAAAGATCATTTAGTTCCCCTTCCATGGTCAGGGGCACTTTCTACTATACCAGGTTGCTCAAAGTCTTATCCAACCTAGCCTTCAACCCTTCCAGGGATGTGTTCAAATCCTTGGACAATTTCTCTGGCAAACCTCTTCCAGTGTCTTACATTTCTCACTGTAAAGAACTTCTTCCTAATATCGATCTAAATCTAGCCCCTGCCAGTTTAAAGCCATTCTCCCTTGTATCATTATATGCTCTTGTATAAAGTCCCTCTCCAGCTTTCTTGTAGCCTCTTCAGGTACTGGAAGGTGTTACAAAATCT
Organism: Sclerurus mexicanus; assembly: GCA_013396755.1. Taxonomy (NCBI): domain Eukaryota; kingdom Metazoa; phylum Chordata; class Aves; order Passeriformes; family Furnariidae; genus Sclerurus; species Sclerurus mexicanus. The sequence continues at coordinate 1,168,029 of VWZF01002690.1, forward strand.
CCTCAGAGCCTTTTCTTCTCGAGGCTGAACAACCCCAATTCTCTCAGCCTGTTTTTGCAGCAGAAGTGCTCCAGCCCTCTGAGAATCTTTGTGGCCTCCTCTGGACCCATTCTAACATGTCCCTGTCCTTAAGTCAGGGGCCCCAGGGCTGGACACAGTACTCATGACAGCAGGGTCCCCTCCCTGGAGCTGCTGGTCATATTTCTTGAGATGCACCCCAGGACACAGTTGGCTTTCTGGGCTCTAAACATCCATTGCTTGGTCATGTTGAGCTTCTTGTCCACTAACCCCCAAGTTCTTCTCCCCAGGGCTGCTCTCAATCCAGTTCTCTACCCAGTCCATATTTGTGCTTGCTATTTGCCTCAACCATGTGCAGGATCTTAGACTATGAGAAGGAGGTGGGTGAAAATTTTACTTTCAGGTTTTTTTTTTTTTTGCTTCTCTTTCATTCCACTCCCAAGTAATTGTGAAAAAAGGTGGCTAATCCTTAATGTACTCTGGATCTGAGTTTGTAAGAGCAGTGCATTTGGTGAAAACTTGAAATGTTTGTTAGAGGAAAGAGTAAAGATGGCTGGCAGACCCAAGGGACTTAATTTGGTGGCTCAAAAATTTCTCACCAGTCCCATCCACATAGCCTCACAGGAAAGCTGTGCACACTGAAAGTAAGTGGTTGGTTTCGATGCATGAAAACTGTGAGTGCTAAGGCGCACTCACTCAGCAATAACAACTTCTGCATTTCTCCTCTATTTCCATGGCAATCTTAACCTGAGCCACAACAGTGAATGGCTGCCTGTAGCTTGGACCAAATACAAGCATCTCTCCTCATTTCCCAAGTGAAGAAACTGAGGTTCACAGCAAAGAGAAAGAACAGGACAAAGCTGCCATGAAAGCCTGCAACAGGGATGAGAGAAAATCCTATTTTGTTTCGATTTCTGTGCCCAGTGTGAAACTGCCTCATCACTATTGCAAAAAAATATCACACAAACTAATCTTTTGCCAGGCTGGCTTCCAGCTCCTCAGTGTCCCTGCTCAAAAAGCAGCATAGCATCTCTCATCTCTGCTAAAGCAAATAAGGAAATAGCAGTGAGAAGGGAAGGACGGGTCTGAAGTGGTGAGCAGGGTAACGGCTTTAACCACACCAGGAACTGAGGTGTGGTTCCCCATCGTCAGGGCAGGTCACAGCCAGAAAGGTGCCTCTCGGCTGCCGTTTGCTGCACGCTGCTGCTTGATGAGTCCAAGGCACAGCAGGGATGAGATCTGCAGCTCCTGTGCCTGTCAGCTACAGTGCAAGGCAAACCAGGACCTCTCCCAGATCAAACACACGCCAATCCCTTCCTTCACTGCAGAGTAACCACAGCTACATCCTTCGGCTACGCTGAGAAAGATTTCAGTTTTACCACACGTGCCCAGTGCTGCAGGAGAATGGCAGATAAACCTTTTAGCCTGGGCAAGTGCCCTGGTGAGGTCTGTGTTGCCTTCACAGCTGTGTCGCAAGTAGGAAGGTTTTGACAGGGGGCTTTGCTGTGAGAAAGGTGGCACTCTCATCCCGACTACCTCGCATAAGCCTCATTTTGCCTCCTTGGAAACAAAGTTCCTTGACACAGGAGGGAAAAAACACCTTCCTCTCACTGATGGTGGTATAGGCATGAAGAAACACAACAGGGAATTGCAACTCACCCAATAGCTTTTGTGTTTGCTGGATAGTGAGTCCTGCTCCCTCCCATATCCCTAAGTGCCCACCTGCAGCACCTGAATTACAGAGTGGTCTTCTACTTGTTTTCAAGGCCCTGCACTAAAAAAGGCATAGTTTCACTCTAGCAGTAACACTGTGGGTTTTTTCTAGGGTAATGTTCCTCAGGGTAAATATCCAATTTTGCTTTTGCTGTCACCAGGTCGTGCTGGTAAAACAGCAGCAACCAGGGCATAACAGGGCACTAAGAACAAAGCACAATATGAAACAGTTCCTCCCAAAAGGAGGATACAGGCAACATGACTATTAAACAAGCCATATAACCTTACAATAGCACCTGTAAACCCAAACATGTAAGGTTTTTTTCATGTTAGGCTACTGTATATATATCTTTGTACATAGTGCAACAACATCAAAAACAATGTTGAGAAAGACAAACCCAGGCACCCTGGATTCACCCACAGTGACGGCATCTCTTGAGTTTTGAATTTCAACCTTCTCCAGGTGTGGGAGGTCCCTTTGCCCCTTGGGTCTAGTAGTAATTTACTCCATTTATGCAGGGAACGAGGAGGAAGAGATGTAGACCACCTGCCACCAACAGCTATCATCACAAAGATCTCCTGCTGGTAGAGTGGAAAGTCCAACAGTTTAATGGCAGGGGAAACTGGAGCCTGCAGACCCTTGCAGCTGAGAACAAACACCATATGTAACTCACCTCCAGTTCTCCAGAGTCAGAAACGAGGCACAAATGGGCCATGCTGGTGCCAAGAATGTCCAGCACAACGTCTAGTAAAAGCAATTGAAAAGATTGCAGAGACTTTCTGGAATGATCCATTAACATTTTTATGACGAAATGTAGGTGTGACAGGTCCGAACCATCTCCTCTCACCTCCTTAGTGCGGCAGCGGTCGTAACACCTGTGGACGTGATACTGCACATGGCAACATGCTCATGCTGCCAAGAGACACGAAACTGTGTTGATTGAAATATGAAAATAACCACACCTTCAGTGGATCTGGGTTAAAATGAAGAAATTGTACCTTTCACTCTTCTTGCATGGAGAATATTTACAACAGCAGGAGGGAAAATCATGTGTGGAAGTTCACAGCTTCCTGCTGAGTTCCATTCAGTCAGGAAGTCAGCTACACTGGCTGTGTGATGATTGACATCCCAAACCCAGGGGAAGACAAGTGGGAAAAATTGGGGTCTCTGGGTCTTTCTTTTAGCTAAAAACAAGTTGCTGGTCCTCCCTGTAAGGGTAACTGGGTGAGAAGCACCAACCTGGAGTATAGAAGAAGTTGTGCCAAGTGCCTAAATACCTATGACAGCCATGAGAGTCTGTGGCTGGGATTTCACTTCATCCTGTGAGGGGGGCAAAATGAGAAAGAAGGCACAGATTTGGGTCCTAGACCCACTTGTAGGAATGCTGAGTGGGTGGGAACTGAAGAGATGTCATGCTTCCCCCAGGCTGGAGGGAACGAGAAGAGCAGTGGGGAGAGAGAAGGAGAGCTCACATAAGTAAAGATCCTGTTTTGTTTCCTTTAAGTTTCATTGCAATTAAGGCTCCTAATTGAAAGCAGTTTTACAGAAGGTTTACTGTGGTGGTTGTTTTCTTTCTCTGCTGTTAAATGCAGGTGTTTCACAAAGCAGGAAGTTGGCATGAAAGGGTAAATTTCCAAAGTGCTGCCTGTACCATTCATAAGTTAATGCCTGAAGAAGTCAGCATTGTGAGGAGTCCAGCTGTGCAAAGGAGATGTCAGCTGGAGAGGAGGACAGGGAAGAGAGGAAGAAGGGATGGGAATAGGATGTTTGTCACAGCCGATGGATGGAGGCACTGCAGTGAAGGTGTGAGGAATGAAAGTCACAGAATGGTTTGAGTTGGAAGGGACCTTAAAGATCATCTCATTCCAACTTTCCTGCCACGGGCAGGAACACCTTCCAATAGACCAGGTTACTCAGAACCCCATCCAACCTGGCCTTGAACACTTCCAGGGGTGTCAAATAGGATCAGCCTTGATCTGCTGCAACATATGACAGCCCAGCCCAATCCTGTCTTAGTGAAGTAAGGAGAAAATTTCTGCTGGGTTGCCATGGGGGCAGTCTTAAACCCCATCATTTTGTGTTGGACCTCTGCAGAGCAGAGCTGGCCCAGATGAAGGAGAGCCTCCAGGGAGCTGTTTACCAGCCTGGAAGTGGGCTGCAACTCTGTACATGCTGCTTCACTGATGTGGAGTGAGTGAAACATGAACTGAAGCAATATTAAAATTGTAGTGTGCCTACAGAGCCATGGGGGTGTGTGTGATGCTTTGCAGACAAATAAAATCCTGCAGGAAAAAATATACATATTTTACCCTAAATGAAATACTTTCACAGAGGGCTGTTGCAGAGTCTTTTCTCTCATCTTCCTCAGTACCTAAAATACAGTGTAGTAGTGCTTAGGGCTGGAGAAAACAGAGATATATTTATGGATGGTGAACTTTGAGAACACCTTACATAGCTGCTTGGGTTGACATAGTGGATGAGAGAGTACAGCCATCCCCAGCTCCGGAGAGGATGTGATGGTGATTTTGGATGTTATTATGGGGTAGGGTAAAACCAGTGACATACAACCTCCTCCAATTTTGACATTACTTACTCCTGGATGAAAAAATAAGCGCTTGAGCTTTTGAAGCAGCTTTGGAGCTGGAATACAAGGTGTGGGGACGTTTTTTGTTAAAATATTTCTCGCTGCTAAAAACCAGTCCTGTAGACACAAAAAGGGGACCCTGCTGGAGATGCAGAAAAGCTCCTAATGCAGAAATCAGGTCGGTGCTCAGGCTCCATCCTGCTCTGCAGCTTCTATTTACCTGTAGAGCCTTGGCCTGGAGGAAACATGGGTGTTGCAGACTGAAGTAGCTCTGATGCAGAGCCAGGGTCCAACCTTCATCTCACACAGACCAACATCTGCACATCTCGGCCATTTGATCCAAGCACTCCTCCTTGAGAGACAGAGAAAAACAACAAACAAACAAAAAAAATTTACTTTTGCTAGGAAATAGGTCATCAAGCTTCAGTTTGTAACCACAAGGGCAATCATTTTTCCTATCACATCACAGCTCTCTGCCCTGCACCCGCTCCAGCAGCTGCTCCCCAGACAGGGGCAGCCCCGATTTCCCCGGCCAGCCCGAGGATCATATGGTGCAGCAGTGCACAACCCCGTCTTGTTCTGTACAAATTACCCCCTGCTCGATTAAGCAGCGCCTCTCGGTTGCATGCTCAGCAGCAGGCTAATGTGATAAAAACCGTGTTTGTATCACACACAATTAAGCCGTGTATCACTCAGGTGCTGTTTTCAGAGGAGCGCAGCGATGTCACGGGGTTAACCACCAACGGAAGCTGAAGCTTCAACAGCCTTTATTAGCTCGGCAAGTGCTCCTAACCACACTCTTCCTACTTGCAGAAGAGGCATCTTCTTTCATGGGCCTCCTCCTGGGCTGTGGAGGTGATATTTACCAAATAAAAACTGTTGCTGCACCTGTGTAGTTCTCATGTGGCTTTCACTAGCTCCCAGGTTAACCCATTCCTCTCGGAGGCTGTTTTAGGAAGCATTCTTGACTTTTGTTTGCTTTTGCAAGAAGAAGGATGGAGGCAGAGCCTTCCTGGTGGCACCTCAGCTTGCTCCCTTGTCTTTCTCAGCAAGATGCTTGACTGATCAGGACATAGGGTGGTGGGTAGGTGGGAGAGGGAATGGGAATGCCTTCAGATCTGCATGGAGTTCCTCAGCTGCCTTGACTGATATGTCATGAGGCAGACATATGAGAAAGGCTTAGAGAAAATGTTTCATCGGCTTTATCACCCCGTGTAGGTCTGTGCATCATTGAGGTCCCTGCCAGCCTCTTGTTAGGCTTGTGCCAAGCTGGGGAGGTGAGGGAGGTGCAGGGTTCCATGGAGGGAATATTTTGGGAGTGCCTGCCAAATTCATAAAGACATTAAGTAAACAACTCTGTGATTCCACACATGTTTTCTTAGAGGCAGAACCCACCCTTACCTACATCCAGGTCCTTCACTGCTTATTCCTGCTTTGGTGCTTCTTTTAGAAGAAGAGGTGTGGGGCAGACTGCTTTTTATCTAGCAGAGTTTGAATTGTTGCCTCTACACCAGCCCTGGAAGCTTGAGGTTGGCATCAGGAGAAGGACAGGACCAGGTACACTGTCACGTGCTGCACACTTCACCCAAGATTCATACCTCTGCTGAGCTTCATATTACCCACCTAAACAGCACCAGTAATAAATGCCATGGAAAACTCTATTCCATGCTGCTCGTCTCCAGAGAAACATTCCATGGGCCAGGTTTCCCATATCTGTGGCGAACTTGGGAAAATACCTTCAAGCAAACCTTTTCTGACTGTAGGGTGCTAGCAGGTGATATACCCCAGCTGCAGCAAAGCTCTGCAGTAAAACCTCTCTTGCTGCTGTGATTCTTCATACCCAAGGCTGTTGCTTTCTGCATAACAAATCAGCCCTACAAGAAGCACCTGGTGGATGAAAACACACATCAGGACAGGAGCATCAGTGTTGGTCTCCAGAGGTGAGATGACAAACCCTTGCCAATAGCCTACCTGAGGCCAATGAGCAGCTAAAGAAATTCAGAGAAGAAAAAACCCCAAGGCCTACTGAACACAAAGGCAGCCCCTCTGGTTGAGATGCAAATTATTGACACCTGGGAAGGTGTTTGAGAAAGTATCACTGCATAATTATTCCCAACTTTTTTCCAAGGTGTCTATTGTTTCTCTTAACTGTAACACACTGCTCTTCCCCTCAGTGCCCACTTCTTTGAGCTGTATTAGGAGTCTTGTGTTCAACATTTAAGGTTCAATACACCTCACCTCAGTTCCTTTCTGGCCTTATAACAACCAGCATCTCAATTCTGTGTCCCTATTTCAAACAGAGAGCCTGTGGTGGTGATATCACTCAAAAAGAGAAAATGCATCTCTGCAGACTGGCACTGCAGAGTAAGGACAATGTGAAAATTCACCAAGGAGCAATTCTGTGTTCTCTTTTGTTTGCTTTCTGATCTAGAGAATTTAGGCAGCTACTTGATTAAACTCATCTTCACCACTCTGAGAAATGGACATGGGCTCTTGAAGAAAAAAAGAAAAAAGCTTTTCTTCAGCAGCAATAGAAGCTGGTGCTGTTTATATCAGTTGCTCCAAGCTGGTCCAATCCATTCCTTGAGGTCACCAAGAATAAACAAAGGCAAAAATGTTTCTTGCAAGCAGTTCTTCCCTTTTCCCCATAGTGGGTCTGAAGTCATTGCTGAATGAATGTTACAGCCAGAGAGGGCAGGACTCTTAAATCAGTTTATAGTTCCTGTTTTCCTTCACCAGGTGACTAATTAGTCCCAGATGGGGCTAGTTACATTTACCCTGTTGGAAAAGTTCCACTTAAGAAAACCTGTGGCAAAACCCTGTTCTCCAGAACTGGAGAGACCATAAGCTGTCTTACTGTGAGGAGCTCCTCTCTCTCCCCATTATGTCCTACATCTTTCATCTTCCCACTTTACCCATAGCTGGACCATGAAAACTCAGTTTCCATATTTCCCCAACCCTGAGTTATTTCACAAACACAAGCCTCAATGTTCAGTGATAGAAAAGTCCTCTAAACATTAAATAGAAGTTTAAAAAGAAAATATTTAATCTTTCAATGTTTACATTCAGTATTTTGTCTTGTGACCAAGAAGGCTTAAAGATGTGGGACTTAAAGTTGCTCTTTTTAACATGTTGTATCAGAAAAGACACTGCACCACCTTGGGAAGCAAAGGGTGCTAGTAAGTTATTGGAGAAAACCCACATGGCCAGATGTTATTCCTTCAAGGCCCTGAGGGTAGATGTTACCAGCAGAGGTGTGACAGTACTCCAGCACTTCAAGACTATAAGCAGAACCTTAAGCAACTCATTTAAGACAAATCATTTTAGAAATGAAGCCTTTACTTACTCATCGACATAAAACCTCCACTCTTTAATTGTCTACCTCATTCTGTGAAAGTGCATTGAAAATCTACCAACATTATAAATAGAACTCCTCAGTTAACAATCGCTTTGATGTCTAAAATGAAGTCCACATCCCTACTCCCCCTGTCTACCTGTCTGTTTTTTGAGATTGTCTCTGTTTAGACCAGCATTCCTGGGCTGGTAGTGAGATAGATGTAAATGAGCTATGATGAAAGATTAATTATTTTTCATTGGAGGGAGTTTCTTACCATGTGCAAGAAATTACAAAGGTTTTCTGTCTCACAAGCATCCCAAAGTAGAGAAAGGAGATGATAACATCAGGTGAAAGGCCAAGTCCTCCCTGCTTCTCTCTGAAAAACAAATTGGGTCTTTTAATCACAATCCCCATTTTCAAGTGCCACTGAACTTGAATATAGCCCTAATAATCTCCACACTTTCTACTGAGGTGCCTCATTTTGGTCCAGTTGGGACTCCACAGCACTGATGGCTCAGAGTGTGGGGATCAGGATCACACAAATCACTCACTAGGCTCTGGTCCTGAGGTATGTGGGCACTCACAGAAAGTGTCTGAATATAACAGCCAGAGCCCCTGTCTGTCCTTTGCTGAACATCTCATCCCCTAGAAACTGAAAGTCCTGTGATGATAGTCTGAATCTGAAGTATCCAGATTTTATGTCAAAAATCTTATTTTGCCCTTGTTGAAAACCCAGCTCTAGACTGGCAGGTGGGATGTGAGGGATATTATCAATAACTGGAAGTGCAAGATAGCTGAGAAAGAGCCCACCCACGTCTTGCCTTATTAGACAAGTATCATCCATCCCTCATGCTCATAATTCCTGAAGTTGTCTCCAAAATTCAATGTGTGGGACCTGAAAAACACCTATCGTGGAGGGGGTCTGAGCACAGATAAACTAGACCTGTTGCCAGTACTCTGGAAGGTTAATTAAATGAATATGGCTTTCAGTAACTTCCAAGCTAAACAATTTGCCAAAGCACTCATACTTGCTAAATATTGGAAGTGTTTTGCCTCTATTGGCTCCATGCTCAGGCATCACAGGATTATTTGTTCTACCAATAATTCATGTACTTGCATGTTTTAATGACAACTGAAATACCCTGGCATTTCTGGGCTAGCATGTGTGCTATGATCTATGAGCCTACACTCCCTCTACCTTCACTTTGAACTGAACTGCTTTATTAAGCAACCCCACTACCCACCACTATCGAACGTGCCAGGACCTGTGAAGTTTTCTTGTACAGTGCTGCCTTTGAATCCCTTCCAAGACCCAACCAGTAGCACCAGTATTCAGACACTGTAGAATGACACCCACAGCCAATGAACTAAAACTTCCTTTGGGAATCTGTAGAAACCCAGGGAGCCTGTTTTGGGTTTCTTTAACAAAACCAATTGACACATAATCTGCAATCATTAGGACAGGGAGCTAGAAATGAGCATATCTCTAATAAAAATCTCTTTACACCTACCTACTTCCCCAGGAGACAAAGTTGCCTGTCCTAGAGGAGTAGAACAGGGTGCTCTGAAAAGAGAAATATAGCAAAAAGGGGTTCTTCTGCCTTATCTGTACTGCACATGAAGCTGCTTCAGAAGCTTATTTCTAAGGATTTTTTTCTGATATTTACTCTTTTATTGTTACAAAGCGGGTAAGATATAGAGCCGTAGATATCCATGGTCAGATCCGCAAATGAGCTCATGCATTTCAAGTGGTATTAGATATTCAAGTAGGAATTTGGAATGAGATTTAGCTAGCAGATTAAAGTATCCAAACTCAGGTGTTTTTGTGTTGACCTGTGAAACTCCACTGCAGTTTGTGGGGAGGTATCAGTGTTGTGAGTGAGCCTTTAAAATTTACTCAGCTCACCTTAAAGCAGACACTTCTCTTTGGCCCACCAACCAGTTTTCTTGTTGGTAGTGACTGTGCTTTCTAGGATCTTCATCCAGTCAGCCATATGCCAACACCTGATACCTGGAGTGAAACCCTAGAACACCCATAACATTTGCACCAGACTTTCAGATGTGATTTTGGATCTATGGAAGACCTATTGTCTGCTGAGCAACATCAAGAAGCAAGACAACAGGTCCTAGAGCACCCCAAAGGGCACTCAGCACAGCCTGCTCAGGAGAGTGGTCACAGCACCAAGCCTGACAGAGTCCAAGGGGTGCTTGGAAAATGCTCTCAGGCATGTGATGGGATTCTTGGGGTTGTCCTGTGCAGGGTCAGGAGCTGGACTCAATGATCCTTGTGGGTCCCTTCCAACTCAGGGTGTTCTATGATATTTGGGGAAAGCGAATAGTGCAGAGAAGGCAAAACTCTTTGGCAACAAGGGACAGAACAAGTCTCTGTCACTGAGTCATTTTGTGCCATTTGAGCCATGGTCTATTTGCTGTCATAGACATGTCCTTTGAGTGCAACCTTTTGACTCTCAAGTCTCTGAATCTACCAGATGACTGGTTAGTATAGAGGTTACAGAACCCTCTGGTACCTAACTACTGTTAAGATGAAATAGTACAACTGAAACTAAACAGAAAGTAAAGGAAGGAAAAACACCACCCAGAAACAAAAAAAGACCCAACAGCCAGCAGTCTACCTGCTTATCAGCCTGATCTAATGCCCTCTCATCTTGGGATGAAAGGGCAAGGACAGCTTTCCTTCTTTTGACCACCAAACAATTGTTCATTATGCATTTGTTTGCAAATATGTATTTATTTATACTTCAGCACTTCATAGCAAACTAAAATGGCTCCTGGCCAAAATATGCACAGTGTTTTTTGGTTTGGTCTCTGTGAACAGCTCCCAGAAATGTCTGGACAGACACAGAGAAATTTTGGAGCAACACCTACAGCTTGTGTTTTGCTGGATCCTAGCAAACACAAAACAGGATGAAGAATTGGCAAGAATCAGCAAAGGAGGATCTCCAGTTGCGTTTTAATATCTACTGAAGTTACTGTGGGATCTCTTCTCTCCAGTTCCCTCTTTCTTTTTCCCTGTTGATTTTCCTAGAGAAAGCCAAGGATGTGGTCCATGCCATGTCCCAGAGCCCTGATTCCCAGGTGCCAGCATTAGGGACCATTGTTCCCTCTAGCCCTGATGTCAAGGCTTCTTTCCTGGGCAAATAAACATGCACAAGTTTCTGTACACTTCTGAGACTCCCCCAGTATGGAATCATCATGTGGCCATGGCATGCATCCAGCCCCAAGAGCCCAGAATTTCTCCAGAGTTCAGTAGTTTAAGCTCATACCTATATAATTAGAATTAAAAAATTCCAGGAACTGGTCTCACTTACTGAATTAACATACAGCTTTCTCCTTCCAGCCAATACCCCCAAGCCACAGCATTCTAATTCCCTTCATGTCCCACACTGGTACATTTATACCAGCAGATCTGCTCCAGTAGGTGTGATTGGACAGGGAGAAAGCAAAGAGTTTTCTTATTTTTACTATTCCAAGATAATTAAGCAGGACAACCTTTGGGTGTAACCAAGGACTAAACCCCCTTTTATTGCTCTGACAGAGTAAAGAGGCCATAAAAGGCATTTAAATTACCATTACCCTTAACAGTGAAATTCAGAGTCAGTCCAAGAGAAATTCTATTAATTTCAGGTTCACTGACTTCAGTGGAGCCCTCAATTTCACAGCCTCAGAGAATATAACTTTATCAAAACAAGACTCTACCAAACCATTGCCCCGAGAAGTTGTGGCTGCCCCATCCATCCCATTCAAGATCAGGTTGGATGGGGCTCAGTGCAACCTGTTCTAGTAGAAGGTGTCCCAGTCCATGGCAGGGGGCTGGAGCTGGATGGTCTTTAAGGACCCATCCAACCTAAACCATTACATGATGTTATGGTTCTATGATTGCTGTTGCCTTTGAAGCAAACACAGAGAGGGGACACTCAGACAAATGTCAGGAGGTGACTGCAGTGCCAGCAATGAGGCTTGTTGGTGTCTGCAGAGAGCAGAGACACCTAAACGCCCCAGTTGTACAGGGAGGTGATCTCCTTTCACCTGTCCTGACCAGTTTGCTGATTTTGATTCACCCTTGTAAACCTTGCCCTTCTCCTCAGCTCAAACCTCCCAGTGGGATTTCCAGATGCTCAGCTTCAGGCTGGCTCCAAGTTTGCTTACAGCCTAGTTCCTGCAGCTACTTGAGCAAGGATAGACTGTATCACTGGATCTTCAGCATTTCCTTTATCTGTTATTCAAAATGGTAAAGCTTACCAGGGAGATGAATACAGGAACAGAGGAGTTGAAAGCTTTTATATCAGTCCTGTGCAAACAAAGTTAATGTGTCTTCCTTGTGCACAAAGATTAACTGTGATTAAGTGCTCCAATATGAAAAACGAAGACAGAAAAATAGAAAAGTGTTGCAGTGCTTAGCCGTCCTTCTTAAAATAACTACCATTGTGTTTGGCTTAAAAGGCATTTGCTAAAGATTTTGTGAAGAATTAAGCTTATTTGTTATTCTTTTTAAGATAGAAACAAGAGTAAAGGAAAAGCTGTTAGTCAACATTGTCTTAGAAGATAAAGGTTTCTAGATAAGAGCATATATGGGTCAATAGAAGCTTCAGTAAATATCTTTCTTGATTGACAGGTCTCTTGAGATTTTTTTTTTTTAGCTGGTTTAATGTCACCTTCTTTCTCTTTCTTTTCATTTTTTTTTTTTTTATTCTTGCAGTAATATTAGCTGATGGGGACTTATTCTTGCAGTAATATTAGCTGATGGGGACAAGCAAGTTATGTCAGATTTGTAATTTATATTTACAAGCAGTGACACCCAGAAAACAGTGAAAAGCAACCCAAGGGCTGGTGTTTGCACCATGTCAGCCTAATTCAGGCACCTTATCAAGAGGTTCAATTAAATGAATGAGACAGAGTCATTCCAGACACTTGTTTCAGATTATTTCAGGAATTGGACTTTGATGATCCTTGTAGGCCACTTCCACCTCAGGATATTCTATGATTTTATGATTTTGAATGTAGCCATCAGGGGACACTTTTCTCTGATTTAACTAAATTCATTTAAACTCATCCTCAGAGCATGGCTAGAAATGAGCTGTACATTGCAAATCCCAGGCTTTAGAGGACTGGACATCGATGCTTTGAGCTGCTTGTCTGCAAGGTGTAACTGTCAGGTATTAAAAATTGTGAACCTACCCAGAAGTCCTGAGGCAAAAAAATAAAATTCAAAGATCTTTTAACTTACCTTCTGTGGCTAGGGTTATTTTTTTTTTCCAGTTTCCACTCAGCCACAAAGATTAAAAACAACTTACACCAAAGAGGTAAAAAGAAAAAAAGAGAAAAAAAAAAAGAGAAAAAAAAAAGAGAGAGAAGATTCTCAGATGATAAGCTCACTCCAACAGCTGAGTTTTTATAAGGGATTCAAAACAAAATAGGCTGAGCCAGGGAGTAGATGTGTCTGTCCCCCTGGAAATAACACCTCACTCAGCGAAGATGCCCTTTGACTTCAGCATGGCTATCTGAGGAGTCAAGTGTTGCTCAAAGCACTGAGGTACAACACCCCTGAAATGCATCCAGCTGGGTGAGAAATAAGCCGAGACCACAGTGCAGGATCCCTTGAATCTCGGTCTTAAATGATAGCCAACCCCAGAAGAGATTCTTGTGTTGAAGAATAAAAAAATAAATAGCTCTGCTTTGCATCAGGATGCCAGATTTTGGAGTGTTTGAAGCTTTTTACACTGCTGCAAGAGCTAGGGGAGGGCATGCAGTCAGACAGGCAGACAGAGGGGCAGGGAGGCACAGAGGTTTACCCACAGTGGAAAAGCTGAACTTGTCCATTATTTCACTGAGTGACCAGCAAAAATCTTTTTTTCCTTATGGACAGATCAAGCTGGGAACAAGCATCTCCTGAATTTTATTGGGCAATCTACCGCACTAAATTAAGTCTTTTAAAATGAACCTTAGAGTAGTTAGTGAGCATCTATACCAGGAATTTGCAAGAACTTTCAGCCATGTCCCTGGGTCATGTTGGATGAGGCAGAGCTGGGTGTGCTGGCAGAAGAGATGCCCATTTGTCTGGACATTGCCTCCAGCTCCAGCCACGCCTCAGAGCTGGCTTCCAGCCCAGGTCCCAGCAGACACCTTGCTGTGCCTCTGGCCAGGCTGAGACTCCCATGGTTTGTCACCTCTCAGCAAACAGGGAAAGGAGCAGATCCTTTCTTTGGGTATGGTTACTTACTCCACAGAGCTTAAGTGCTGTCTTTGGCTCTCACCAAATCCTGATGGTTGAGAAATGTTGAAAACCAGCAGAAGACCCATCACGATGAAGCCCTGGGTCCCTCAACCAGCAAGGGGCCCAAGAAACCTGACATCCACAGAAGACAAAATGATGGATTGGTGTAGGAGATGGATACTTCCACTGTCTCATTCTGGGCAAGCAGAGTGATGTGAATCCCCAGGAAATGTTGTCCTTCTCACTTCCTCCCATAAAGTCCCACAGCTTCTCTTTCTGCAACCACCATAACTGTGACCCACAAGTGGGGACAGAGACACAGCAGAAAGCTGCCCTGGGAGATGCACTGCCTGGGCAACAAAGGAAATTCCTCCTGGGAAAACAGACACAAACACAATGACCGATAGAGGCCTTTGAAATATATTGTTCAGTAAAGACAAACCTGGGGAGAGAAGATGTTCAATGAGACACACAAAACTTCCAGAAAAATATTACCGTGTTTCAACTCATGCGATTTTCAATGGGAGTTAGAGCCAACTGTATGGATGGAACTCATGTATTTAGCCTTCTCCACACATCCCACAGCTGGTGCTGGCTACAGCCAGCTCTTATGATTTGAAACTTGATTTATCCTGAGAGCAAAGTCCTGTTTAAAACTCAGTAATGCATTTATTTATTTCCAGGCACAACCTATTTCCCTGGCCTAAAGGCTGCCTGAGAGGCAAGAGATAGTTCTGCTTTGAAATGTGATATGGCAAAGCTTGGATGATTTTGGCCTGTCTCAATATTGTGATCACTGCTGGGAAGTAAAATTCCTTCTCCTGCAAGCTGCAGGGACAGTGTGTGTGGATGATCATGTGCATTTGCAGACCCCTCACATCCATGTTAAGTAGGAGGGGTGCAGAGAAGAGCCACACAAATTTTTAGGGCTGGCAAAAGCCACAAAAACCGTGAGAAGCTTGCTGAAGACATTACTAACTTGTCAGCCAGCCCCACCCAGTCTGAAAATGCCTGAGAGGTGTGGACACTTCAGAGAAGGGGGAACTGACATAGGGTAGGAGAAGAAATCAGTAGAGACAATGGACGAGGTGAATCTTGAAGGTCACAATTCATATCTAGACCCCTTTAGAGGAGACAGTGGAGATAATCTACCCAAGCATGCTCCTTTTGTGACATGAGAGACCAAGACAGAGGGAATTAAAAAAAAAAACAGCCAAGGTAGTGAAGAACAAGAACAGAATTTGGTGAAATGCTCATATTTTGCACAGTGGTGGGTGCGTGGGTGATGCAAGTGTTTCTTCCTTCTCAGTTACAGAGAGTGTGCATGTGGCTACACCAACAAGATGATTCAGAGCTTCAGCTCAGTCTTTGGCAGCTCAGACCTTTGTTTTCCAGAGGTTTGCACATCAGTCATCCTTCCCCAAAGTGGCCAAGTCTCCCCATATGTGACAACACAGACCTTCATCACATGAAGGAGAAAAAACAGCTGAACTGACCCTATCAATGATAGATCGACATAAGGAGAAAAACAGAAGACAATTTTAAAGTTATTTTGGACCAAAACCTGGTAGGTGAGTGCTTTTCCCATGCATCTACCCTGAGTTTTCATCCTGAGACACTGTGGAGGTCCAGACAAGGTCAGGCTGAGTGCAGATCTGAACAGAGACCAGCAAACCCAAGGCCTCCATCTCTATACTCCCACTCCCCTTCCTCCTCTCCCATTATTACCAAATGACTGATTTCAAAATATCCCACTAGAAAATACTTCTTTTAGTTGTGGGTTTTATCTCCCCCTCCAAGTTTTTTGTTTGTAAGTTTGCACATTGCCACCACTTGTTGAGGGGACCTGACTGGTTGCTTCTTCCTGCTGTTTGTTTTCTCTTCTGCTTTTCACGTGGGGGAGGACGGCAGAGAGTGGAAGCAAGTGTGCTCACCATCAACAAACACAGGGCAGGTGAAGGTCAGCCCAGGATCAAACTGGGTGCCTGATAAGGAACTCTAGGGGAGAGACCCAACATAAAACCAGCATGGTGAGGGGGAAGCAAAAAACAATGTATTTTGCGTTTTGGATTGGTGTTCTGTGGTCAGTCTCCATGCCAAAAAGAAAGGTTAATTCATGTGCTTTTTCAAACTCCTCTAGACCTGAGATGCTGAGGTGCGTTTAGGAGATTTGAGTTTGCATGTGCGACATGGATGTTGTTAAGAAAAATAATATCCCTGAGCAGGAATGGCTGGAGGGGATGGAGAATTGGGGGAGGTAGAAGGGGAGGAAAGCTGCTAAGCTAAGAAATGATGAGGTAATCATAACATAATTTCCTAAACCAGCTACTAATTAACCACAACTCTGGAGCTGAGTACTGTGAACCGACTCCATCATAACCCAAAAATCACTCTGAAAAAGCAAAAAAAAAAAAATGAGCAGCAGCACATTTTTTCAGTGACAGTGCTAGCCAAAGAAATTAATATATTTTATAGCTTTTTTTGTCCTTTTTTTTCTCCCCATACTTATATGTAACATGGCAAAATTTCTTGTGTACACAGAAGACAGGGCATGGGCATTTTTTTTTATGTGAAGTAAAACAGAAGAGGATGTAACTAAAGCATAGAAGAAATACCCTTTTGGTGCTGCTCTGGCAAAACACAGGGATGAAAAGCACCCAAATTAGCCTGATGAGTATCCCAAATTGTTTCTCACACATGAGTAAGGAACAGGAAAGACAAACACCAGCCCACTCCCTTGCCCAGCTCAGCCTTCTTTGGGCTTTGAGAAACCTGCAGTAGCCAGGACCACTGGGGTAAGCCTGAGAGGTCTCAGGAGGAAATACAGCACACTGAATAGTGGCAAGGGCTTGGCCTGCAGGTCCTAAAGTCCCAGCCCCTTTTCCCACACCAGCAAGACATTTACATAAAATGCTCCTTCCATGGGAATAAGCTCTGTAAGAGGGCAGAAAAGACCCCAGCCCTTGCTCAGTTGACAGGCGTTACCCACAGCCTGTTTTCTTTAATGGAGGAAGAGGTCCAGTCTTCATCCTGCCTCCCACATTAATTCCAGATGCAAAGGGCACCTTTCTAAAGAATTGCAATCAAGTAAATCCAATTTTCAGACATTAAAAGGTGCAGTGCAGCAGAGCTTCAATGCAAAGCAATGCTGCTACACAAAGCTGCCAGTGGCTCAGTAAAGTCAAATAGAAGTGAAAGAGTTAAACTTGCATGAAGCTGTAGATGTAAACTTTAAAAAGCTGATGTGTATGTTGTGGGAGGATAAGGAAGGAGGGGACGTCACCCAGGGCAGATCGGAAAGGGAAGAGGAAAACAGGTGTGCCAAAAGTTTCTCTTTTAAGGTTGGACCCCTATATTGGTAGTATAGCATTGGTTGCTTCTGGCAACAGAGATGTTGAGCTAAGGGAGAAGGTGAAATGTTGAGCCAGGGACATGACAGCAACAATACCTCCATGAGACAGGGAGATGGTCTGCATGGGAGGCTACAGAAAAATAAGCCTCTATCTTGGCCAGGAGACACAGAAAGCACTATTTGGGGGAGTGGGGATGGGGACATGTGAGGCCTTGGTGTTTTGGAGAAACAGGGTAAAAAGGAGCCTAAGCATCAGTGGAGAGGGCTGAGTCCTGCTCTTCCTGGCTTTATCATATAATGTATTGGACTTGTGCTTGTGTTTGCTCTTCTTGCCGTCTTTGTCCCCACAGCACTGCTGAGGAGCAAGGCTGGGGGCACAAGAGCTTTGGCCATAAAGGAAAGGAGGTGGAGGCTAATGAGGGGGCTCAAGTCCTCTGATTTCCCCTCCCCTTGTAAACCCACACCTATGCAATCCAGCTGTGCTCACAACCAGGGTTTTGACTGGGACCTTTCTCTGACATGCTTGAAAGAGCTTACCTGGATGGCATGTTTAGGAATGCACAGATGAAATCAGCCTCATGCAGGGGAAAGTTGCCTGTCATTAGTGCACTTGAGCATGAGCTAATAAACCCAGGCAATCTTCACAGCTAAGATATTTCCTCCCTGTCACTCAGCACCAGCTCAGAGCTGCAAGGGAGAGGGCACAGTGCTCCTGGCTCCTGCTCAACCTCCACTTTCCAAATGCTGCATCCTCCATCTGAGAGGTAAGCTGTCATATGTAGCACCTACTTCAAACTGCTGCTTAAACCATACTCTTCATACATTTAACAAGAACTAAATGAGAGATCACAGCTCAGGAGGGGATCATCAGAGCATGGGGTTCAAGGAAGATGGACTGTGCAGCAGACTTACTGAGTAAAGAAAAAAAACAAGCTTGTTCTCTCTTTCACACTTTCTGCTTTGGTGAACAGTGAAAAGTGTTTCCATGCAGTGGAATATACTTGAGTATATTGTGTCTGTAGACAGTCAGGGCCTCAGCTGGTGTAAAGAGTCATGCCTCCCCTGCCTTTACTAGACGACCTTCTCTTCTACCACAGCTTCCACCCCCAGACTCCACATTGTCAGACTCTCCCACCACCAGTGCTTTCTGCAGCTGGCTGCATCCTCACCCTCTCTCAGTCACATCTATAGAACCGTCTTATTTATCCTGAAAACTGATTTTGTGGTTTGGTGTTGTTTTTAAAGATGGGGTAAATATTTATTGGAGCATTTCTGCTTTTGTTCTTGCATTACTTAAATACGAAAAACAAAATGACCAAAAAAAAGTTTTCACAAACAGAAGCTTCAGGCACATCTCTGTGTTACAGGAATGCAGAGGAGGACTAGTCTGCAGCTCAACCAAGGGTTGTTCATTGAAAAGATGGGTGGGATACCTGGCTCTGGAAAATAGTGTTTTGTATCAGCTTTGGGGGCTTCTTACCCAGCGTGGGTGCTGACAAGCCTCATATACCACACATGAGCTTCCCTTCTTTGCCCTCTGGTCCATTTTCTCCTCTGGATGATAGACATCTCATTTGTTGTCATCCTGGCATCTCTCTTCTGCCCAGGACCAGATACTGTCAGACATAACCCACAGGCACATCCAGTTCTGTCTTGTGTAGAGTGCTGAAAACATCCTCCTCCTCCATCTGCCACCCTCAGACATTTCCATCACAGGCACGGTGCTCTCCTGTGGGTCAGGGAACATTTGGATTGGTGACTAAGGCGTTATTATGGGGTATATGAATCCTGTGTTCCAACTCATGTTTGGTGTGTGACTTATATGTGCTCCTGTCACAGGCAGACACCCCTGAAACCCTGCTAGGCAAAAGTCTGATGCATCTGTCTCCTCCTGAAAGAGAGAGGTACTTCAGTCCTTTCTAGGATCATTTCCAGAAATGATTAATGTATTTAGGAACTACTGGGGTTAAACAGCTCAAAAAAAGATTGCTTTCATTTTAACTTGTCTTTTGAAAAAGAAAGATCAAAATTATGTCTTCTGGAAGCTTTGTTTTTAAATTTTGAAACAGGACATTCAACCAAACCAGTTTGGCTTTTTGGATGTAGGGAGGGTTGGTTTTTTGGGTTGTTTAGTTGGAGGTTTTTTCCCCAAAAGCATCTGAGTTTGAATGAATAAGTGTTTTCAAAGAAATTTCAAGTCTTAAATGTCTCACTGGATTTTATTCAGTCATAATTGTAACTGCCACAAGGTTGCATGAAGTTCTCCCTAAAGAAGACATGGCACACAAAAATAAGCGGGCTCACTCTAGCAGGATGCTGCCTCTGGTACCTTTGACATCAGACAGTCCTGGCAAGAGACAGAACAGGTTATGTTTGAAGAAACTTTCCTTTAGTGTCTGACAGCTCTTCCCATTATCCCACAGGGGCAATGCGCTTAAGCAAAAGCTGTGATTCTTTCAAAACTATAATTCCCCCTTGTGCTTGTGAAAGAATTAGAACACCACTGGTGCAGCCACAAGCCACGTGCATCTCCCTGGTTGCCTGTTAAATAGCAGGAGGCTGCCACGGGGCCACCCAGGGCATCAGTCACACCTCATTCACAGGATCCCCTTTCAGCACCACTGTCCTCACTCCTGCTCTTTCGCACCCACCAGCAGCTCCCGTGACATTCATCATGCGGCCTCATTCACATGCTTCATGCCCAGAAATGTCATTCCCAAGGCCAGCAAGGATTCCTGGTTTGGCAGGACAATGAAATCTCTTGCCACCGAGAATGACCTGACTCCCCCTTCCCCAAGAAATGGGAAAAGGAGAGAAAACATTTCATGCAGCTTCTTGCTTAATTTGGGGGAAGTGGAGCAATTGACCAAGGTGCTTGGGCACTCATATATAGTTTTTCTCTCTTTTTTCATCCTTCTGACTGTGGTAAGACCCTCACAAACATATACCAGCCCTCATTAACATAGTAAAACTAAAATCATAGCTTGTCTTCGTTGGAGACTGTGTGTTAGCAGTGCCCAGCTCAGTCAGGGCTTGCATTTTAATTAGAATCTCTAATGGTGAAATAATACGAGAATAATCCCAGTAAGTGCTTTGCCTCTGGCAAAGGAGATAATGCTGACATTTCAGGTGTTCCCTAGCCTGTATCCATTTTTTATTATTTTTTTGTCCTACAGCATCAGCTACAGGTCCTTAAACCTGATAGACAATATCCTCATAAATAAGCATGGTAAGAGAAGTTCATTCCCCTGAACAGGTATGGTCACGGTTATGTATCTCATTGCCTACATTTCAGGAAGCTAATGGACAGGGGATGAGTCAGTGAAGGAAGCCCTGAAGGAGCATTTTTTATCTGTTGACTTTACAGGAAGCCCAGGCCCAAAACTTTGGGAGCAATGCTGTATGGCAGAGGGGTCCTGTACTCCAAGGAAAGACTTTTCAACACTGTTATACAGCCTGCACAATAAAATCTAATCTTTTTTTTTTTTTTCCCCCTCAAGTTTTTGGAGGAGGGCCTACTTTTAAGCTGGGTTTAGACAACAATTAGCACAGTGGAGTTTTGAACACCAATTCGGATCATCAGAGACGCTCTGAAAGCACCAGTAATAACCAATTATCCTCTGCTGTCCTGAAAACACTGCTGGGATATTTAAAAAGTATTGAGGTCCCTTCTTAGGGCTGATGTATTTAAGTACTACTTTTAAGGCATTTCAGCTTTTTGAACCCGAAGGCTAAGTCTTCCTTCCAGTGGAGTGCATTATTAGTGGAGTCAAATCTGCACTAAGGTCAGTCGAGAGATGCAACTGCATGAGACAACAAAGCAGGAAAAAACTCATATAAGGATTTAAATGTTATCTGACCCATTTTCCCATGCACACAGGCTTATTACAGGTTTGTTTTTGGATATGATAACACTGGAAACAGAACCTGAGTATCCGGCCGGAAAAATGGGGGGGGTGGGAAGCTAAGAAACAATATCTACAGATAAAGCAGTTGCAAAAAGAAACTTTGCTTCACTGGCTTAGGCTGGTCCTCTCTGCAAGTAAATTAGGCAGGACTGTGGTTTAACAGTTTTGCAGATGCTGTGAGGTAGAGAAGGAGCAAGGGGCTCCTCAGACATTCACACTGATGGCCCTGTCTCTCTGTGTCTCTCTTGGATCTGTTAACTGGAGCCTTCAGTGGAAGAACAGAGACAGGCAGAAGTGAAGATTACTCATTAGTACCTGGGCACAGGTACTAGTGATTGTGATGTGACAGAGTGGAGCCTAAAATGAAGCTGTATGAAGTGAGAGTGAAAAGCAATCCGAGTGGGGTGGCCTGTTGAGAAACTCTTTGCAATTTGGGCTCATGGGTGTCAGAGAGGTCACAAGTAGTTCCCAGCTCCCTGGTAGTGCTGAGTTACGCTCCCAAAGTGCAGTTTCTGATGGATTTGTTCACCAAAATCACAAGTTTCCGAAGACCTGCTGAGTGCTGGCTGACTGTTAGCTAAGCACACTGCTTCCTTTGAAGGTGCCAAACTGCACTAGAAGTAGTTAAAGGCACAGGAAATGTTTCCTTTTTCCATTTAGGCAGTTGTTGTCCTTGCCCCAGGGATGTTATATGAGCATGAGTGGGAGGGACCCAGACCCACACCATAGGAGAAGTGTTAAATAGCCCCGGAGCTGGTGAAGCGTCTTGCTTCCCATTCCAGCCAGGCACTCCCTGTAATCTGTCAGCTGTCCACTGCCTGCTATGGACCAGCATCATTAGGTACATGAAAGGGGAAAACAAACATGCCCAAAACCCAAGAAAGCAAAGCAAACAGGATTCATGGTCTAGTGGTTAAAAGGCAAGCACTGAGGAGTCAGGAGAGCTGCCTTCTCTCACAGGCTGTGGCACTGTAACTTCTGATTAGCATCTCCTGCCTGTGCCTCAGTTTACCCAGATATAAAAAAGGGATGGTTACCCCTCCCTGAATACATCAGGAGGGCTCCAAAACACCCACAGCCTAATCAGTGTTACAGGTTATTCCAGCCTTGGCAACCTGGGAAAAATCAAAGCTGATTTATACAGTCGAATCATTGCTGGCACTGACAAACTGGTAGAGACAGTCCTGTCAAGTATCATATTTGGAACAGAAGGATTATATCATTCATTCCTGTCATTTTTTTTATTTTTTTGTTCCGTGCAATGAGAGAGATGTATTGCATACGCTGATATCCCCTCTGCCAAAATGAATAACGCCAGGGAGTTTTAGCCCCAGGGAAAGACCACTGCAGAGCTTCCCATAGGTCTGCTGCCAGTGGGACCCCAGTGCAGAGGAGGTTGGTTGGGAGGTGTGTGTTCACAGCTGCAGTTTCCCAGTGCAGCTCTTCCCTGGTTTTGTCCCCTGTGTCACTAATCCTGACACGATGTCAACTCACACACTGGAGATGACAACAAACCATGGTAGGAGCGATGGCAGAGGAATGGAGACCATTTCTGCAGTGGTCACACATCACCCTGTGACAAACCCAGCAGCACCTTTAGGAAACATTACATTTCTCCTTCAAACATATTGTGAATTACAGCCCTAAACCTTACCTTTGTACATATCTCTAAACCTCTGACCCTTTTGGAGCATTTCAGTAGGGATCTAAGGTGTTCATTTGGGATTTATAAGCTCAAAATGAATAGGCTTCTTTACAGAGACCTCTTCTTTGGTGTGTTCAAAAGATCTGGCCAAAATGTTTCTCTATTGACCGTCATTACAGGCTGCCAATAGCAGTGGTGGAGTCTCTATCCCTGGAGGTATTGTCAGTGCTGAGTTAATGGCTGGACTTAATGATCTTAAGGGGCTCTTCCAAACTAAATTATATTGTCATTCTGAACTGACAATTATAGACATGCATAAATTTTTTCAGAAGACACAGGCACTTTCTGTGGAAAAATGGAAATTTTTCTCAAGAACCTGAAAACCTTCAAGTTTGCCACAGAAATGCTGAAGAGATTTCATCTAAAAAACAAAATTTTCAGCATATTTCTGCCCTTTTTTAGCAGCAGAAAGATATTTTCCATAGAAAACATGGCAATAAAAAACAAGCCACTTCCAGGAAAAATTCAATCCTACCTGCCTGGAACTGTGTGGCACTAATAACGTAGAAAGTGCAGAGTGTGCAAAAGGTACAGATATTAATGCCTGCTTTTATTCAAGATCTTGACTGCCAGAGGCAAAGATCCAAATATCCTCTGGAAGAAGCTACTTTTTTGTTACTTCCTTACTGGGAAGACACTTAGGTTTAAGAAAAGTCTGGAGATCATATATGAACCAGCTCATCACTTAAAGCAGAGCCATTTTTGAAGTTAGATTAAATTGCTTGGTGTCTCATCTGGTTGAATTTTGTATATTTTCAGGAATGGAGATTCCTCAGCCCCTATGGGCCTCTTTTCCACTGTCTGACCACCTTCAAGGTGGAAAAGAAATGTCCAAATACCTTATTCTCCTGTCTGTCGCCTTAGTTCTGCTGTTGTGCACTCTGAGTTTGATTCAGTCTTTCTATGCCTACCATAAAGTAGCTGCAATACCTAATGTAGTAAGTGATCTTGAATCTTGTCTTAAAACTGAGCCAACCAAGGACCCTCAGCTTTTATTTTCTGTTCCCAGCAATCTTGATGACCCTCCACTGGGCTTGTTCCAGTATGACCCTCAAAAATCTGCTATTTAATGTTAGAGGAAATAGATTTCCTTCTCCCCATCCTCTTAGTGTATAATCCAGAAGTCCTAGACACTCTGGGCAGTTCCTTACACTCACACGGGATGAATCCTAATGATGAAGGAGTTTCCAAGTAATAGTTGATTCAGAATAGTAACTGTGCTTTAATTTACACTCAAATTAACAGCATCTCTTTTATGAACTCTGTGTAGACAAGAGCACTGAAAGTCTCTTAAAAAGCTTTTTTCTGCTGTAGGTACCATAGAATTTGTGACCACACATGAGTCAAACCCTTTAGGGGAATATGTAGGTAGCTTTGCTTTCCATCACTAGTAACTGTTAAACCCCAGAAATCTTTGGATCAAAGGCCTCATAGAGGTCACTTTAAATATCATTCTTAAAATATAATCTTTCTTGTTGCTGGTTAACAGTCCAGTGCCGTGTTGCTTTTGCTAAAATGCTTTCTGAGAAGTCCAAATGGCATGACTTTTTCTCAGAAAAGGAGATGGAAGTAAACAACCAGTGGCGTAAACACGAAGATCACTTGGCATGGAAAGTGGAAGCAGAGGACTGTAAAAAAGCAGCCTTGGCAATTATATTGTCATTTTACTGCCAGTAAAAAAATGGGTAGGGAGAAAAGTTTAAGAAAGGTGCCTTCATTGCAATGAAAAACTGGGTCTCCATGCCCACCTAAAGGGTAATAATAGCCATTCTGGGAGTGCTAAACTCTTTGAACTGTGTCTAAGTACCACTTGTGTTTATTTTAAGGAAGGAAACTGTCAGGTTCTGTTTGTTCGTTGTGAGCCATCCACAATGTGTTCGATGCATTCAGGACTAGTAAAATAGTGGTACATCAAGTATAGGAAACAAGAAGTTTATCATGGGATTAGCCTTACAGAGATAAAAGTAATCACAGAGTTGCTCAGGACTTCTTGTTTGCTGTGAAACTTGACTACAGGAGGTGATGGGTCTTTTCTTTTACAGCTCTTTCTGGTTGAGGAGGGAGGGAAGTGGGGTTAAAATAAAAACCGTTCATCTCTCCCTTATTTTGTTCTTCCCCATCGTTTGGTACTTTGCAAAGGGGCAACTTTTTTTTTTTTTTTTTAAGGATCATGTTTCTACCTTGCAACAAATCCCAGTCATGATTTTTATGGGCTAATTGCATTCCTGAACAGGTCATGAACTCTGGTCTGTTTTATTTCTATACCTGATTTTAATTTTAATTTATAAAAAGTATAGTAAAAGAAAAGCAAACTGATGCAACTAAGACTATGCTTTTACTTGCAGTGCTTGTGTTATGGGGCCAGTCATTTACTGTTTCAGGGAATCATGTGTTTTATAAAACAACTGGTTCAGCCTATTAGCTCATCATTTTGTTCCAGGGTTCCTTTATTTCAAAGAAAAATATTTTTGATGGCATTTTAACCTTAAATACACAGTGGCAAAGCCTCTCAGGGATACTATCAACAAGCCAGATCATTCGCCCATAGTTCATTTATACCTTTTTTCTTTGAGCTCCTGTATTGTAGATTAGACATGTGGAAAACTCTGTGGAAGTGCTGTCTTATGGAATGTAGATGGATCTCCAGGCAGTGTTTGACACTTGCATGAAGCTTTGAACTATCCAGGCAGCTCGGTGAGGATGGGATATATCTAGTCTTACTTTGTAGAGCCAGTAGAGAGAAATGAAGACTACAGAGGGAGAATTAAGCTAACCTGTCTTGAGTGTTTTCTCTGGATTTTGATACAGTCTGACCCATGACTGAAGCATAGATCTGGGAAACTGAGCTCTTGTAGCTGTCTGTTCAACCATCAGCATATGGTAATGGTTGAGACAGGGCTCTATTTCACACCACATCTAAAAGGATGTTCCAGTATTCACTGAGAGCTCTCTGGTACAGTATGTTCTTTACAGAGTTCTGAAACGAAGTCATCAGTCCCAAAAGGAGCAAGTGAAAATACAAAAGTAATAAGAAAAAAAGAAATAATTTTATTATTTTACACTGGTAAATGTCAGAACGCCCTATAGCTCCAGTGATGCTCACCAGAAAGGTGATTCCCTGTTTTACAATGGTCCGTTCAACTCTAAGAGCTGCTGACCAGGAACTGTCATTTTTTTGTTGGTAAATCCTGCACACAGTGGGCACAACAATACTGTACAACACAGTAATAACAAAATTGCATACATTCAGGTAAGTTAGATGTGGGATGAATCTATCTCACCTATTATTGACATGACTGATACTGCCTCCAAGTGAGTGTCTAGGATACCATTATAGTCTGAGAAGGTCTACTCATTGAAGGAAAACATCTGATTTCCCCACTTCTGAAGAAGACAAATCACACCCTAGTCTTTACTAACCCAGTTTGTTTGGAGGTGGTTTTTTTTCCAATTATTAACAAGGGATCCAAAGGTGATTTGCTCAAATTTGGATCTCTGCTTTATAAATGAGCACTTTTGGTCAGATAACTCTCATGTTTAGGCACACAGGGTAGCAAGGGATGTAAGGTTCACCCATTCTGTCTCCACATCCTTCGGATAACTTTCAGAACTACTGCTCAGAGTAAATTTTAAAGTATCAGTGGGAGCTATGAAAAAGGAGTCAAAGTTGTGGCTCTACTCACCCCATGGTCCAACCAGGTGAGTGGAATTTGTGTGGATGATGACAGGGTAAATGCCCTGGATAAAGGAGTGCAGTAGCTTATCTCTCTCTGCAGAAGAAATATAGAGGAAACAGGATGTTCCAAAAAATTCTGCTAAATATTGACTTAGATACCTAACAAAAAAAACTGTGGCTTCAATAACTTGTCCATACTAAGAGACTGGTGAAAGGCCCTTAAGGAAAATATTTTTTCAAGCCCTTGTCCCAGCATATAGATGTTCTTTGCCTGATAATGAATGCTTTTTAACATTTGTGCAAAACCAAAACAAACCAGGGCTAACCACTCCCATAAATCACTACGAACAAGTTGTCTCCTTCCAATTCTGTGAATACAAGGGGGAAAATGTTGAAGGTGTAATATTGACCAAACAATGAGTTAAATACATAAAATGGAATAAAGCAAAGAATCCAAAGCCAAATTGATTTTCAGATGGCCAGATCACAACAAGAAAGGGATTATTATGATTTCATTCATATTATAAAATAATAAATTCTTGCAATCTTTTCATCTCTGACAAAATGCAAACAAGATAGATGAGACAGTCAATTCAACAAACCTCATATCTTGAGTGTCTTCTTCTCCCCACAGTCCCTCTTTGCAAAAGGATCTCACACTTGTATGATCAGTGGTACAGATAGCTCTACAGTTTTCTGTTTAGAGAGAACTGCAAAGTTTACCTTGAGCAAATCTCCTCAAAATTGTAAAATGAAAAATATATCATGTCAGCTGACAGACTTTTAAAAATCCACTTGGTGCTGCAATAGAAAATAGATGGGGGGGGGGGGAAGGAAGAAAAAAAAAAAAAAAAGAAATGTTTAAACCTGTTTTACAATTATTATTTTTTAATGACATCTTTACTTTTCTCGCTACTCCAGGGTATGATCAGGTGAATAAATCTCCATCATTTGTGCTCTGATTTGTCTTGTCATACTCCAGATCAGTGAGTTCAGAGTTTTTTAACATTGTTTAAAAACAAGCTCTTCTTGTAATTCATATTCCATGAATAAGCGCATGAAAAGCAACTCAGTGGCCAAAGGTGGGGTCCTGTGTTCTAGAGATGGGGGAACAATGCCTTATTGTAAGGTAATCTACAGTATGAACTCCAAGTCCCTGTTCCATACTGGGAAAAAGGCCACTGTACCAGTTCCATCACACATTTCCAGCAAGGTCCCTCACCATGGGCATAGTCTGCTCCATCCTTCACATTAGTGCTCTCCCTTGATTTTAACCATCACCATTTTCCCTTCACAATGTCAAGTGGCTGTTTTTCTCCTGGTTATCACAGACAAAAGATGTAACTGTCCAGTGTCACACACAAAATCAGATTTTTTGGTGGTTCCTCTACTACAAAGGCTTGTGAGTGCAGGTGACCAAGCTCCTCACCAATTCATCCCTGAAAACCACTTCTCCTTCAGTCCTCTGGGAACACTAAGGAAGCCATCCAGGGTGAAATTCAGATGGAAATATTTATGTTCAGTAGATTATTTCCAGCCAAACATTCAACTACTCAGGTCATGCCTGTCTCCTTCAAGGGAAAGCGACTGTTCTGCAAGAGAAGGGAAATCAGGAGAGGGAACAACAACAAAAAAAAATGATAATAATAAAAAAAATAATAAAAAACACCCGTCTGCTGATTCAAAAGCCAAAGACAGGCCTGGTCCTTCCCTCCAGAGGCCTGAAAGAGAATGAAGGGAAAGTCTGAGACTTCCTGCCTTTGTAATGAGTTTACTAATTAAATGTTAATTGTGGGCCTCAACTGACCAACATTTAAATGAGGCCTCGGAGCCAGGAATTGGGCTATTGTGGTTGAATTGTTTATACGGACAGGAAAAAGTCTTTCCAAACATTGGATTCCTGTGCGCTGGCCAAGCTCTGGAGGAAGCTTCACGTGGAGTGCTCCTGGGGATGATGCCCGAGGACTGTTCCTACACTGCTGCCCCAGCCCCAGTCACAGAGCGACCACACATTCTCCTGGATGGTTCTGGATTCTTCTTTTCTTGTGACAGGGTAGCTTTGATGGGCACCCAAGAAGGGAGCATCCCTGATGCTCGTCATCAGGCCAGTTGAGCGGGCAAGTGATGCTGGTGCTGCCAAGGGGTACATTTCTCTAACACAGACAAGAGGATCCCCACCTCACAGTCCCAGCTGCAGCACCAAAGCCCTCATGCTTTAGTGTTTCACTCTTTTCTTTACTCTCCTTGATAGTCTCCATGTAGTCAGACTGCCTGTTGAAACATGTTTGAGCGTGGGTTGTGATGCATTCTATATTGCCTGGACTGAATTTTTGTCTTTGGGACAATTTTCAGCAGAGATTTGAACATCTGAGTCTGGCCAGTTTCCTCATTCCTTCACCTTCCTTTTTATCTGAATTTCCACTGACAACTTAAAAGGCTTTTTGACACCCACCATTCACATCACTTGTAGTTCCTTATCCAAAATCCTCCTGTTAGGGAGAAATCAATGGGTATAGCTCAGCCCTTGACCCACTTGAATCGGTTGTTCAGGTCCTGCAATTTCTTCTGCTTTACTTCACTACACATCTGAAAATCCAACACAAAATCTGCTAAGCATCCTATTAGTGTCTATCTCCTGTTTCAAAACCACATGCCAAGTAGTTTCCGAAGAATTCATGCTTTAGTCAGCCTATGTGAAAGCATTTCGGTATACTAGCATGCAATGATGAGGTAAAAATATTTTTGGGATACCAGAAGCCTGGGAGTAATACTGTTTCCTGCATATCAATTTCTTCCATGAAGTTTTCAACTATGCTTATTTAAACTGACCACTCTACCTTAAACTCAGTGACAGTAATTAATACCTATCCCCATCAATGTCAATAAATTTCATCTGGCAAATTCTTATTGAACTTTCATCCTCCTGATGAGCTTCCCCTTTTATTTGTGTGTTTAAGTCATACCTTTGGTATCGTTGGTAGTTCAGATTTGAAAATGTATTTGACCATTGTATCTCAAGGGGGTAGGAAAAAAGTACTCACCTGATTTCCCAATTAGCCTTCTATTTTATTTCAGAAATTGATGTCAGGGAAGTGAAGTGATAGCCTAAGCCATGCTGAAAGGTTCTATTAGTTTTGGGGTAGCCACAGTGTTAAGCAATTCCAGCTTACCTGGGAAAGGTCAGATGAGTCCCAGCGATAAATCTCACAGCTGAATGTTGTGCTTTATTGTGGAACAGCTTCAAGCTGCATTAGCCAACAGTGACTTAAATCAGTAAACTGGGTTCCTATCAAGTCCAAATTAAGCTCTTGTACTGAAAGGTCCTGTTGGATTTCAAATACTGAGAACTGAGACAAAACCAACCTTCCTGTTGTGCCTCACCCTCAAAAGAAAACAAAATTTCATGTCTGTTTTTGTTTGTTTTTTATTCCAGTTTAACAGTGAAGATTAAGACCTTTTATACCCATGGAATACGAGTAAGAAAAATGCCTCCACATTGTCCATGCTCTTTGGAAATGGCAATAGGTCAAAGCATAGCAGAAAGACTGATGAGAGGCCTCTGCTGTCCCTCAGCTCAGGGGTCTGGTTGTGAGTCAGTGGCAGTCCTGTAGTAAAACACCCTGAACACTCCTCTTTTATAAAACATTTTTTTATCTTCAGACAAAATCATACCCTGCTTTAAGCAGTTCCTCTCAGTAATTTTATTGAGGTATATTCCAGTTTTGCATGAAGATGCTCTAAGCAGTGTTTGCTGTAAAATGATCTGGTCATAGTGTTGGCCAACTTCTCTGCTGGGATCATCACTAATGCCAAGGAAGTAATTTACTGGGATTACTTGTTGTCTGCTCTCTTCTGTTTAAGGAAACGTTCTTCTATTAAAGAAACTGCTTCCTATTTCCTCCCTGTTTGAGAATAGCACATTAATTCTAGCTAGCAGAATTGCATCAGATGAAATGAATTATGTGTATTCTTGTGTATAGTAGGTTTAGATTAGATATTAGGAGAAATACTTTGTTCAGAGGGTGGAGAAGCACTGAAACGGAGTGCCCAGAGAGACTGTGGATGCCCCATCCCTGGAAGTCTTCAATGTCATGTGGACAGGGCTTCTGAGAAACCTGGTCTAGTTGAAGGCGTCCCTGCCCATGGCAGGGTGGTTGGAATGAGATGATCTTTAAGGTCCCTTTCAACCCAAACCATTATAGGACTCTATGATATCCAGTTCTCTGCAGAAGGATTGGTTTATGGTTTTTCTCTAACAATGGCCTTCATAGTCATGCATGTTTGTAACAGCACAAGAGCACAGGGTAACTGGGAGGAATTATTGCCACCATTGAACAGATGATCCACTGACCTACCAGCGTCCAAATTCATTGCAACAATTCTTGTTTCACCTTTTCACTAATGTGAAGCATCTGGGTGAGGTACATAGTCAGTTCACACTTGGCCTGTCATGAAAAGGGTGGATGGAGGACGCAGTGTCTTTGTCAGTCAGTTAGAGCTGCAAAATCCTCTTTTGGAGACTTTAGTGGCAAATGTACTCCAGGAATGAGTGAAGAGGAAGCACAAACTGCAGCAACAGCTCTCTTGGTTGGTTTTCTTGTTGATATTCAGTGCCTTTTTCTCTAAATTTTTGATGTTGTCTCTTATCATTTAGTTTATTTTAGGGGTGGAGAAAGAGAGATAAAATGCACATCAAGAAATATCCACATAATATTCCTGAATTCAATTGATTTGACTGTTTTCTGTGTAAATATATATAGATGATGGTTGCTCTGAGCATGATTCTCTTTGTGCTAGGCACATGTGAGTCTTACTTTTCATAGATAAATTCACCCGTAAACTCAGTGCAAAGCCCTGGGAAAGGTACATGGGGGGAAAAAACGTGTATTCCAGCATTTAGTGGGTTACCCTCTGACTTGAGACCTTGCAGGAGCTTTTCAGAGTGAAATCTCAAGGGAAGAAGGTGGTGGCAGACTGACAGAGATGGTGCCTCAGCAGAAGGATGTTTCCCTCCAGCCTAACCCTGTAACTGGAGAGTTTTACCTTGGTTTGTAGGCACATAAAGTCATAGTTGCACTGCTCATCACAAGGTGCTTATTTCAGTATCTCACCTCTCAGGGAGTGTAAGGTCAAGGGACTGATGAAAAAATCAGACCACCTACTCTCTGAGCTTTCAGATCTTCATTCCTCTCAGTCAGTGGAGAAAAACAGTCACATCTCAATCAGACAGAGTATTGGTTATTATAGATAAGGAAGGTGCCCAGACTACAGTGTCCTACACATGGGCCCTGGACATTACCTGCCTGGGCCAAACCCTGACCCATCCAGTCCAGTGCTCCTCTCCAGCTAAATCCTAAATCAGAAGATGAGGACACTACAAAGAAGAAATAAAAGCTTCACAGCAGATAACAGTTAAATATTTTGTGTCTCCCATCTTGCTTCACTTCTTAGTGAAAGATGGAAGAACTAATTCTCTATTAAATCTTTTTGCTACACAAAGGGACAAGTTTAGATTCCCCAGATGATTTTGGGAAACTCTGGTTACTATAAACTCTGGTTAAATCATTCAAGTCAGGGAAAAAAAAAATCAAGAACAGGAAGAAAAATAATTGGTGCTTTTTTTAAACTTTTTGTTTGTTTGTTTTTTCATAGTGAACATGAAGTGACCCAGAAAATCAATTATTTGCTCTAATATAGAGCTATAATCCTCTCTAACAGCTAGAGTTTAGCTTAAGCCCTGAAGTACAAGGTTTAATATGCCTTCCAATAGTTTTATTGTCTTTAATTATGGTTTGTATTGCTATCCTTGGTATCAGTATTAATGGCCAATCCTTTCTTTAATATGGTTTCCTTAGGGGACAAAGTGCATGAGGTGGCACTATCTGCACCTTTGCATCTCTCTACCTGTTCCACAGTGAGAACTTCTGGGTTTATGCCAATTTGAACCATATTTGACAGAGAAGCAGAGATACCAAGTTATTAAGTCCTGGAAAGTTTGATTGTAAGAGTAGCCTGAATGTGGAACAGAATTACTGAATGATGCCAGGAAAGCTTCACAGAAGAAAAACTTCATAGAAATCCAAATATAACAAAGACTTGACCAACATTTACACTTTAGAATGTACTATGAAACTTAATCCTCAGATACTTCTTTTACCTTGTTTATTTTATTGTCTTGTTAAAACCTGTGCTTAGCAATTTTTGGTTGTTCCCCAGGTTAGTTGCATGTTGAAAGTACAACCAGGATCATAGAATCATCAAATGGTTTGGGTTGTAAGAGAACTTGGAGATCATCTAGTTTCAATGCCCCTGCCTTGAGCAGGGTCTTCTTCCACTAGACCAGGTTATTCAGAGCCCCATCCAACATGACCTTGAACATCTTCAGAGATGGGGAATCCACAATCTTTCTGGGCAACCTCTTCCTTTGCCTCATCACACCTATAGCAAAACATTTCTTTCTGATATCTAGTACAGATTTTTCAGACATACCCTTTATGTCTCAGCACAGTCAGTTTGTGGTTGGCAGTAAGGAATGGAGACTTTTCTGGATAGTTCTGAAAATAATCCAGAGATTTAGGTTCTTTTGAACAGTATATTGTTCAGCAGAAGTTATCTTAATGGAATAAATTTGATATATACAGACAGAAAATAATTTTCTGCAATATTTAGAAGCTGGGAAAATCAAAAGACTGAAGAATTAAGGAAAATGCACTTATATTGCAGCTCATTTGAAATCTGATTCATACCTCATGGATTTTCTGGTCCTGAGCAACCTGATCTAGTTGGTATCACCACCCATGATGGAGCGATTGGATGATCTTTAAGGTCCCTTCCAACCCCAGACATTTTATGATTCTATGGGTTTTTTTGCATGCCTTCATTCATTTCACAACTGCTTCCTCTATCAGTTCTAATTGCACCTCTAACATTTCTGTCCACCTACTTTCTTTTTGGCTTGCTGCCTATCTGTGTTCCTCAGCGCCGTGCACACATTTAGCAGCCAGATGAGTAGCCTCAACAGAAGTTAATTTAAACAACATATATTTGCATTGGAGGTCTCCCTTCCAAATACCTGCCAGGCCCAGTGCTGCCTGGTTTATGAATTAATGGCATCACTGCCTAAGGTGCAAAAGCTCTGAGAACTAATCTGCTGCTGTGTAATGATTTGGTTCTTATTACACCACGATGATAAAGGCTGCAAGTTGAAAAAAATGTTTAAGTGCACATTAAATGTATGCTTAAGCCTTAATGATAATAATAATAACACCACTTCCAATTATATAACTGTAAAATAGGGGAGAGAAACCTGGATTACCTACTGGAATAATATATTTTATCCTAAATTAAAAGTGCAATGTGCAATCAAAGATGAGATGAGATTAGATTAGATAAAATAGTATGAGATGAGAGGATTTTAACAGCTTTTGTGGTACCACAGGACAGTGGGTTTTAATTCTTATATTTTAAAGCCACTATTAAAAAGTAAAACATCTGATTTGACTTCCTATTCCATCGCATCCTGTTAGGCCTATACTTAGCCCGTAACTTGTGTCGGACTAACACAGTTCTCCCTGGAAGGTGACTCAATTTAAATTAAGTAGCATGCATCAGGAAATGGAAACTCCATCATTCCTTTCTGTGGTTTCTTAATCAGCCTCATTGTTAAAAAGATATGTGCCTTATTCCTAAGATGAACACATCTAGCTTTCATATCCATGATTCTCGCTATCTGCTTTCTGACAGATTAAACTGCCCTTTCACACCTGGCATTTTCTCTATTATGCAGTGTAATCGAAGTATTTCTCAGTCCTCTTTCATACAGGCTAAATAAACAGAGTTCTTAATTTCTTACAGCATCAGGCATTTTCCCCACATCTCTAAACCTTTCAGTGCTTTCCTTCTGTGTTCCCCAACATCTACAACACCCAACCCAAAAGAGGAGTCCCACACTCGATGCAAAGACCTCCAGATCTGGGGGAGATCAGAGCTCCTGATCTATGGTAAGGAACCCTTCCAAAAGGATCTGGCTTAGCCTAATTTATTTTTAGTTTTTTTCAGGCAAGCTTTTTAAACCCAGATTGTACGGACAGAATCCAGGATAAGGGAGCAATAACCCAGCAGATGTGAAGGTGCAACAAACCTCTTCATGGGGACAGCAGCAGCCTTGTACCACAGCTACAGCCAGAACGTCCCATCTGATTGTGCCATCAGCCAGCTTCACCAGGGCAGCTCTCCTGAGGGAAACTTGGGCTGGCCAGTTATTGTAAATTACATCTGGCTAATTAAGCTTTGATTTACAGATGTCATTTTACATAGTCATTTTATACTTGGTAGAATGTGGTTTGATTACCCCTTACTGTTGCCTTATCTTCAATAGCTACAAATGCTATTAGCAGTTGTGCAGCAACTTATTCATTTTTAACAATATAACAATAAAGTCTATACCATGGTTAACCATGCAGGAAATGTCACTTGCAAATTATCATTTCCAATTATTCAGTATTAATTTAAGGGACACAGTTATCAGTCCAGTAACAATTATTTTCTTTATATGACCTTCCATTTAATAGCTAAAGATTTCACTCTTTCTTTTCTTTTCTCTTTTCCTTTTTTTCTTTTCTTTTCTTTTCTTTTCTTTTCTTTTCTTTTCTTTTCTTTTCTTTTCTTTTCTTTTCTTTTCTTTTCTTTTCTTTTCTTTTCTTTTCTTTTCTTTTCTTTTCTTTTCTTTTCTTTCTTTTTCTATTTTCTTTTCCCTCCTCTCTCTTTACTTATCTTCTTCTCTTGTCTTCCCTTCACTCTGTGCAATCAGAAACTGATATTGAAATTCTTAGAAAGATTCCATACCTCTTGTCTAAAGGGCAAGTGTTGCAAAGTTACAGAAATGGCCTAATCAAGTTCAGTGAGAGGAAGCTGATTTTCCATTTAGGAAAGGTTGAAAAGCTTGTTTCTGTACTGTGTAATGTTCCAACAATTGTTTTCAACATCTACAGATGACTGGCAAATAAACCGAGATTTATTTTGATTTAGAAGGTGAAGGTGTACGAAAATATTCAAGAAACCAGATTGTTGGGGCAGCACTACTTAATCAGTCTGAAAGCTCTGGAAGTCTCAGTGGTTCTTTGGGCTGTCCAGGGCAGCAGAACTGGCTGAGAAAAGCCCTGCTGCTAAAAACTGCCTCCAGGGACCTTCTGTCCCCACATACCTGCCTCTTGTCCCTGGAAGGAGTCACGAGCTTGGACACATGCAGCTTCTGTCTTCTGTCTGTACAAACTCAGGAGTGCCCCACCTCAGTCCTTATCCCCACCACTCTCAAATTTGTCTGTGATTAATGTGGTAGCACAGCTTTCCCCAGCAGAGCAGTAAGGTATCTGGGTCATGTTTCTGGGAGGGATAAACTCAGGCTCTCTCAGGGCTCAGCTGTGAGCTTTCGCTTCCTAAATGACTGTTCAAACCAGTGGGCTATCAAGCAGGGGAGATCATACACCACTGGCTGGGTTTGCAAAGCAAAACAGCTAGAACCACATCTTGTGAGGGCCCTGATCCTATTAGAATATTTTAGGCAAACTCTTTGAGCACCCACACAGTCAGAAGACCAAAGTCCTTCTCCACCTAACTCAGGATCCCAAGGGGATTAGGCATAGGCCAACTCTCCCACTGCTAAATTAAGTGGGGAAGAGGAAATGGGATATTTACTATCTGGAATTACCTACCTTCCTCCATCAGCTACAGAGGGAGCCCAAACAACTGGCTTAGACCAAATGCATATAAATAGATAAGATACATCCCCCTTTCTGAGTCTCAGTTCTCTATTTCTAAAATGAAAAAACTAAGATTACTTCCTTCCGTCACGGGTTTATTATTAAGATAAACCTAACTATGAGTTTCTTTTGTATTCTTAGGACAAGGTTAGAAACTATCTAGAAGAAGCAGTGCTCTGTGGAAGACAAAAAAAAAAAAAACCTAAAAATCAATTGTTTTGCTCTAAGAGAAGTAGAAGAGGGCATTCATTCTTTGCTTTGTGCTAAATGCACCAGTTTTGCTGTTCTCCCTTCAGGCCCAGCTTGTTCCTTGGAGCCAATGATCACAGATGCAGCAGAGCAGGAATAGCTCCTTCTCCCTCCCTCCCTGCTGATGGATTAGAGGACATCTTGCCTCTGTGACAACTGGAGTTTCTCCTTATCTACACAAGGAAGATCCAGGGAGCAGGTTATTTGGGTGCCCAGGGAGATTAAGATCAAGCAGATCTACAGGGCAAGCTCCCATAAACCTGCAGAGGTCTGAAAGGAGCAAGGGCAGCTCAGCCTTACGCAAGAGCACACCTTAACACAGGGTGAGCAGCAGCAGACCTTGTCAACTCATCAGTGAAGGGTGGCAGGTCCCCTCTGTGCTTTCTCAGAAAGTTTTGTATAAACATAAACTCATTTGTGGTCGCTGAGTTTGAAACGATTATTCCCACAAACAGACCAATAGGAAGCAGAAATAGACCGAATGCGTATTTTTCAGTTTGTGGTCTCCCCTGGGTTTAAATACAAAGAGAGAGTTAACAAAATGAATGACAACATTACACCTGAAGACGATTAGGAAACAAGATAAGCCACCCCTGTGTTTATCTTTGACAGCCATTACAACACAACGTAGCCAATATATAGTTCAATCAGTTCTGATGACACTTTCTTTCTCTTTTTATGATAAGAACCGTTAGGTTTAAATCCTGCCAAGTAAAACGAGCATAGATATTGGCAGCAGTGATAAGAGTAGCTCTGCCTTTGGGCTAATAATAGCTGATACACCTATTGGGTCATAAAGCAGTTTGCAAATGTTTAATGAATTTGATTATAATTTTCTACTAATTTACAAAGGGATTTATTGAGGTATTCAGGCAACTAAATGTGCCACTAGGCACTAATGGATTTTTAAAAAGTCCTTTGGGCATTGAATTGCCACTGAGAGTCAAGGGAGCACTTGAACCCACACAGATCCTGCTAGGCAGCTGCCACCTAAACACCGGGTGATTCATTTCAGCACCCAGCCGAAGGCAGTAATATGCCTCACACTGTTCTAAAACCCAGGAGCTTGTAGTCTGAGTACAGAGCAGGAGGTAAATGGGGGAGCTTGCAGGGCTAATGAGGCAGTTTTGGTCATCACAGAATGCTGTGAGTGCACAGAGCCCTTGTCGAGCTCTCTGCTGTCAATGCCTTGCAATTAGCTCTACATCACTTAGTGTGGAATTAATTTCACATAGGTCATGCAGCTAAAACTGCTGCTCTTACATGAGGGGTTAAAGCCAAATGTACAAATTCTTTCACCAGTGACTCACTCCCACTTTTATCCTGACTTTTCAGTTCACACTGGGGCTGAGGGGAGGTACAAGAGAACTCCTTAGTGAACAGTGAGTGAGATTTAAAAAGCCACAAATTACACTGCTGTCCTTAAACCTGCATTGTTTCAGCGTTCCCCATGCATCAGTATTAACACAACTGAGCTGCACAAGGGCAGGCATAAGGCTGGGATTGGGAGAGATGGGCTGTCTTTTGGCATACTTTTTTTTTTTTTGCAAGCTTCCTGTGGTCAAGGAGCTTAAGATGATGCCCAGCTTCCAGGGATGTAAGAATAACTTTTAGTCCTACAGAACAAGTCAGAGTTCATTCTTTTTCCACCAAATCAGACACAGAAGGACTAATGGGGTACCTGTAATTTTGCTTCTATAGTTCCTCTTACACCTCGGTAAACCTTCGTCAGATAATCAGATATTCATAACCCTATTTCAGACAATCAATATGTCATTTCAGAAGGTTGCCAGGTTTTTTACTGGCTCTCTAAGGCTAGGAAGGGGATTTTTTTGCCAAAGAGCATGGAAAGAAGCTTATCTGTTAGAATTTGGAGGTAATTTGCTGTACTCACTGCTATATATCAAGGGAAGAGGAAAACACAGAAACTGTCATTTATACCACTAAGGGAATTAAAAATTAACATAGTCCGGAGCAGTAACAAACACCTTGTTCATAGTGATGGGTTATGACTTAGCTAAACAATGTGACCTTTAATCATCT
Source organism: Sclerurus mexicanus (assembly GCA_013396755.1). NCBI lineage: Eukaryota > Metazoa > Chordata > Aves > Passeriformes > Furnariidae > Sclerurus > Sclerurus mexicanus. The sequence continues at coordinate 1,206,605 of VWZF01002690.1, forward strand.
ACAAGTGTCATTTCCAAAATTCTCCCATGTGTTGTAGACTTTAGGTCTCTCTCTGAGATCTCTATAGGCACATACAGTTTTTAATCCAAAAATCAGGATTCTGTTGCAATTTGGCTGCAACAAGAAAGTGCTGCACTGACATACCTGGACACTCAGCAGCACTGCTCCTTCAGACCTCGTTTGCAAGGAATGTGGCTGTGGGGTCTTATGCATCCAGAGGAGATGGAAACTGAGCTATTTGACAGCAGCAAAGGAAGAGAGGACCATCCCACATGCTTCATGTGGCACAGGGCTTTGTGAACCTGTACACAAAATCAGAGCTTTGTGTAAGCACACAGACAGGCACTTGAACCCCACAGAGATTATAAGAGAGATATCAACAGCATATTCTTCCACAGGATGCTTTTTAGCTCGTATCATATCAAATATCATCCAGTAAGGCCTCACCAACCTACATGGAGGCAGCTCTAACTGATTGTCTCATGGTGAGGATGGAAATTCAGCACTAAATGAGGCATGGCAAGGAGGCTTACCCTCCAAATAAAATGAACGTTCAAAAATTTGTCCCTATTGTTTTGTGAGTTGAGCAATAGATTTTTGCTTTAATCCATGGAAAAGTAGCCCAAGATCTTTTGTAAGATCATTAGGCTTGTGTTGGCATTGGAGATTTGGCACTGTCAAACTGAGAAGACCAACTACAGAATCCCAGAATCCTCCAATGGTTTATGTTGGAAGGGACCTTAAAGACCATCTAGTTCCAACTCCCCCACCATGGGACACTTCACTGAACCAGGTTGCTCCAAATCCCCTCCAACCTGGCCTTGAATGCTTCTAGGGAAGGGGCATTCCCAGCTTCCCTGTAAAACCTGTTCCAGTGTCTCACCATCCATATAGTTAAGAGTTTCTTCCTTGGATCAAATCTAAAGCTACCCTTTGTCAGTTTGAAGCCATTCCCGCTTGTCCTATCACTCTATGCTTTTGTCCAAAGACCCTTCCGGCTCTCCTGTAAATCCCCTGGTGAAGGGGTACTGGAAGGTGTTCTAAGGTCTCTCCAGAGCCTTTTCTTCTCCAGACTGAACACTCCCAGCTGTGTCATCCTGTCTTCATAGGAGAGGTGCTCCAGCCCTCTGAGCATCTTTATGGCCCTTGTGTGGACTCACTCCATCAAGTCCATGCCCTACTTGATTAGCTCATCTCCTTAATAGATTTATGTTCAGGCAAACCTCTGTCCACTGCCTTTTCCCAAAACCAATATATCTCCTCAATATTCCTTCTAAAGCACAGGAGACATTCAGAAAATTATAATAAAATATATGTTTATGAAAACAAGGTGGTCAGATTCTTAGAAATTGTAGCCATTTCTTCCTTCTGTCATTCACAGCACTAAGTGTGGAGGAGCAGTAAGGGCTATTGAAGCAAACAGAAAAACTTTTGAAAGATACAGGATGGTGAAAATGTCAGAAATTTGGAAATTAAGGCAAGAAATAACAGCTGGTAGATCCAAGATTTCTACTTCCACTCCTGGAAGACTATAAGTCAATCAATACCAATAGGTGCAGTTAAGAGATCCCTTCACTACACATACTCCACTCTCAGTTTCAAGGTTTTATCCCAGGTGGCTTTATGACACCATCCCTAAATTAGATAAATGCAAGTCAGAGATAATTCAAGCCAAATGTTTCAGTTGAGATTATTAACTTCATTCTTCCAGAAAATAGTGATTTCATCTCATCAATATTTTAAAAATATATTAATTGGTGATAAAATCTAAATGTATTTATAGTTTACAACAGAATTATTTTTTTTTCTGTCAAGTATTGTTGTCATATTCAAAACATTTCTACTTTGGTCCAGAATTAGATTATAAATCAAAACAGACAAGTCAAATCAATGAAGTAAAAGTGAAATTGTCAATTCCCTTTATCCTACACATCATTTCAGAATTTTGGCCATGCAGGTGTTCTTTCATTTTCTTACCAATGGGAGATAGTAAAAAATCATGACTTGGAATCCCCTATAGTACAATAATCCTGACTTCCCATTGCAATTGCTCTACTCTGGCAATATTTTCAGCTCAGATTTCCATCAGCTGAACTCTTGTCCTTACAGATAAGGAAAGTGACTTTCCTAAATTTACATCTACTTGGGATAGTTCTATAATAATAATTATTCAGAATACTTTTAACTCCGTAAAGCTACTTTCAGGCTCTTTACCAGCCTTCAGGTTCCATCTCTGAATTCACATCTCTCTCATAGTCTAGAGAAAATCTTTTTTGATAATGGATAGGAAGATGGAGGGGCAAGGTTGCTGATACAGCACAGGAAAGAACCAGTGCACACAGTTAATCTGTGTTTATTAATTTTTTATCAGGTCCTTTCCTCTACCCATTCTGTAGAGAGAACATAAGTGTGCATTAAAATGGAAGCAGATCAGTGATTCACCGGACTCTGGGAGACTACACTTCTACTTAATGTTGAACATGAGTCTAAAATTAAAGTTAATCGAATCCAGCCAGATTTACAAAAGTTTTTAAATGCCTAAGGATGCAAGCAGTGTAACCTCTCAACCCTTACTTTAAGTGCATCTTTTCTTTTATTAATTTTTACCATGAGTGCAGGGAAGACTGACTCAGACGAATCTCTGCATAGCTGCAAGTAAATATCACAGATGAATTCATTTAAGTGCTATAGCTGGGGTGGTCTCACTCCTTCCTCCCTTCCCACTACTTCACTTCTACCTACATCCTTCCACCACTCCCATCAGCTCCCATGGCACCTCAGGTCCCTCTTTGAACCAGGTCAGCTCTCAGCTGGCAGAAAACTAACACAGCAATAAGAAAGAGCTGCTTTCTGCCCAGGTTACAGGACAGCAGTAGCACAGCAAAGGTCCAATGTGTTTCAGCATGTGAAGGGGTTGGGTTAATCAAGTCAGCAGTTAGACTTGATGATCTTAGTGGTCTTTTCCAACCTAAATGATTTTGTGATTATCTGGTGGTGCCCAGGGATGGGAGGAAGGAAGAAATGGGAGAGAAGGAAAGAGGAAAACCTGTTGGATTAGCAAGCAGCAGCCAAGCACCACACACAAAGCACTGTAATTGTTTCTCACACCCTTGTTTCAGAGAAAAATTCAACCTGAAGAGGCTTTGTCTTTTAACAAAAATAACCACAAAGTTCAAAAAGACATCTTTTAATGTTTTTAGAAGATTGTGCTGAATAATAGATGTGGCTTCATGTTTGAAACTTTGCCTGTTTAAACGTGATATGACCACAATCTTGTTTTTGCACTTGTAACTCAGAGAAAGAAACACAGAGAAAAATAAACCTGGAAATGTTCATTAATGGCTGTGTAAACAATTAATACAAGCTTCACACAGCCATTTTTTGCAAATATTCAGTAAATATGACAAGCAATTCCAAGGGAGCTACTACTGCAAGGCCTGGATATTCTTAGATATTTTATCAGCACTCCCTGGGAATTTGCAAAAAGGCTCAGCAATGTATAATTCAGCAATGCATCAGCATGTACCCTGCTCTACTCTACTCTTGTGAGATCCCACCTGGAGTACCGCATTCAGCTCTGGGAACCCCAACTTTCTGGAACAAGTCCAGAGGAGACCCACTAAGTTTATCACAGGTGTTGGAACTAGATGATCATTAAAGTCCCTTCCAAACTAAACGATTCTGTTATTCTATGATTAGCACGTGTTGCTTCATTCATTCTAACAGACTCAACACTGCCTCTAAACTGATGGGAAAAAAAATCATTCCGATAATTACTCAGCTATTATACAACTTCATGCAAAGTATGCCACAAATAAGTCATCATTTGTTTTTGCAGGCTGTATAACAAGACTTTTCTAACACTTTTCCTGGGTTTCAGAATTACAGAAGAGGCCTCATTTTGTCGGTCCTCAGTCCATGCAGATGCCTGTTCTCACAAGATGAGAACCGCAAGGCTCGGTAAATATTTTCCAGGCTTTCATTTTGTACTTATTATTTTATGTTGGCCACTTTTTACAGTTTTGTGGATGACTACCCCAGCCTGTTGAACTATACATCTCAATAGTTAGTAGAGAGTGCAGCTTGCTGTGTCTCCAGAGACCTTAGCACAGGACATGGTGGCAGCTATGAGGCCAAGCTCATCCCACCCCTGCTGGTTTTCCTTTCTGGATTTGGATCAGAGACCTTTAAAAATCAGTCAAAGGGACTGCAGAGAAAAATCTGTGAGATCCTGACCTGGTGTAACCCAACAGTGCCTCAATTACTCTTGTACCTTTCTTTACAACTGTAGCAAATCCTTTCTTTAAAAAATAATAGAAAATCCTACTCCATAAGGTAGTAAAACTCCTTCTTTAAGATGCAACAAAGATGGCCTTCATTTGTGTCTGACCTGTAGAGGGATTTTGATGCGCCTTCAGAAACCAAGCTTCAGATGTAAAACTTCCAGATGAAGCTGTGCCAATGGGAAAGAGCGGGCATTACATTTTTCAGGCAGGGAAACTTACTTCTTAATGTTCAATCCATGTATAGTCCTTGAACAATGGGCTGACTTCTTTTCGCCCTCTGGCAATTGAATGATGTTGTACTGTAAATAATGTGCTACAGTGCAGCCCTCCCCCTTCCTAAGGAAAAAGAAAAAAGGAAAAATATAAACCTCTCCCATAGCTGACTATGCTGATGTTATTACTCATTGACTGCATCAGCACAGGTCTGCATTAGACACTTGTCAAAATCCCTGCCAAGAGAAAGTTTTCATTTTCATCGATTTATTTTTGGTAGAGCAGCTGGGAAATCCAATGACTGGCTGAGTAGAGACCTGGAGTTTGGAGTGGATAACCACTTTTTCCAAACACACTTCAGGTTCCCTCTGCTTACAAGTGAAACCTCTCCCTGGGATCTTATTTTGACCAAGGTGAACAAGAACAGCCCTTTTCTTCCCAGGCTGTTGGGACTCTGCCCAGTTCTAAACAAAAAAGCCCAGTTAACATCAGTGGTTTGTTTATCTGTCCCACCTACTGTGGTGGCACAGGGGTGGGACAGGGGTGGTGGACAGTTCAGGTCACCTCCTGCCAGAGGTTTTTGCAATGTCATGGGGAGAATTTGCCATTGGCCCTGAATTAACCACCATGTGGTTCCTCTCAGTTGCTGCTTTCTAGGATAAGACAGAAACACAGGATCCTTTTATACTCAGCAGAGACCATGGCCCTCTGAAAAGCTATCATAGTGCCCTTTCCAAATATTTTATTAGGATGGGACAATCATCCTGGAGAAGAGCTTGTTGCTTCCCATTGATCGTAGAGAGGGTCTGGACATCCAGTACGACCTAACCTTCAGCTTGGGAAGAGGGGGTCTCCCTAAAGAATGATGTGATGTTGTTGTCCTTGTGGCAGTGTCAAGAAATTGTGGCAAACCCATCATTTTGCTCTACAAAAGTGAATGAAATCAGGTGCTTAAAAGTGATTCAAAAGCACTGCCCCTCATGTACTCTCTTTGGGTTAACAGTGTTTCATTTTCTAGGTCAGTGAAAGCTGAACAAAGCGTTAGCCTGGTTTTCTGCAGAGTTCTCCAGTGTCCAATATCATTACTGACTTTAGATCAATGCCTTCCTCTCTGGGGTAATGTCCCTGTAAGAGAGTTGATTCGTCAAACTCTTTTCTCAGATTTTGTAGGAATGTAATATCTTTGCGCTACTATTTCTCTTCCCTCCTCTTTACCACCAGTTTAATTTAATTCAGCAGGTTAATAAATGACAACTTACTGACAGTGAAATTGAATAATTTCTGTTTTCTTATAAAACTAAACTTTTTTCTTTAATTTGAAAAAAGACCAATAACAGGGGCAAAATAACACAAGAGAAACCCATTTTTCTAAATGAAACCCTTCATACTTGCCAACTTGAATTACAAACTCTCAGTAAGCTTTGCAGATCTTCATCCTCTCTCTGTCCCTCCAGAGGACCCAAAGCCCTAGGACAGCTACCCCATTAGCCATGTACAGTAATTTAAATATATTAAGTCATATATAAAAAAATAAAATATATTAAAATATAATTAAAATTAAAAGTCTCTGTAGAGAGGCCTTTTACAAAGGCATGCAGTCATATAAGAAGGGATGATGTCTTTAAACTGAAAAAGGTTAGATTTAGATCAGAGATCCAGAAGGAATTCTTTGCTATGAGGGTGGTGAGACAGTGGAACAGGTTATCCAGAGAGGCTGCAGACTCTTCATCCCTGGGAGTGTTCAAGGTCAGGTTGGATGGGGTTCTGAACAACCTGGTCTAGCTGAAGGTGTCCCTGCACATGGCAGGGCTGTTGGAATTAGATGATCTTTAAGGTCCTTTCCAACCCAAAATATTCTAGAATTTTCAATTCTGTATGGACTTCTGAACAATCACATAGGCCTTCTCAAGATAATCTAAACCAACCTGAGAATTACTGTAATCATATTTGCCATGAAAAGCTGGGGGGAACTGTTTTGTGAGCTGCTGAGCACTATTTGTGAAGTGCTTTAAATATTCTGATTCAGAAAAACCCTCCATTTCCATTTAGAAAACTGGTCCATCAGAAAATATACTTTAAATTATATTTTCTTCTAAACAAATATAATCAATACAAGTTTCATCTAAAGTTTTGACTGTTCATGTAGGGCTGACAACACTTGAGTTTATATGTGTTAAATTAGATGGTTAAAATTTTTGTGGTTAAACAAAATTTTAGTTCTTCAGAATCACTGCAGCAATGAATTGCAAGTACAGTGTCAATGTCTCCATGTGATGAAGTAAAATGAAAAATTTAAAAAAAAACAAATTTTGCTGAAATTAGTGGGACAAGTAGTTTTAATGCAGGTAATCATTCAGTACTGCAATAACAAAAGATTCAAATAAATCCAAGAGAAACATTAAGCAGAACTCCGTGTATATGTACAGGGGATGTCCCTGGGGAACACACTGTGGTTATGCAGCACTCACAGAGGCAGGACATTAAACACACACATCCAAAAATGCAAAGTTAAAATATTGTAAAGACCTTGCCATAAACCTGCCAGAAATCAGAGAAATTTGGAGTAATGATAATTCTCTAGAGGTTTGATTCTACTCTCACTCATGCTGGCTTCACATCAGTGTCATGCATTTGACATCCCAGCTTTACTATCTATGCACAGCAATTTAGGAAGAACCAAGTTCTGCATCGTTAACCATTGGTGTTCTGCTACTTAACTGTGACCTCAGGACCACAACTGCCATTGAAGGGGCCTCTTCATTTCAAGCCTTTGTTTTGATTAGATCAATATTTGGAGAGAAAAAAGACCCCATGTGTGCGATCTTTCATGCTGTCCTTCAGTCCTTAAGTTATTTTCATTACTAAAACGTGGCATGAGGTGAAAAATGTTTTTCATGAGGATTCTGAGACCTTCAAAAACCAAATGGTTGGACACCAGGCTAAATAAGAGTATTTGGTAAGTTTAGAAGGGTGACTGGGCTATAATTTCTGTAACACTTAAGCCTTCCAACTTGCACAGGGATGTGTAGGAGACTATTCCCCATCTTCCCTTGCAATGCATGAACAAAGCATGTAGGTAAACATGTTTCATGTAGGAGACCACTCAGCATTCCTCAGATCTATGCCCCAAGACTGTGAGGCTTGCTGGAATCTCCAGGGGCTTTGCACTGGGTTATCACTCAGTGGGGACAAACAAGCCTTGAGTCCTTTCATGGTGCTGGCATTGAAAGGGCATCGTTATTTCTGGACAGGATGCAGAGCACAGGCAGGCTGCCCTGATGATCAGCTAATCTCCTGCAGCCTGGTGCTACGAGCCAGTTGGAGAGCAAATGGAAATAGTCCCTAGATATAAAGCAACATCACCAGGGTAGGGATCTCCAGAGCAATGTTTTCCCCTAAAGCCTGGCTGTATATTTTTTTTAATGTAGGAACAGCCTGTTTGACCATGGCCCTGATACCACATTTAATATGTCAACAGAAATTCTTGGACTTTGAACTGATTTTAATATGTTTCTTACACATTGAAGGCCCCCACTAGTGAAGCTGAAGGCACCTGGATACACAGGATCAGGAATCCCTTCATGGAAAATTTGTAGCTATGTGAAAATGATGTGTTGCCCAAACTAATACCATAGAATCATAGAATTGTTTGGGTTGGAAGAGAACTTAAAGATCAACTAGTTCCAACTCCCGTGCCATGAGCAGAGACACTTTCCACTAGACCAGGTTGCTCAAAGCCCCATCCAACCTGGTCTTGAACATTTCCAGGGATTGAGCATCCACAACTTCTCTACGAACCTGCTCCAGTGACTCACCACTCTCACAGTAAAGAATTTCTTCCTAATAGCCAATATGTCTTGCTTCTCAGCATATGTCTTCAACAGATCTTATTGGCTTGGGCAAAGCTCCATCCTAACATGATTTCTGGCTTCCAGTCCAGAGCTGGCCTACATCCAGCCAGCCTGGAGTGTAGGCAAAACGAGCTTCATCCATTTGTGCCCATCTATGTCAATGTGCCCTAACCAAGAAGCTTTGAGCTAAGCCAGCCTAACTGTCAAAGATATTTGGAAACAGCAGGGATTTCTTTCTCCCTGTGAAAAATCAAAATTGCTTCCACGTCTAAGAGTGACTTGTGGTTTGTGATGAAGCAGCTCTGTCAAACTAATGGCCAACTGGTGATTAAAAGCCACTTTCTGTTTACTGTACTGAGAGCTAGTGTAAAGTAGCAGCTGGCATGTTTTATTGTGTTACAAATTTAATAAACTTTTTTTCCACTATTATGAAATGCTACATTTGTGGAGAGGGGGAGGGGAAGAAGGAAAACCTATATGGTTTATGTGTTTCTAAAAGTAAAAGTTATTACTTGTAGGTGTGAGACATTTATAACTAATTCTGGAAGCACCCTTAGTGAACAAGTGGCTCTCATTCAGGAGCTGGAGCTCTACACTATTTTCAAGCAAGGCTTTTGGAGGAATAAATGCTGGGAGGAAGAGACAGAAAGAACTCCTTACTGAACATGGTGAGTGCTCCTAGAAGTTATTGAGTTCTTCCTGTTCTTAAGGTGTAATCTTTCAACATCACTTTTTGGTAGAACTCATATTGGTTTGGTCATCTACAAGATAGAAATGGGATTCAGCTCCAGACAGTCACCCAAATTTACGTGTGTGTGTGTAGATGCTTATATGCAAATTATGGGCTTAATTCAATTGCTCATGCATAGATGTCAACTATAATTTTAGAAGTTGTTGGTTACCCCAGCCATCTATACATCTTGTAGAAATTACACAACCAATGGGAAGCCAAATTCCTTCTAGACACATGCTCAAAAACCTTAAAGAAATAATGCACTTCAAAGACTGCTAGGCACCATGTGAGGGTATCTGAATTAAAACACATGTAAATTCACTATAGTTAATGGAGAACAGGGCTGTGCTACAGTTGTCTAGATATGCACATCTAGTGCCATTTGGGATTATTTAGTATATCCAAAATTTCTGTATGGCAAGTGTGACAAGATACCTGCAAGTAGGAAATCTGCTGGAGGTGAGGACAGATCTACTAGAATAGCTCAGACAGCAATAATCACCAACTAATCTGCAAGCGAGATTCATCTACTGCAGAATAAAATGAAACATAAACTCCATAGATTGTCTTTATTACATCTCCAATCCTCCCTAAGAGAGATAAAACAACTACTTTGCATGTAGACTTCCAAAATTCCAGCCTCTAACTGAATCCTGCCCTAGACATCCCAAATAAATTATTTACTCTGACTTCTATTAAAGTCAGGAAGTGAGACAGTGGGTGAATGACCCCACTTGGACTTCTGCCTTAGGATGGGATGAATCAATCTCCAAGGCACCTGTATCTCCCTGCTGAACTAAGAGCAAGCCTACCCAACCAGATTAAATGCATTGCCTGTCTTTTAGATGACTGAACATCCCACCCTGTCCGCTGGCATCTCTTTATTTTCACTGGGATCAGCGTTTATTAACTTAGTGGAAGGACAGCCCAAGTCTGAGCATTTCTGGGAAGCACACCTCTAATATCTTGAAGTTCACCAATGTAGTCCTCTTTCCCTCATCCAAGCATCTTGTGGCTCAGAGAGTTCTTGAGTCAGAAATGTATCTTTGTAATCCACAGCCCTAGAAGACCTTTTCTTTCATGGGTTTGTGCAATTGCTTTTCTAATCTGTGTGAACTTCTTAGTATTCAGACAACTCTCAGCAAAAGAGGAACTTCTTTCTTTAGTATGCTTTGAACTTGTCATCTATCAATTCCATAAAGATCTCTACTAAAGACCTCTTGAAAATACAGCCCAGCTGTGTGCCAGTTTAACACAGAATGGCTCTCTTAGCTCTAGCCAATGTCTGCTGAGTAACTTTATCAAAGTTGTCATTGTTCATATTGAACCTGAGTGTTCAGGGCAGAAGAAGGACCAGTTTCTCATCGTGTATACTTTGGGCCCTCCCAGAGAAAAGGATTCACTTCATATACAAAGAAATTCAATGAAATATACCAGTGGCTCATACCAGATGCACCGAAAATGTAATGATTTGCATTATGAAATCAAGCTCTAAGGCTTTGCTCCAGCTGAGATTCATGTGATTTTTCTTTCATTCCAGAAAATGCAGTCAGCAACCTCATACAAGCAAGCACTGTAGTGATGCCTGAAATGGGAGAAAGCTGGAGGAGGAACAGGGGAAATAGAAACAAGGTTGCTTCATAAACTGAATTTACGTGATTTCTAATGAAACTTTCACCTTAGTACATCTGCACTCTGCATATGTGCATGTGTATGTAAAATCACTTCTCTCAGCTCTATCTTTATGCAGAAACAGGAAGGATGGTTTTGTGGTTGAGAGAGTGATGCGGGACTTGAGAGATCTGGGTATTATTCCTACACACTTCCTCTGTGATTTTGGGCAAGTTGCATTAGGACCCTATCCTGAAAACACCAGCGTACCAATGCAAAATCTGCTGTCACAAGTAGCATCAGTGATCAGGCCAGATTAGACGTGGAGAGAAGAGTAGACAGCAAAGAGTCTTTGAGCTTTCCACACACTTCAGTTATTCTTCTGTGAACTGGGGGTGTAAATTAATCCTCTCCTCATTATACTATTGATGCAACTTCTCAGCTCTTTCCAAAGCTCAGCCCAGTGGACATTTGGACAATGAAGACATCTCAGCTGGTCCTCGTAGGACCATATAGGGTGGTCACCAAAGGTTCATGATATTTCTGTTCCTCCTCTGCCTTCTATATTCCAATTCCCATGCACATCCTATGCCCTCTATTTCATTCAGCTTTTCTTCTTTTTGGTGTTTTCCCTCTACCAGGAGCAGAGATGACTCAGAACATGTGTACTGCAAGGCTAATGTTTCCTAGCTATCCAGCATGGAACTGCTCACACTTTTTCTTTCAGTATTCAGGTCTAAGTAGGCAAAGTTATATTTGTTTTGGTTTTCTTTTTAATCATTATTTAAATGGCTGCAACAGTGCATGCCTTATGTTTAGTTTAGAAAGTACATTACATCAGTGGTTGTTTTTCTAGTCTTGTGTTCTTCTAAATGTTCTTTCTGCCCTTTCCTTGTCTGCTCTTTTATAAGCAAGCTTGGAAAGAGGAAACGTTTGAGTTACATTACGAGCTGTTCCGTCTGGCTGGGAAGTGGAGCTATTGTCACTCAGCATGGTTTACTCACTTTGACTTCCTCTAAGAACCAACAAATGTTTGGCAGTGACTCCAGAGCTGAGTTAATTGTTAATAATTCGTGGCCTCCCTATATATGTCATCTGGATAATTATTGCAGTCTGCCAAGATGAGAAAAAGGGCGACAGTGAGCAGGCTAAGTCCAGAAAATAAAGTTCTTGTCAAAGCGAGACCTTGTTTTGAGCCATATTCTGGCTACTGTGTTTTGTGATGCTGGAGGCACATAATCAGAAATCTCATTAATTCTCCCATCAGAGGACACCCTCGAGTGGTCATAGTGCTGTGGAAGTACTTCCCACCATTCCCATGGACTTGCCTGAGGTCAACATCAGTGGTGCCCAGTTGCTGTCAGCATCTGGTTTATGTCATGCTCTGCATTACACTAACCAGTAAAGTCCATTCACAGGAGAAGAGGCGAAAGAATAGGAAGCCTCCAATAATTTAAGTGGAGCTGTTTTTATCACAACCAAACCGATGATCTGTCCACATAATGATATTCAAGTCCAAATATACCACTTCTGTAAGCAATATTTGCATAGCAATGTGGTATCAGTAGCAGATGTGGTCACTGGCACTATCATTTGGTGGATTACTCAGTAAATATGAAATAAGTGCAGACTAATTTCAGGTTTCATCTGGAGACACTCCCCTTGTGCCTCCTCCTGCTCTGCTGTCCTTTCCCTTTCCTGGTAGACTCACAGGAACCTTCCACAATGCCAACAGACTATTTCCAGTGAGTGCACAATATTGTCATAAATGCTAGTGTTAAGTTTAGTTTTCTTTCTTTCTAGCTGCATATTTTGCAGTAATAATGCCAAAATTCAGACTGAAAAAGAGCACATCAGCTTTTTTTAGAGCTCCTAACAACACTGCACAGCCCTGTTACTCACCCTGTAATGTTCTTTGCCCCATTTCCCACCATCTAATATTTCCCAGTAAAGGAGATCAGAATATTAACTCTCATTAAAACATCAGGGAAAGAAATATGCAGGCAAAATGTTTGCATCTGAACTGGAATATAAACTAAGCCCTGGGAGTAAAAGACTCTCCAACTAATTGCAAGGTTTCTTGTACTTTTATAATGCAAAGTTACACAAAACCCCCTCACCATTAAGTAAAAATAAGATACTTTGCAGCTCCCTAGCCTCCAGTAACCAAGGATCTCAAATCTCTTTATAAACATTATAAGCATGAATTAATTTAGACTGCTAACAGCCCTGAAAAGCAGGTACTATTAATCCTTCTTAATGTATAGGTAAAGTGAAGCATCGAGTGATGAAATGAGTTAGTCACTAAGTGAATCAGTAGCTGATCCAAAAATAAATAATTCTAAGTAGCTTTGCACTCTAAAATAAACAAGCTGAAAAAGAGAAGGTATGGGATGGCAGGGGGTGGAAATGAGAGAATGAGGGATAGTGGGGAATGCTAGTGAGTGATATTGTATGAAGGCAGTGCCTCTTAAAGCACCTAAATAACTCATACATCATTATTAAACATTTATTTCCCCAAGTTCAGAAATTTGGGAAGATAGGGAGGCTGGTTCTGCCACATCTGTTCTTAAATTAACATGTTTCCTTTAAGCTTTCATTAAAGTGAACTTTAACAGGAAAAGCAGAGGTGGAAAAAAAAAATCTTCTGGAACACTTTGAGAGGGAGAACCAAGGCAAAATGCATGGGAGAAGCTGAATGTGCTGTAATAGGTTTCATTCATCGCTCAGTGAAGCCATCTAAGGACAACTGCGTGCACATTCCTGCCAGTTTATCTCACCTCAAGGACAATGGATAAGTATCAGCTTTTGGGGAATTCATTTGGGCTTTGCCTGTTACTGATACACGAAGAGTCATCCTTCCCATTTGCCAGTGATGGGGCAGAATTAGTGTGCCCAATTTCTCAGCTACAAAACCGCATCCACCACCTATTTAAAGCCTATTTAAAAGCTCATTTCACCCTCTCCAGAAGGAAAAGCCGGAGAGGTGTTTAGCTCCAGCAGCTCAGTAACAGATTCATGGTGCAGCCTGCTTGGAGAAGGAGTAACTCTGGAACTGATTAAGAAGAGATATTTATGGGATTTGGAGGAAATCACATCCAGTTCAGCAAGATCACACAGATGATGACCAGGAGAGGGGCACCTGATTAGTGTTTAAGTGGGTTTAGCAAAGGATCCCTTAAAAGAGAAGTTACCACCCTTCTAAACTACTGTTCCTGCCCTTCTTTCAAGCCTCCCAAAAGATGAATTAGCAGACCCAATTCATCTGGTGCCCTCCTCATGTCAGAACAAACAGCACAAACCGCACAGGTTTCAACCTTTCTGTTCAACCCATCTTAGCCACCCTACCCTGCAAACTGGCTCCTTCTTGAGCTGGCACAACAACAAGGTCTCCATACTGGTTTCATTCTTGGGTTAGGTGTTGAGGTGAAAAACAAGAGGCGTTTTCACACAGGCAGGTGCAGAAACACCCAGATTTTTCAGCCTGGGCTTAGGTCCGGCTCCAGTTCAGGCTGTATGTTTCATCAGCTCATTCACAATATGATGTTGACTGCATGACACAACCTTAGCCTCGGTGCTTGCCCCTCACCTTGGAGCAGGGGAAGGTGAGCTTACATCTCTGAGTGCCCAGTGGGGACCTGGGCTCCCTAATACTCATCCCAGGAGAGCAGGCAGGAATGGCACAGCCTGCAAATGCCACACTGCTCTCATGAAATGGCATCTGGAGATGAAAGTCTGAATCCACCTTTGGTCCTGCCAATCCAGCTCAGGAATAAACAGCAGGTGTCACACGATCGGGTGACCAAAAAGGTAAGGGAAGGTCTGAGCAATGCAGACTGGATCAGGGTTGTCCATGCCCACTTCAGCACAGGAATGCAGATGACACAGACCCTCCCTCCTCGACTGACTGGCTGCTGTGTACAGAATGTTTTGTTCTTTTCCTTTCCTGTTTTTTCTTCTTTGTGGGACAGTGTTTTTGTTTTGTTTCTTTTCTCCTTTTCTCTTTCCAAACCACAGTTCAGGCCAACATAAATTATTTTATTTCTTCCTTTTTTACTTTTTTTTTTTTTAAATTCTGTTTCTAGGGCAGGCTACAGAGATACTCTCTAAGAAAAAGAAAGATTTTTGCCCATCATTTCTTTTTCTTCTCCACTCACTATCTGAGAGTGGTGCTGACTATGTGATCCCTGAGTGAGATCACCATACAGCATGGTATTTTGGACTAGACTTTTTTACACTCTGCAGCTGCTGCAAAGCTATTTTTGTGTTGGGATGTGAGAGCGGGCTTGAGTATCCCAGCTCCATCATTACGGTCTCCTCAGTCACCTCACTGGCTGCAGATTTGGCACAAAGCACTTAGGTACCCAGAAAGGCACCAGCTCAAAGCTGATGGTGACATCCACCTCTACTTACACCTCTTCACCCCAGCTGCCTTGGGCCCAGACTAGGACACAAAGCAGACTCAAAGCATCACCTTTTACAGAGCCCTGAGGTAGCTTGTTTGATCCAGACCCATTCTGCTCAAATTTCATCACTTGTCTGAACACCTGCCTCCGTCCTTCAACCACTTTGCCTTTTATGCCCTTGTGGTTAGACAGGTCAGGGCTTAGGTTTATAGTCCAGTTGAGGGGCAAACAGTACACATGACATGAAACTGGGTTTTGATACAGCTCCACTAACCCACTTGACACTTGTTCACAATTTTGTCCACCTGAGAGCAGGGCACTGCTGAAAGGTTGTAAAGTATATAAAACCAGTATATAGGTTATCAGATATTACTGTTTGGCTTGTCCAGAGTCCTCAGGTCAGTACAAAACAGACAACTGGGACATGTGGTATCTTGGATCTTCATGTATTTTCTGTAGAGCAAGGACCATAGAAATTACATGTCTCCATCAGGCACTTGTGTCCACTCCTTGGGTCCACTCCAGGCACTAACAAATGTGTGAAACAGTCTCTCAGGATGTAGCCAAAACCAAGGGCAGGTACCAAGAAGAGTAGAGAGCACAGCTTTGAGCATGAAGACAGGAGCTTGTCCCTCACTCCATGTGTGCTGGCTACAGCTCTCTAATGAACTGTGACATTTTAAGGAAGCAGCTTCCTCACCCCTGTGAAAGTGGTGGAAATTCTCCCTTTATCTCCTTTTCAGATCTGGTTCTTCAGATCTGAAATATAGTCACTCCTGTCCTCCTCCAAAGGGTGGCCAGAGAAGGAAAGGGATACCTTACCTCACCCCTTCCATCTCCTTGCTCCCTATCCCGCATGGCAATATTACACATCCTGTTCTCATCATCACAGTTCATAATAATGAATCCAACAATCTCCTAGAACAATGGGCCTTCATGATGTCTTGACCACCTGTTGTGTTGTGGTTTTTTTTTATTAGCTTCACAGCCAGTACCTTTTTTCCACTCCATAAAAGAATTAGTCAATCCAGGAGCACACGTCTGGCTTTTCACGCTGCCACAGAAAGAGGCGGGGAAGGCAGCTCTTCACCAGCGAGTGTTTACGAGCTGCTCGGGCCTCGGATGCCGTCACGAATGCTGCCAGATGAACCCAATCCTACGCATCCCTTTCACCTTCAAAGCCTGCCTCTGCATCTCAGATGAGACTTCTGCAAGGCTCAGGTCACACACAGGGATGAACCATATGTGCCTCTCCAGACCGCCAGTGTAAGAGACGTTCTAAGTGCTCCGTGAGCACAAAAGCCCTGTCAAAGTGCAAAGATCAGCAGTATTTTTCAAGCCTGTTTTGAAGGTGCTTTTGAGTCTTCCCATCACTACTTGGAGGCTGCTGCCTATCCTCATGACCACAATATATTAGCTCCAGTAGCTTTTTCAGCGACTCAGCTTCGCCACAGCTTCCTGCTTTTGAGCTTACCCTGTGCACTCGGCTGGAGCTTTGCCAGCCCCAGCTCTTGCTCAGGTTTAGTTCAATCTAGTACAAGATGGGTGTTTGGCGAGGGGTGGGTTTTTGTATTGGAAAAAAAAAATGTCCTACTGCTGCACCTGAAGACTGTAAAGGAGCTGCTGTTTCCCATGAAACCTCCTTGCTCCTGTTTTGAGACTGTTCACAGACCTCCATGCGTGGGGATCTAGGAAATGCACTACTAATTATTGACAATTTGGTTCAGGAACTGCTATATTCCCCTCTCCCTCAATGCAATGACTAAATCCTTCTCATTTACACCAATTTAGTTTGAAAAGAGAAGAGCTGGGTAGGCTACGAGGGAACATCCACAACTGTCCTAGTAACACATTTAACTAACTGGCGGTGCTGATCTACCAAGCATCCCAGGTGAAGGTGAGCCCTTGAGCTAGGTCTGCAGTTAGGGCTTGTCTTCACTGCTGAAAAAGTTGGGTTTGGGGTTTTTTTACTTAACCTCAGAGTGACTGAGGTGCCTGAGCTAACCTGACATAAAACTATAACAAAAAGGATGTACTTTTTTTGACTGGGGTGAATTTGCTGAGGTCAGTCCTTCACCCCTGAACTCCACCTCACCATGGGTTTGCCTTGGGGCAATACTGATGGGCCTCTTTCTTGTATTGTTGCTCTGATTAGCAAACTCAGGCAGCTTAGTTGTGCTTTAACATGCTTTCCTAATGCACGTTTAAAATCAAGAACTCCAAGAGGTGCTTTACCTCATGCTGAGAACCAACACTTACACAGTCCCTGATCTAAAACTTCCTAATTATGCTAAAATAACAGATACAGAAATGTCCCTAAAAACCCCAGGACTAGACATGCCTTCATCACATGTCCCTCCACAGCAGCACGAGCACAGTAGAAGGAGAGAAAAATGTGTTTTTCCAGCACTGGCCTCTTTTATGACCCTGGGCAATATTTTCCCTGCTGTCTCCCCCCCTTGTCTTTATCCATACAGCTGGAAGCTCTCTGGGACAAGGACAATGTCTCATCACAGGCAGGATCTTGAGTAAGGCTTCTCATGGCATTGCAGTGAGGCAAATTACCCAAGAAGACAATTGAGTAACCGAGGTAGGGTGCAAATTAATGTCCTCCTGTGTCACACCCACACCCACAGTGGTGGTTTGACGTGCATTAGGGACTTACCTTGCTTGCCCCTGTTGACCTGTAGCTGAGTGCAAAGCCAAGCTTTACAAGCTAACTTTTGGTCTAAGAACAGGAGAAAGTGGGAGTGAGCAAAACATCCCACCTTTATTTTGCAAAGGTCTTGCTGGTTTCCTCTATAACACGAGGGTGTTTTGATTGCTGGGGTTTATGTAGGATCTATACCTTTAAAGTAAGTTTTGAATTGTGGGGGTTTTTTCTCAAAATTTTTTACAAGAAAAGCAATGTAATAAGAACAGAATGAGCAGTGGCCAAGATTAAATTAAAACTTTGCAAAAAATTATGCTTTTTCGGTTATTGCTTGAAAGGTGGGGGTCAGTGGGGATCTCTCAGGTAACAAAAAATAGGACAACAGAAAATGGCCTCAAGCAGGAGAGGTTTAGATTGGATATTAGGAAAAAATTCTTCACTGCAAAGGTGGTCAGGCATTGAAACAGGCTGCCCAACGGAGTGGTGGAATCAGCACCCCTGGAAGTGTTCAAAAAACATGTAGATGTGGTGCTTAGGAACATGTTTTAGTGCTGAACTTGGCAGTACTGGGTTACTGGTTGGACTCAATTATCTTAGAGCCCTTCTCCAACCTTAATGATTCTGTGATTCTAAGAAAACCATCTCATCACATTTGTCACTCCCTCTGATCTCTCTCCATCAGCATCTATGAAAGTAGTTTATTGACAGAGCAGAAAATATGCAAAGCCCAAGTGAATACTAAGGAATATTCACCAGTGAAAATGAAAGGATTTCTTAGTAGTGAATGTATTAGTAGTCACACTTGCACCAGAACGCCAAATCCAAATCTGAGAAAAGAGTTTGTTAAATGAGTGCTGTCACTGAGACATTACCCTGAAATGAAACACATTGGTCTAAGCTCAGCCATGATATGAGACATGGGAGAACTCACATAACATACATGTTTCTTAAAATAGAGGTAGAGTGCTATCTGAAATCTTCAGTGTTGATCATCTCCAAGAGATATGCTTTGGTTCAGTCAAGGAACAGACAATGCACCATGTGACCAGTTTGTACAATCAAAACACTTTTAATATTGAAAGAATGAAACAAAGAAATGTTAGAATGAAACAGAAATTAAAATTAATTACCTCACCAGTGATCCCGGATGAGATAAAAGTAGGCAAAACTCACTGCTTAATATTATTGTAGACTGTGCAAATATCCGATTTATTGGTTCACTTGCATTTTTAAAATGCAGTTTGGTAAAAATTCAGATCAACTCAAAATGAAAATATTCAGAATTTTTGATGAGCCAACAGAATTCAAAGATTAATGTAAAAAATATTGATTTCATTCAAAATTAATCCATGTGCATATTTTTTATTAATCTCTTAGAGACTACTTTTTTAAACCACTCACGCCAACTGAAAATCAAAACTACCTCTTAAACAAATGTCAATATACTTCATTTTAAAACTTGAAAATAGAGTTTTGCACCTCTTTAGTAATTCAAGACCTTTTTCTTCTGATAAAATTGTGTGCTGTAACAAACACTAATTCACAAAATGTTTGTGTCTGCTTCCATTCTTTGCATTTTATAAAATTAAAGAAAAAAGGGAGAAGGTGGAGGGGTGAAAAGAACTTAGCTTTAAGATAACTTTTTCACCCGGTGTACCTAAGGCAGGAACTTGATATTCTGCTCCCAGCCCTATCATTTTCCAGGTGCCAAACCCACTTCCACCACCCAAGCAAAAAGAAAATTGATGGTTCCCAACTCCTCATGGAGTAATCCATGATTTGCACACAAGTGGAGTGATCTGGAGGTGTCATGAAGTGGGGAGCTGAGGCAGAGATGGTGTTCTACACCAGGGTAAGAGTCAGTAGAGTGGCCAGCACCAAGGACTGCAAAGACCAGCTTTCATGAGGGAAATAGGTGGGTGATGAGGTACCTCCTCACCTACTGAATAGTTCAGCTTCAAGCAGGAAAATACTGGAACTACTACCCTCAGGAAAGAAATGAAAAAAAAAAAAAAAGAAAGAAACCTGAAAAAATAGGTCACAGAATCACAGAAGAGTTTTTGTTGGAAGGGACCTTAAAGATCATCCAATTCCAATCCCCTGCCATGAGCAGGGACACTTTCCACTAGACCAGGCTGCTCAAAGCCCCATCCAACATGACCTTGAACACCTCCAGGAATCCACAGCTTTTCTAGGCAACCTGTGCTAGGGCCTCACCACCCTCACAGTAAGGAATATCTTTCTAATATCTAATCTAAACCCACTCTCTTTCAGTTTGAAGCCACTACACCAATTTAAGCAGAGCAGCTGATAAATGCATTTTTCATACCTCACCACTGAGGTCTCAGACCCACTGTACACTCCACATAATCCAAGCCATTTATATTATGCAGCAATGGGATCACATGAATAAGAATATATCTAGTTAATCCCATTTTGGAAGAATCCATTGAAGTAAAAAAGCAAGAGCAGAACTGCCATCATTCTATTATTGGCATAAGAAATCATCAGTGGGTTTGAACCATAACCTCAGATCTCAGCTCTGCTACCAGTACCCTGCATCTCTATTTTTATCTTTCTAACAGATGCAACTAGAAAAAAAAATGAAAATGTCCATGCACCCTGCTGTGCCTAGATCATGGATCCTTTACCTGGGGTTGGGAATCCAGGTAGGGACATAGACTGGTCACAGTGCTCAGGAAAAAATGGCTATTTCTACTTTCTGACCTGGGCTCTGCAGGGCTCACAGAGCATTTCCAGGCACCGAGGCAGCGTCAGCTTGTTCCGCTCCTCTCACGCAGAAGTTGACTTCTTCACCTGCTTAAGAGGGTCGCAGAGGAAACAGCTAACTCATCACTTTCTGTTGTCAGTTATAACTACAAAGAGACCCTAAAAGGTTTTATCCGCTCTTGTCAAACTTCAGTTGGGAGCAGCAGGTAGAAGCTGCCGTTCGTTTTCTCTATTTCACCATGAAGGTGCTATAAATAGAAGCCTGTGTGTGGCTTTCTGTCTCTCTCAATATATGCCTCACACCTCTCCATTTTTTTTTTTTTAACACCCACATAAACATTTGCCTGTCACCAGACCCACAGAGACACACATTTTCCATAACATGCCTATCAAGAAGAGAGGAAAAAAATAAATAAAAAGAAAATTAAAAAAGAAAAGCGTTCTTTGTCCATGTAGGGATATCTGCATATGTGTGTTTGCATGCAGCAAGCTTTATGCTCATGTAAATTGAGCTTCATCAGCCTTTATGCTGACCTTTGGGATGCTTATAAATTTGCTTTCCTGTCCTGAGTTTCACATCTCACCTGGTGCGTGTTCTGTGATGTTTTTTCTGTCAGTGGGCTGAGACTTGGCATTATTAATAATGATGCTCTGCATGGCAAAGACGTTCCTGTGCTCTTTCTGTTGCACAACTTTTAAGGTTCCAAAAGTGTATTAGGGGAGAGAATGGCCTAATGCTGAGCTGCTTTGCTTGCTGAGCTGGAAATCCACTCTAGGAGATGGGGATGCTTAGCAGAAGCTGTGACCATCTCCTCTGAGCCAGCACTGGGGAAGCTGATGGAGCTGCAGAAACTGCAGCAGGATGGACCCTCTGCAAGCTGGACACTGCAGGAGTTTTGGGTTTCTCATGCAGAGTGCTGAGCGCTGAGAATGCTGAGAGCCTTCCAGTGACTGAAGGACAGCTCTCTGCCCCACGTCAGGGCTGTTTCCTGTTAGAAGTTTCAAAGAGGTAAAACACGGTGCAGCTGCTCTGCTTTCCGCTCACTGTACCCCATTTCATGTTTATATAAAATATATATATGATATAAAACATATGTGATGCCACTGCATCACATAGTGCTGACACAGGGTAAAAATCAGCCTTCACACAACTTTTTAAATCCTCCTGATATTCTATTTTGATACCAAAAGTGCATTTTCCTTAAGTTCTCTGTCACACTGGATTGTGTAAAAAGAAGCCTTGTGATACTCAGGTAGTCTGAAGACCTGCAGAAAGACACAGACAGCTGCAAAAAAACAGGAGAGAAAAAAAACTGTGAGGTTTTTCTCACCCCCCTCCCTCCCTGTCTTATTTTTGCACAGGTGTTCAAACTGTGAAGAGCCAAACAAACCTTCTACTTTGGTTTGAAACATGAGATCGTAAAAATAAGGGTGACTGATTCTATTTTTATTTTTACTGCAAATTGGAAACTGGGTGACATTTGTATCATTACATAGATGTTTAGATTGAACATTAGGGAAAATTTCTTCACTGAAAGGGTGGTCAAGTATTGGAACAGGCTGCCCATTGAAGTGGTGGGATCACCGTCCCTGGAATTGTTCACAGAATGTGTAGATGTGGTGCTGAAGGACACGATTTAGGGATGGACCTGAAAGTGCTGGGTTAACAATTGGACTCAATGATCTTGGAGGTCTTTTCCAACCTAAGTAATTCTATGATTGTACAAGTTCAAGCCCTGACACAGTTCATTCGGACTTGATTTACCACTTTCCTCACTGATCCAACATTACAGAGCAGCATTTTATAGAATTCATGTTTTCAGATGAGAGCAGCTTGTCATGCAATATCTGTTTTTAAGAAACTGTATAGATGCACATGAGCTTACAAGAATTGCTTCCTTTATTGACTCATGTCCATGCACTGTGGTTTAGGCATATGTCATCTTAAAGGAAATGTGTACATTCGTGAACAAGGCAGTCACTCAAAAATTTGCAAAATGTTGTCCCAGGTAACCATGTTAACATCCTTTAAAGGTGACTTAAGTCTCTTATAAAAAAAACTTGACTCAGCTGGGTTATGATGAAGCCACTATAAGCCAGTAAAAAGAAAAATAAATTTGTTGTAATTACCTTTCAAAATAAAAAAATGAATAAGATTATCTGCATGCCTGTTAAATGAGATGTCAAGCCCATGCTGAGCCTTGCATGGCAGAAAGTTTTTGGTGATGTAGGGGTAACAAAGTCAGCCAAAGTGGTTCTCAGTCATACTGAAATCACTGGCAGGGTGCTTGAAGCACCTCAGCAGCAGAACCTGCAGCAATGGGATGACATTTGCAGCAGAAGCAGCAGAAACCTTGATAGGAACTAAATGAAAAATTTCTGTGTTCACCATGAAAAATGGGGTTTGGAAGTGAATTTCCCATGGCACTAAATTGATTGCAAAGGAAAGATACAGAATCACACCAGCAGAGGCTCTGGTCTGTCATTCAGTTAAGGAACTGAATGTATGAAATGTCTTGATTTGTTGTTTTAGCCCAACTACAAATGTGTTTACAAGATAAAATAAAAAAAAATTGTTGTCTGGTTTCTTTAAAATGCCCATCTTTTTGACCTTCCTAGGTGCCTTGTGGGCTCTCAGTTGCTATGCTGGGAAATAACTCTGGATGGCAAATTATCTGAATTATAGAAATAGAACCAAATAAATTATTTGAGTTTCTGCAACGAGTACTCAGTCTTTTCTAATATGGCCAAATTTCTGCTATGATAGTTGCCTCCAAATGCCTGAACTGAATATGTAGGAAGGCTGATGTCTCCAGCATCTTCATATCACTTCCACTGTCTTTGGTGCATGTCTCATTGCTGATGGGCATAGACATGCACTATGAAAACTTGTTCATCTGGGCCTTTGCAATGTTATTATGAAGCTTTATAAAATTCAGTCCCCTCTTGAAGGCAGCCAGGTCAGGTCACCATGACCTGTGAAGACGAGGAGGCTGCTGAGACTGCAACGCAGGTGTTCCCATTTTCAGCCTGATGTCCTTGTGAACAGCACCAATGGTATGAAAAAGAGGATCCTGTCCATGCAGCACAGTGCAGCACCAAGTTAAAGCTTCAGGAGGGAACACAAGACAAAAATGAGAAATCACATCTTTCCAGGCAGTATTTTCTAGAGCCTTAGAGGTTTAGATGATATTGAACTATCCCAGAAAACGGAATAAGCCAAGAAAGGCTTGTAGCAGACAGAGGAACAAATTGAGCAGCTTTTAAAACACATTTTGGTGAAAACTAGAGCATCCAGAGACGTGACAGAAACCAGTAAGGATAACTGTCTAGAGGTCAATTTGGGGGATGGCTGCCCACCAGCTGTGCTTACAAGAGCTTAGGTTTTCTTCCTTAAACTTACAGTACTCAAATTAAGGATGAAAGTAAGAGTATATCTTCAGGTTTTAGGTATCCAGTCTAAGATAATTGTCAACATTCCCTCTATTGTCATGGCCAAGAGGCAGGGACATCTAGAAGGCAATGAGGGACAACTATTTTAGGATAAAATAATATTCCTTTAAAATCATTGTTTGAACTCAAAGAGGCTAGAGGAAATATTCTGAAATTATTGCTGTGGTTTTGAACTGTATGAGTGTACTTTTACAGCATCCAAAATTTTTACTAATATATATCAGTTGATGAGTAAAGAAATTAGGAAGCAACTAGTAAAGCAGGTTTATGAAACTGCAATAGCACAAGCTTGAATTGGTACCTTCCATTTTATGAGCCCTGTATTCTTTGAATTCCCCAACAACTAAGTTCAGAGTAGATAAGTGTGGGATGTCATTTATCTTGACCCATTTGTTATGCATTCCTTTTATGCTGATCATCCAACCATCACCTGGGAGACAGGTACATTCAGAGGAAGACTCATCTTAATTTTATGAATAAGCCATCCTTATCAGAATTTCCAAGCCTGAGCAATGAGGTGCCTGAATTCTGCCAAAAATATATCAAAACCTGAAAATGGATGGAGCAAAAAGAGAATCCCCTGAAGATGCTGATCCCCTAAACACATGAACCAAACCAGCAGCATAGGACCCATCATAAAATGCAGTCATATTGCTTTCTTTCTCAAAATCAGAACAATCCACCTCCTAAAGAGAACACTAAACTATAAATAGTGAACCAGAATCTTCTTTGGGACTCATAAGTTTCTCTTCAGCCACCATCACTGCTCAGCAGGTGCTTGCAATCCTTATTAGCCCATCCCAAAATGAGACCTCTGGGAACCTGGCTTTGGAGATGGTCCAGGAAAGGCCAGCAGAGTACTTTTGTCATATGTTTGGTTGGGATGTGATGTGTAGTCATTCCGTGCTCTTCTGGACTTGGGTAATTTCAAGCAAAAGCTGGATAAGTCTCCAAATGTAGAGAACTGAGTAGTGCAGAGAGAGCTACACATGGTTTTTTTGGGATATGTGTTTAAAGACTCTGCATACTTCAGACAGGTAGTTTTCCAGATTTAGAGTTGTCCACAAAATCATATTAAGAGATCCTGGAGGATGTTATGAAGGTCAAGAGGCCCTAAATTTTCCTCCATGGTGTGCTAGCAAGGCCATATCTCATGATATCCCAGTGTATCCCAAACCCAGTCTGGTCAGAATATTTGGCCTTGTGGGATCCATGAGAACACCATAAAAGGACAGTGTAGATAAACTTGTATAGAACAAAAGTCTCTTCAGGTAAGACCTTTAATGTCAATAGTCCCCAAACGCTACTGGCCAAACTCTCCCACACTCAGCAGGAATGTGCTGTGGGAAATGTTAAATGCTGTTCCTGCCCTCCACCTGTGCTGAAGCAGCAATGGCTTTCCGAGGCACTCGCTGTGGGTCTCATCAAGCCATGAGGCACAGGCTGGGTCTGCTGTTTGCCAGAGTTTCCAAGTCGCTGCTTGAAATACAGGCAGGTCAGATTCTCTCCTAATTTAATGTAAAACCACCTGCTTTGGTTACATTTTTCATGGCATCACGTTCAGGGAGTCCATGCTTCACCACTCGTCTGTTACCCGCTATCCAGTGGAAAAGGAGGAAGCAGAGAAAAGGTACATGTAAGTCTGCATAACTTCAGAGTGGGGTTTAATGAGGGAGAGCGTAACACTTAGTTCAAACCCAAAGCATCCATTAGTACACTACCTTTCCACCGTATCAGTGCAATGCATTTCACTCCCTTTCCCAAATACCATTTAATATAAACCATTTATTTTTTCAACTTTTCCCACAAGCGTTTCAATGTAGGATTTGGACACCTTTCAGAAGACTTGTGTGATGTAATGCATTTGAGAGACATAACAATGTATGTGGAGTTTGGAAAATCTTTTGCAACACGAATGAAAATAACTGCTCCTTTCAAGAGGCAGAACCTGACTTGCTGTCAAAGGTTTTGAGGAAGATGGGGAGAATGGAAATTGTCTTCATAATTAGTATTTCTACATTGTCATATACAAAATCACAATGTATGTCTCCAGAGCACAGCACCAGTTTAGGTGTGAAAGAACAGACCTCCATGCACTTGTTTTCCTCCTGAGTAGGGGCAAGTCGTATGTTCCAAGGGAATACTGTTTCCATGACCCAAACAATTATCTATATTTTTATATTATTTCCCACTGTGCTGCACAGGCATCTACCCAAAAACATGGATGATATCAACAAATGAGATTCATCGGAACGAAATGGACATCTGACCTAGGATGATTCCTCTCATCTTAAATGAGACATCTTTAGGTGTCTAAAACGGTTGCATCCATCACAGCCGAAGGTTCAGGTTACTCAGCAGCTAAAATATTACTCCTCTTCAGCTACAAATTGCTGCCACCAAGTACTACAGCCTTTCATGTGGGGATATCTCATCTCCTCAGGAGTTGCATGATATTCCAGAGCCAGTCCCAAGAGAAAGTAATTTTCTCTGGCTACAGCCCTGCTCTGAGTTCAGAGAAATGAAACTTGAGTCTTAGATTTTTTGGTCTGAGGTAAAGAACTCCATTGATAAAATTCCCAGTGTCTCCTTTCAGGTGCATCTGGACATCCCAGAGGGTCAGTGTGGGGCAGTGGACCTCATATGCTGTAGTATCAGAGGATTTCTGTTGGGTTTTAGTGCATGTGAGTTCATGGGAATTTGCATAAACAGGTATAAGGAAATGCAATAAACTTTGGGAACTCAGTAAGGGTTTTGGCACATTGGCAGCTCTCTGAAATTTGTTATCAATTAAAATGAGATACAGTCTACTATGTTTACATATGTTAATAATATTTAAATCCACAGGGAAATCCCACTGAAGACACCAATATTTGTCTGGAGTCAAAGAACTGAGATGTAAATGAGTGTGATATTGTGACTAACAAGGGAAGAAGGCTATCACAATTTTTCATTATAACTTTTAGCAGCCTGTTCAGTGCTAGGTACTCACTTTTAAGATTCCCCGATCACCAGGATTTGACCTGAACTATATTAATTTGTCATAAAATTAAGCTTTCAAGTCAAATAGGATCTTAAATACATACAAATTCTCAATAAATAATTTAAATGTCTTTCTAGAAAAAAAAAGAATTGAAACTATAAGAAAGAAAAAGAGAAAAAGAAGAAAAGGGGAAATAAGGCTGCATTTGACTAAAGGAAGACAAACATCTGGCTAAAGAAGGATGCACTTTCAAAAATATTTTTTTTCCTTGCATCCGGATTCATCTTTGTTAACTCAATAAAAATTATAACAATGGGGTGTGCCTGCGAGAGAGGTAAGTATCTGTAAAATACTGAAGTAATGCTCAGTGTGCTGCCAAAGCCCTAGAGATTAATTTTTACCAGGATGCCTGATATTCTTCTCATCCCAAAAATTCGTTCAAGCCCCATCAACAATCTTTGCTTGCACTTTTTTAGCACATGCTAAGAGTGTGAAACTGTATCAGGACATGGTCATTAACCAAGTAGAAAAGCTGGTCTCAGTATTTTAGATAAAAACACCTTTCCCAAGGCTGGTCAATGGTAGATCAGTGTAACAAACACAGCAGATCTTTCAGGCTATTCTTTAGACCATCCCTCTTGGCCTCCTTCTGCCATTGCTGCTTGAGGTTAAGCTGGGTGATTGCATCTCACACCAGCCCTTACTGGGGAGCTGCAGCCTTCTTGAGCCAGTATTTCTCCTGCGGGAAAATCCCTATGGTTGGTTATGGAATGCAATCCCATTTGTTTAGCACATGGACAGATAGGGAGCAATGATATTGTGGTGAGATGGGGAAGCTCCTGTTTTCCCCATGAGCAGATAGATCCTGTGCTCAGCACAAAAGTAATCCAAGAAGAGCAGCTGGGTCCTTGCCGAGATGAATTTGAGGGTGAGATGGTGCCAGTTACCAACACGCCTAGAGAAAAAAAGGCATGTGGGATCTCTCTTCTCCCTGTGTTGACGTTAGGGCAATGTGATAGGAAGAGAAGTCATTTGCCACAAAAAATGACCACAAAAACTTACTTGGGAGTATCCTTTTCATTCAACCTGCACAAGAAAATACCATATTATTACTGTATTGTCCTTTGTAATCAAAGGTGATGCCACTGATAACATAACTTCTTTAGTATACATGTGTGTGAGTTGAAAAGTCCCTCTTGTGAATGGTGGTTTGGTTACACAAACAGAGAGAAGAAATTCAAGCTGCTGCTTATCTCTTCCTGATTATCCTATGCAGTTATGGCAGTGAAGTTCAGATGAAAATGCTCTCTCCTTTGGAAAAGGAGAAAGTTCAATCATCAGCATCACCTAAGGGAAATCTTGGTCTCACAAAAATTACGTAGACCTGGTGACATGTTGTCTCTAGCCCATTTTTCCCCAGCATGTCTCTGATGAAGGAGATGGTGTTTTATGCTGGAGTGGTATTTCTACCTTGACACACAAGGTCCTGATCTGGCATGTGCTTCTTCTAGTCTCTAATGCCCATGCAGAAGGAGTAGTCCTTCCTTCAGGACCCTTTTCCACTGATGCCTGAGGGAGAATTTGTCTATGAAATTAGAAGTTAAGATTTTTTTTTCCATGTCCCAGAGCTGGAATTAGGTCCAACAGGGGCAAGGGCACCTTCACCTTGTGTGATTTATCTATCTCCCCAGTTTAGCCTATGGCCCTTCCTTGAACTGGCCCTCAGGTGATCAGCTGAGCTCCACAATGCAGATGTCCACATGTGAGATGATAGGTAAAAACCACCTCCCATGCTTCTGGTCTTCACAGGAACACTCATGGTCACCAAACTCCACATCCCTGTGGATGTGGAGCCTCCCTGCACCAGCAAAACACTGTGCCAAGAACAGGGAAGATACATCTGTGAATGACTGTTTTCTTCTGGTACAAACACACAAATACTTTTCAGTGATGTTCTTCTGTGCAAGGACATCTCTTGTCTATAATATCTTCTCCACATGAAACAAAGGCCCTTTTAGGGCCTCTGCAGGGCATCTTCCACACTAAAGAAAACTTGTCACTTCTCCCAAGCAAGGGAGGAAGGAAGAGCTTGTGGTTAATGCAGCAAATGGAGGCTCAGGAAATCTATGTTCATATCCTGGTTCTACCACAGGTTTCCTGTGTTACCTTGGGCAAGTCCCCTAATCTCTCTCTGCCTCCCTTCCCCCCTCCCCCTGCATAAAATGAGGATAAAATAGTTCACACTCCTAATGGGACTCAAATCTTAAACTGGCTTACAAATGCCACCATACAGCAAGGGAACAACTGCATGTGTGGACCAATCCTTTCTCACTTGTGTGAGATCTGCTAACAGGACTCCAACTCTGGTGTCCATAAATGTTTTCCATTATCTAGGTTACAATACATTTCATTCCACCGACCATGTGTTAATGGGTATATTAATGGGTCAATTTGAAGCTTTAAATGACAAAAATACATTGATCAAAGTGTAATATTTGCTCTGTGTGCATCACTGATTTACTGAGGTGGAGGCTCAGAGACTTTTTGAATTGTGTATAATTCTCTGCAATGAGGAACAAGGCTTAGACAAAACTCAGTACCTTATTGTTTATAAAGAGACATCCTGGTTAGTCTATTAACAGCCCAGTGAGTTCTCTGTACTCCACTCCCATGGCTGACCAAAACTGTGATGTCCCATGCTCTTCACAGAATCCTAGAATATCCTGAGTTGGAAGAGACCCACAAGGAACATCAAGTCCAACTCCTGGTCCTGCCCAGGACAACCCCAGGAATCAAATCATATGCCTGAGAGCATTGTCCAAATTCTTCCTGTACCCTGGCAGGCTTGGTGTCATGTTCACTTCCCCGGGGAGGCTGTTCCAGTGCCCGACCACCCTCTGCGTAAAGAATCTTTTCTTAATATTTAAACAAAACCATCATGGGTGTTCCCTCTCCTCACTCCAGTCAGTCCCACTGCTACTCACCCACGACTGTGAAGGCGTGTTAGTCTTCAGTATGGAAGATGACTGCACGTTCAATAATAGAGGGTGTTTGGGTCAAATTGACCCTACGCAGTCTACGAGTGTCTACAGAAACTCAGGAGAAGCCAAAAAACAAAATGGTTTTCATCCAAAACTTTTCTATTTAGAGATGAGGATCTTACAAACCTGGGCTGTAAAGACATAGACAACAGGTTGTCATGTCCATCAAAACCAGATGTGCTCACTCATAAGGCAAAGAAAGTGTGGTGAGACTTTATTTAAAACATACATTCTGTTCTCACATCCCTTTGAAGAGATGATGTGGGATAATTCGAAGTCTCCTTCTTACACAAACATTGCAAACACTTCCTGTTAGTAACTATAAAAGGACAGTCTAGCTAAGTAAACAGTCCTCTTCGTAGTTGTGTCTAAGCAGGAAAGCCCTGTATTCTTCACCAATAGCTCCATTGATGACTACAATTGTTCTAGTTATTGTTTGCATTCGTAATAACACTGATTATAACAAAAGATCAAAACAGGAACTTCCTTAAACTTATTAAATGCTTGCCGTTGAGGCCTGGATGTTTCTGGCATAAGGATGGATGTGCATTGACATTCTAGAAAAGGGGGAGCCAAATCATCGGCTTGTGTAAATCAAGGTCTTCACCACCCGCTGAGGACCTGGCTTCGTCACGGCATCTCGTGTTACCCAAGAGCTGTTAATGCCTCACTGTTACCCACTGAATTTCCCCATGTATCATTTTCTCATACCATGAATTAAAACAAAAGTAGAATTTGAGATGGTGAAATAATGGGACCAAAAGCATAAAAGGAACTCATGGCAGAATTTAGGACAGGACCCAGGCCTTACACCTCTCACTGTGAATGTCCCATAGAAGTGTCTCTGAGGCATTCAGTGACTCTCAGCCAGCCCATGCACTGTCTCCTTTTCTATGTTCTCTTTCACTAAATAATTATGATTTTCTATAATTATTATCTACTATTTTACCTCTAAGGAGTCTACAGTTTTCTTTCTGATTTACCACAGAGGAAACCCTTAATCAGCTTCTAAGATATAACAAACTATCTACCACCACTAAACACACCGTTCATGGAATTTTCAGCTACTACTGCACCACCAATGGCCAGCCTCTTTGATAACATAGGAAGAAACATATCCATGTTGGGTTAGATACTGGATTTACAGCTTTGAAGTGGACGATTTATGGCAACAACTTCCTCTCCCCAGAAGAGCCCTGATGTTTGTTTTGGCTTCTCAAGCCTATGTCCCAAGTGTGTGAGTCCTCAGCACTTTGGCAGAGAAGCAGTAGACATATCACTGATAATATCATACCTTCCCAAATTCTGGTTGGCTTGCTCTTTATTCTCTCTCCCCATAAGACCAAGATTAAACCACAAGTTCACCATTCACTTAGAATGGTGAATTTCTACTGGTCCAACCAACAAACTTCCCTGATTTGTCAGACAGGGTCTCCCACAGCTTAACAATGTTGATACAGTGCCCAGGAGAACAGAGTTTCTAGTGAGACAATATGTGGTGTTTAAAAATGCTTCTAAGTTCCAAAAGCATGGCTTGTATTAAGATATTTTATCTTTTTATAAATCATTCCTGTTATTTGGGTTTTGTATGATGTTGAAGTAACGGCATGGGGATTTTCTATCATAGCACAGAAAGGACCACCTCAAAAAATGAGGTGAACAAAAATGTAAGTTGATAGCGTAACCAATACATTTTGTGTCAAACCGCAAACCTAGATTTCTTTGGAAGGGGCATGTGCCATCAAGGAGTCAGGGAAACCATGGTTGTATTTGCAGTTCACTGATCTATAACAATAGAACTGCAATACTCTGTTGTGCCTGAGCTTGAGAAGGAAACCTCAGGTTGCTAGGTGCATGCTTGTTGACATCTGTGGGTATAACAGCTCACTGGTGGCTTGCCCAGAGATGTCCATGTCATATAAAGTATGCAGATGGGATGGTCAGACTTTCTGAATCTCCTTCCTAGGGTTCCTTTTTCCATCTCTGTAGGCAGACAGTCAGGATCAACTTTTGCAAGAAAAAAATCCCAAGAAAACACTGCAAAGGTCAGGGAGGCAACATTCCTGCAAGTTCCTCACAGTGACTGGATGGCGATAGCATTTACATTTTTCATGCCTGTGTCCTCAGACAGTATCACCCTGTTTTGTGAAAATCTTGATGTGCTCAGCCCCCTCATTGCCTCTAATTGAAGAGGGGACAGAAACCCATTTGTGTAACTTTTATTCGGCTTTCAAAACGATTTGTGCTGCCTGGGTCCAAAAGAGGTATCAACTGGACCAACTCCCTGTTAACACAGGGGACTTGCTGTGGAAAGTTGTGCACCTCTCCCATCTGAGGCACATAGATTTTGTTTTCCTGCAAGAACCCAAGGAAGTTCCTGGTCATTTCCCCTAGTCCATCTCTAAAAACTCCCCCCTTTTGCACACAGGTTGCAAATGCCCAGGGTGAGGAGCAAACCTTACACATGCATACAGAGTGCCTGGCTCCATGGCAGCCCCAGGCATAACCCACATATTGACAGGACAGGAAAACCAGATCATCATTTCCTTATGTAAAGAACCCCCAGCTTGACTTCATATAACACACAGAAATTGGGGATTTAAAGCCCAGCATATGAACTATGAACTTCTCATCCCCCAGTCTCACTACAGATCTGCTGGATTCAGCTGCCCAACGTGAGTTATAAGTGCCTCTGCTCTTCTCCATAAACAATCTGTAGTAAAACCAGGGCAGTCAATGGCACAGCCAAGAAACCCTAATGCTTCTCCATTCTTTAACTGGGATTTGGTCCCACTACAAGCCATCTCAGCCAGTTAAGTGGCTTGCTGTTACTGTTTTGCCCCCAATGACATCACCATTTGGCTTTCTGAGTGTACCTCCTTGGCTCTAACCATCCCCCTTGGCTCTTTTCCCTGTAAACAGGGCCTGATTAATGTTGCAGAAGAAGGGCTGTGAATCACGTATTCCATTCTCTTATGGGAAGTCAGAATGTCAATTTTTCCTAGTTTTAAGTGTAGAGAATTGGGATATTTAATGCAGAATCCCTAGCAACGACACAGAAACTGCAGGCTGAGCCCACAGCTGCAAGCTTCCCAACATACTTTCTGTAACAGCAGCTGATGAATCACCCACTAGAAGACATGCACTTTAAAAAAAATAAAGATGAAGCAGCATTCACCGATGCTGCCTATTATTACCAAGCCCCAAACACATTACAAGGATATTCTTTGATAAGGAAAAGGCCCTCACACACACATCCACAAATCTCTGCTGGGCTCTTTAAAGGCTGAATGGAAACGCTCCGACAGCCACAGATGTTCACTCTTCAATCCTGGGTGGCAGCATTTTACTGCCCGTGGTACTCATCACTACTAATGCTTCCAGCTGGTGGCCAAAAGCCGAAACTCGCTCTGAGCTTTTGCTTTGCAAATGCAAGGAAATAAAAAAAAGACCTTGCACTGCAGCTCAGGGACCCTGCTGCAGTCTCTTTCCATTCCCTTTTTCATGGCTATCTTTCTCAGCTTTTCAAAATAAATTGACAAATGAAAAAATAAAGCATGATTTGGACTAATGTTTTTAAAGGGTATGCACCTAGTGAGTTAGAATGGTAGAGCTCCAGGAGAGGGATGATGTACAGGAAAGGCTCAGGGACGTGACAGGAGAGATACACTTAAAAATGCACCCTCTTGACAAGCAACCTCTCTGGCACATTTATGTTTTCCTGTTTGTATTATTACTAACAATACATCAAATAAACTAGAAAAAGTCAATAGTTAAATCAAATGGAGGGACACTTCTTCGCAGGAAGATCATTTCAATCATATACAAAATTTACAGGATGTGGATGATCTACCCTGGAGATCAACAAGAGCATTCAGAATGATGATCTAGTGGAAGGTATACCTGTCCATGGCAAGAAGGTTGGAACTAGATGTTCTTCAAGGTCCCTTCCAACCAAACCATTCTAGGATTCTATGATTTAGAAGCACTCAGAACCCACTGAGGCGCACAGAGAAAACAAGCTCCTAAATGCCTTAAACCTGAATGGAATTCTACCCAAAAATGAACTATCCCCTGACAGAAATTAACTGAAGTCAAATATTAGATAAATACATGTGATGAGACATTCAGAGATAACAGGGTCAAGAGATGAAAAATAATCCATGTTAATCTCTATACCATCACTGAGGAATGCTGACAGTGTATTATCAGTGTTTATTCAGGATATGAGCCCTATGGTGCAAGGTGCTGAAAAGATACACCACATATGTCTGACCCAAAGGTCCTTCATAAGTCAATATAAAAATATTCGGATGTTTATTTCCTAGCTATGCATAAGATTTGGGCAGGAACTTAACTTTAAGAAGGCCCCTTTGCTTCTCTATAATTCATCTCTCATAATGAAAAAAAAAAAAAAAAAAGGAGGAAAAGCTCTTCCCTGCTCTGTTCAGCCTGCAAACACCTGGGAGCTGGGGCAGCCTTGGATGGATTTATTAAGCCTTTAATATGAACTGGCCATATTAAGATACCTGAGGTCAACACATCCACTATCTGTGGCTCAAGACTTGCGAAAAGGGCTGGTTAACTCTCTGTCTCTTCAAATACGCAGGCTTGCATGGTTTGCAGGTTCCATTGGCATGGCAACTTCCCCACAACCAAAGTCAAGATGTAGTTGAAACCTTGAAAGGAATAGTTAGAGATGTCTCAGATACAAGACCAACTCAACTTTCAAACCTGGGTTACAGCACATCTGCACAACCTACAGCCATTCCCTCCTTCATCATATCACTTCTTCTTCACAACCAGGTGAGCCAAGCAGACTCATCTATCAGTAAAAGGCTGGTAAATGATATAACCTGAGACATTCAGAACCTTTTGAGTTGGCCAACAGGATGTCCACAGTGGCTGTGGACCAACCTCAGAGATCCATACTGCTTGGGTAACTTGCCCACTGTTCTTCTCAGGATGGTTAGATCTTGCCAGTGCAACATTTGCTGTGTCCTTATCACCAGCCCAAGGCATTTGAACCAGTTGTACTGGGAGGAATTGGAAACCAGTTATTCCTTTAGCACTGCCTACTAGGAAACCCTACTTTGCTTCCTCTGCTTCTACTAGGAAACCTTCCTTTGCTTTCTCTTCTAACCAGTGACCAATCCATACAGAGTATGCAAGATCAGCATAGAACTGTTTTGCACTAGAGCAAATAAGTCTCTGTTTAAAGAACAAATAGAGCCACACAGATGAGAAGAGCAGCAATGCTGCTCCATGCTCATAATGTAACTCCTCCTCTCCATTTGCATGACACCCAGAGCAGCAGGAGGTATGAAATACAGCTGCTCTCGAGTAGGTGGAGGAGAGTATCCAGTTGACTCAGAGCATCATTCTACACCAGGGTGAAAATTTAAGGGCAGCTGGAGGGACAAGAGGGGAACTTGGCTGACTAAAGAGTGTGTTATGTTGATACTGTGCGGGTGAAAATATAGCTGTAGGGTTTTCTTTAGAAGCTCTCTGCTCCTAGAGGGCTATGGAGGTGAAAAGAGGGGGAAATAACTACTAAATCATGATTGCTATCTGCAGTATTTACACAAGTTAGGCCACACAAATGTCTTAATGGTGGAAGCACTTCAGTATTTATTTATTGCTATTGATTTGTATGAAGTGATTTAGGGAACCATATGGTCTGGAAGGTGCTATAGAACAGAAAGATTTTTTTTTTCTCAACTAAAGGAAAAGACAGAAGGGATCAGTCTCATCTTACCTGTTCTCCAGCCTCTTAAAGTCTAGAA
The DNA here is from genome assembly GCA_013396755.1 of Sclerurus mexicanus. Lineage (NCBI taxonomy): Eukaryota > Metazoa > Chordata > Aves > Passeriformes > Furnariidae > Sclerurus > Sclerurus mexicanus. The sequence continues at coordinate 1,242,351 of VWZF01002690.1, forward strand.
CAGAGACAGTCTGTGGAAATAAGGAGGCAACACCAAAAGATGACTCCTCTGACCCATTCCATCTCTGTAGTCCCCCAGTGCAGGTACAACAACACTCGTGTTGTGCCAGAGCTGACTGCAAGAAAGCCACCAAGCAGGGTCCATCAAACCACTATGGCACAAGTTTTCTATGACATGGAGCGTGACAGAAACCACCCCGTCCCCTCATCCCACCACCCACATCACCAAAGCTAATTTGGCTGTCAAAGTGAGGGCAGAAGTGCGCAACCAGATCTGCTGTGTGGTGGCTCTGTCCCTGCGATGCCTCTCTCCAGCTGTAAGATCCCATGTGCAGGCAATTCCTTGGATCACAAGTGCATCCACCACCTGGAGCAATGGGGCCTCAGTTTTTGGAGCAGTATCCGAGCACCAATCTTAATTACAGTAATTTTAATAACCAAAATATCTTTGAAAGGACCTGGAATGAAGGGATGTTTTGCATCTCTCTGGATTGTTTTTGACTATTGGCCACTAGTAATAAACTATTAGGGAACAAAAAGCAAATGGAAAACAATAGATGTAATTATGTAGCTGGATGGATGTTTCACTTCAAATATTATTGTCTCTGTGAAGATATACAGCATGGATTTGTTATTGCAAAAAGAAATATGCATTGATCTCTTTACCAGGAAACAGGTATGACTGTATTATGTAAATATTACTTCATTTACTGTCAACAACTGCAGGCTTATTTTCACTTTACAAACAGATGACAAACGTGCTTGGAGTCATACAGCATCAATCTTAAAGCTGACAAGGATCCCTCATTTTGCAGCCAATTTTTGAAAGTCAAAAGGCCAAATTCAGACTTGGGCTAATGCCATTCACTCCAGCAGGAATGATGTGCCAGATTCTCTGCCTTAGTGTAAATCAGATGTGCTCTCTGAACTTCAACAGCCAAAGAAGTGGTTCTAAAGCTGTTGGTTTCAGAGCTAATTTTGGCCCATAAAGCTGAAGTACTGGGTGAATGAGAGGTCTAGATTCCCCCCTGATCAGAGCAAATGCAGCCCAGAATGTTTCTGTAGAAGTTAAAGATCAGTCACGATACTCCTTGATACACCATTTGAAAATTCAGCTAACTGGGATGTGGTTGCTAACACCAATGAAAAACAGAGCTAAAAAGAGAGCATATAACAAAACACACCCTTCCAGACCCACAGCTTGGAGACCACCATGGAAATGGCTGCAGTTCCTTCATCCAGTCCACTGCCACCCACCAGTTTGGGTTAGACTTCCTGAAAGAGAATGACTGGCTTGGCTTTGAGCTCGTTCATCCCCATAGGATTCTTTCGGCAATCATGTAACTCCAGAGGGATTTATTGTTTAGATTCCCTTCGTGCTATCCTCCCTGTATCTTTTGCCAGGTAAGATAATTTACCCTTCAGGGTCTTGTCTGTGAGAAGGGGATGCCCAGACAGAAGTGTGTATCCATCTCCAGATCTAGACTCAGAGGAATTTGGGAAGCAAAGACTAATCATACTGTGATATCACAGGCTGGCTGAGATCTTCCTTCTGTCTTTTACAAGGATTGCTCTTGCAAAGCAGAGCAGCCCCTGGGTTCAGACAGTCTTAAGCTGTTCAATGAGACTTGACTGGTTGAAGGGCAACACTGCTCAGATCTGGATGTATCTTTTGTAGGTCAGGCTGTAAAACAAAATAATTCTCATGTGATTTTCATACTTTCATGATCTTGCATGATGCTAACACAATATATGGCCTAATCTAACTTTCAGGTTGTCCAGTTCCCAAAGTGTACTGCTTGAAAGAAAGTGAGATCACTCTTAGAGAATGGTTTGGGCTGGAAGTGACTTTAATGACCAGGTTGGATGGGCCCATGAGCAACCTTATCTAGTGGGTGGTATCCATGCCCATGACAGGGCTGTTGGAACTAGATGATCTCTAAGGACCCTTTCAACCCAAACCACTCCAAAAAGAATGCAGTTTGCAGGGTTCAACACTGTCAAGATGTGACATTGCAATCTAATGATCGAATGGACACAGATCCCCAGTGTCCAAGTATCATGAGTCCAAGCAAAACTCTTATCAATAAGGCTGATTACTACAACTACCCTTCCTTACCTTCCTTTGTTACTTGCTCTTTTCCTCTTTCCTTCTACCTCTTTGACTTTCTCACTTTATTTTCTACCACCACTAGGTTTGGAAAAAGAAATGAATAATAATTTCTTGCAATAGAGTGGGTACCAACACAATGTATGATGGCGGTTCAGAATAGGTGTGGAAAAATAATGGCTCCATCCCTCAGGTAATTGTTGGGAGGGATTTAGCAAGGGATCAGTTAGCATTTGAAGGAAAGCCAGCTCACTGGTAACAAAAAATTAAACAAACAAACAAACAAACAAACAAACCAAAAATCCAAACCTCCTCTCCTTAACATGAGTTCAGTATGATTTGTGCATAAAACAATAGGATTTGTGTTGGCAGATGTCATATACAGCTGAGCATGGAGCACAAGTAAGTTTGCAGAGAGATTCGGTAGGAAAGTAGAAGCCTCTCCCCGAAAAAACAACAGTGAGCATCTCTGTAGGAAACTTCTTTTACACAACAGTGTCAATGATGAAATAAGTTGTTCTAATGTGGGAAATCCTGACCTGTTATTCCTATGTTGTCATAGCAAGAAAACCAGCGTGGGTACACCTAAAGTAGAGCTTCAGGATTCCATCTTATTTCAATCTGGCAATGAGGCTGGCAGAAAGCAGAATTATCTGTAGAGCATCTGCACAGCAAGTGAAGGCCACAGCTATTTAGTTTAATCTCTTTTCAGATAGATAGTGCCTTACAGAGCAAAAGGTCACCGACAGAGTCAGCAACCAGCCCCTTCTCTTGAAATACACCAGCTCTGCTTCTGGGTCCTCCCACCCAGAAAACAGCCAGCCTTGCTTCTCCTTGATTCAGAGCATGAGGAGAATTGAACCTTGAGACAGCATAGCCACAGGATGCCAAGCCACCAGCTCAGCTGGCATCAGTTTCCAGGTCAGAGCTGGGAAACGTCATTGTGTCCCAGCTGCTGCAGGTAGTTGCCCCTGCCCGGACTATAGTCCATCTTTTATGAGCCAAGCTAAAGTGTGATGATGAGATAAGCAAAACTGAGAGGACCTAAATACCCTGTGACCTTTTCCTTTTGCTCTGAAGTACCAGCACTTAACCCAGGCATGACTCAGTGTTGTGCTTAGGAAGAGCTGACCTCGAGGTGGACACTGGTGCACTGTGGCACAGTCTGAGCTGTGTCTTCACTAGTTGTGTGATTGAGCTTTTCCTCCTCACCGTCACCTCAACCTTCCCCTCTGCTGGGACCTCTGGTCTTCAAGACAGATGTGTTTGCTGAGGCAGTGTGGATAAGTCAGGCATCAGTGGTGGGCCCTGAGTGGTGCCTAACTTAGAGCGTCGACCAACACTGCAACCACCAAAGGGGCGCTTCAAATCCATTAATCAAATTTAGCAGTTTTCCCTGGCTGTCCTCTGCCATGAGCAGTGGCTTCTTATTCCTGCCTCAGCCACCAGTCTCAGTGCCTTCCCCTCCCTTTCCAAAACATTCCCCAGCCTCCCTCCTCACTGTGGTTCAGTCTGAGCTGCAGGCCCCCCTAGGTAAACCCTACCAATGATAACCACCACCACTCTCCAGCTGCTAGGGTGGGATTAAACACTTCAAGGCTGCTCTGAAAGCCTGTCTCCAACTACCCTTTTCCCTTAACTGGGTAGCAATAATCCCTCCCCAGCTTCCAGATCCCACTATGCCTTGGCTGGGGAGTTGGGGGCCGAAAGCTTGCTACCAGCACAGTAATCTTTTCCCAGCCATGACTGTAGAAGGGAATTATAATTCCCCTGGTACAGTAAGGTCTCAATATTATCATCTTCTGCTTGTCCTGAACCAAAGACATGCTAGTATGGCTGAGCTTCTCTGTTTCTGTGTGTATGCATATAGTGTTGAATAGTATAATAGCATAAATTTTAATTTTAACTACACAGATAGTTGTGTTGAGGGTTTTTGTGTGTGTGTGCTTGCCTGTGTGCCTACACACAGACATATACACACAGCCCTATGGTTAGTATGATATGCCCATGTGTTATTTTTCAGCCACACTAATAAGATAAAAATATTCTGGACCCTTTCAAGACCTGAACAAGTCCCTGCTGCTAATGCATTCCTGCACTCCTTGCACCCAGGGATTGCCAACAGCCTTACCGAAAGAAGCAGTTTTCTCCCAACCCCAGGACATCTGTGACACGAACACCTGTGAATTTTCAAGCAAAAGTCCAGTCAATGTGTCCAGAGAGAGAAATATATCCATGCTGACTCCAAGGCATCAGACTAGAAACACTTAATTTTCGCCACACAAAGGTGAAAGTCTAAACTTAAGCAGTGATCACTTCGAGGAAACAAAGACTTGCAGAGGGCAACCCATCAGCTACCAGTGCTGGTGTCTAACAAGGCTGGACAGAGGTTCCAGTCTCTCTGCAGGTATGATGACCAGCTGAGATACCACACCAGCCTTCCAGATAGCTGACTTAAAATCAATCCTACCTTAGTTGGCAATGCATGGGAACCACTCAGCAGAGCTTAGGTCCCCTGAAAATCATTTTGTTATTTCAGCTTCTAGATCAAATTCCTCCCCTTCCTCCAAAACACTTAGGTTGAAGGATGAAGACAGACTGAGAATCCTCATTCAGCATTTGCAAACTATCTTCAGTACGTTCAAAGAATGGACCCTAAATTCAAAGAATCGTAAAATACTCTGAGCTAGACCCATCCCATTCCTCATGCTGAGCCAAAACTGGGTTGCCAACCACCACAATGTACCTTGCAGTAACAGTATTTTCTGTAAAATTTCAGCTGTCTTTCCCACAGGACTGTCTTGCACTTTACTGGAAAAATGTTGCATATTGACCTTATTTTGCTGCAGAGAAATCCTGAAACAAGCAGGACACAAACATAAGTCTCTGAAGACAGAAGGCAAAGAGAAAGATCCCTGAAATGTAATTTTTACAGCTGTTTCATGGCTTTTAACCCAATCTTGTAATTTTGAAGAGCTTGGCTTGTGATTTCTGAACCCCTGGGGTGAGAAGTGTTGAAAGTAAAAGGTGCATTCAAGTTCCTCCGCATGTCACAGCCTTAAACATGCCCTGAGGAAAGAGGGGAGGGGACTGGTAAAGGTACAAACCAAATGGTTGAAAAATGTGTCTTCCTTGTCCCTCTCTCTCCCCTCTCAGCCTCGCTCCTGGCATGAGTTAACCTCTCTTTTGAGAGACGATACTTTTGTTTGAGCTGACCTTCAAGCAGATGTCCCTGCAAAAAGGTAACTCTGGGAAGAAATGCCACAAAACAGAGCCCCACTATTGAAATCAGGTCTCTGAAAAGCTAAACAGATGGCCCTGGAGTCTCCCAACTCCATGGTGAGGACGCTTGGCAGCAGAACGAACGCTGAGGAAAAAAAGGAGCTGATTTCATTGTGTGCTTTATCTGGTATAACTTTGCCTTGGGTTTCTGCTGTTGCCACCCCATTTCCTGGAAAGTCCAATAACTCTAAACAAACTCACAACAATGACAAAACCCTTTCACAGGCTTGTGTTCATTCATAAGGTAGATTATTTGATACATGATGCTGGGATATTATCTTTAAGGTCCCTTCCAAACCAAGGCTTTCTATGATTCTTTCCTGTATTTCTTTTTTTTCTCCACTCTTATTTTTACCTTGCCACTGTGATCAGCTGCAAGACACTATCCTGAATTACTGCAAATGTTATCTTTTAGAAATCCTTCACAGGAGTCTGTGCAGGCATCTCTGCGAGTCTGAGAGTGAAAATGTACACGTGTCTGTGCACATGGAGACTGACAAAAACACGACTCTCTTTTGCAAACAAAGAAAATACCCCTCCCTTTTACAAACACTTAAATACTTTTGTAGGAGACCAAGTGTGATTTTTGCCCTCTACTCCAGTTTTGGGTTTTTTTTCTGAGCCACGTGAAAAGGCTGCAAGGAAGCCTCAGGCAGATGCATCCCAAGTACACAGAGCGTGCTGGTAGGATATGTGTACCTGTGGTTTGCAGAGTACTCTTCAAAGATCATCTCTCCGTAGTTGGCTTGGTCTGCCACTGATTTTCTCCATGTTGTTGAGTAAGTCCCTTAACATTTGCACTCCATAAAATGCCACCTAAATTATTTTGCACTTTGCTCTCTCTCCGTTGCAAACAGGGCTGGAAAATACCCCTGCTTTTTGGTGTCATGGGAGGGTAAATGTACTTCTAAAAGAGTGGAAAACACCCCTCAGGGGGTGGGCAGAGGAGGGATAATGCCCTTCCTCACTTCATCCCAACTAGCAGAGGTAAGGTAAGAGTCTGGTGGAATAACCATGAGCCTGGGACTCAGCAATTTGGGGATTGCTCCTTGCTCTGGTGATGCCCTATGCAGTGACCCCATCCCTTCTCCCCGCTGTGGGATGAGTTTTCCCAGCCTCCAGCCACAGCATTTGCTGATGCCTCCAGTGCATGAAGCTCCCTCCCAGTGAGATGCTTCAGTGCCGAAACCACCCTGAGGAGAGGTTTAATCCCTGTCACCAAAACAAAACCCTAGGTGTTTGTTTTTTCACCCTGCGTAACTGTCAGGATTAATGCTGTTTAAATGATGTCAGAGAGCCGCTGCTTTGTAGCAATATATTTACTCCATACGACTTTTCAATAGGGCCTTAATATTTTACCACATGAATCAGAAAAAGGAATAAGAAAAGGGCCTTAAGAAAGACAACAAGAGTAATTAATCCCAGAGTTACTATCCCTAAACTCCTTCTTTTTAATCAAAAAAGCACAAAGAGCCCAGAGATTGTGATAATGAACATAAAATATGGTTGCCATTAAAAAAAAATTCTCTGTCCCATCCATTTCAATTTATGCCACTATAAATCAATGGGCTACTTAATCAAATATTCTCCCACTTTAATTGTTTTATCTTGCTTTTATGTTAAATTCAGTGAGTTACTGTGGGCACTAGTCTTCATATTAGAAAAAATGTGACAGTGGATTGGCCTTAATTAGTATAAAATTCAAACATTGGTTTAGAGCATTAGCTGTATTGAAGCTCCTGCAATTTAACTGGTTCAGTGACACCATTCCAAGTACAAGAAGGAAGTAGGGAAAAAGAAGCCCTAAGTTGGATTAGTAAAGTTAATTGTCAAATTGTCAAATTCTTCAGCAAGTTCCCTCTGTCTTCAAAATTAGAATAATTTTAAACATGTCTTTTGAAAACTGTCACTTGGTGTTATCCCATGAAGCATTAAAACTCCATTGGGGTGTCCTTTCGAAACTCGTCAGCCTTTCCTCAGTCCCCTTGGAAAGAACAGATGCTTGTCTGGACTAGTCCAGCATTTCCCATGAGAAAATACATCTCACACAGCGCCTATAAAAGTCTGAGCTCCAACTCTGGTGTTTGCCATGAAGGGCATTACCCTTGTATTGTGAAAAGATAAGAAGCTGTCCCTAGTGAGTCATTTTCTTCTGTAAATAGGAGGGGAAGCTTTCTTTTGTGTTTTGTTTTGTTTAATTCTCTGTTATCGATTGGTACCTTCTTCAAAAGGCCGCAAGGGATACTTTATTAGTGTAATTGTGATTTAAGGATGATGTTGCATGATATAGATGTACTCAACGTGGAAAAATACAGATGGAGGCATGAAAGGCAGTCCCCTGCATTGGAGGATGAGCTGGCATTTGCCCCAGTTCAATACCTAATAGAGGGTAGGTTGTTTTTTATAGAATCACAGAATTGTAGAATGTTAAGGGGTTGGAATGAACCTTACATATCACCCAGGCCCAAACTCCTCTGCCATGGGCAGGGACAACTCCCAGGTTGCTCAAGGCCTTATCCAACCTGGCTTTGAACACTACCAGGGTTGGGGTATCCTCACTCTCTTTGGGCAACCAGTTCCTCAGGTGTCTCACCACCTTCATAGTTAAGAATTTCTTTTATGTATCTAACCTAAATTTCCCCTCTTTCAGTTTTGTAACCATTACTGTCACTACAAATCCTGATGGAGAGCCCCTCTCCACCTTCCCTGTAGCCCCTTCAGATACTAGAAGGTCCCTATGAGGTCTTCACACCACCTTCTCTTTTCCTTCTTATGTTGGGGACACCAGAACTGGATGCAACATTGTAGGTGAGTTCCCACAAGAGCAGAGGGAGAATCCCCCTCCTGTGACCTGCTGGCCATGCTCCTTTTGATGCAGCCCAGGATGCCATTGGCTTTCTGGGCTGTGAGCACACACTGCCAGCTCATATTGAGTTTTTTCATCACCCATCACGCCCAAGTTCTTCTCCACAGGNGACAACTCCCAGGTTGCTCAAGGCCTTATCCAACCTGGCTTTGAACACTACCAGGGTTGGGGTATCCTCAGTCTCTTTGGGCAACCAGTTCCTCAGGTGTCTCACCACCTTCATAGTTAAGAATTTCTTTTATGTATCTAACCTAAATTTCCCCTCTTTCAGTTTTGTAACCATTACTGTCACTACAAATCCTGATGGAGTGCACCTCTCCGCCTTCCCTGTAGCCCCTTCAGATACTAGAAGGTCCCTATGAGGTCTTCACACCACCTTCTCTTTTCCTTCTTATGTTGGGGACACCAGAACTGGATGCAACATTGTAGGTGAGTTCCCACAAGAGCAGAGGGAGAATCCCCCTCCTGTGACCTGCTGGCCATGCTCCTTTTGATGCAGCCCAGGATGCCATTGGCTTTCTGGGCTGTGAGCACACACTGCCAGCTCATATTGAGTTTTTTCATCACCTATCACGCCCACGTTCTTCTCCACAGGGCTGTTCTCAATCACNAGGTGTCTCACCACCTTCATAGTTAAGAATTTCTTTTATGTATCTAACCTAAATTTCCCCTCTTTCAGTTTTGTAACCATTACTGTCACTACAAATCCTGATGGAGAGCCCCTCTCCACCTTCCCTGTAGCCCCTTCAGATACTGGAAGGTCCCTATGAGGTCTTCACACCACCTTCTCTTTTCCTTCTTATGTTGGGGACACCAGAACTGGATGCAACATTGTAGGTGAGTTCCCACAAGAGCAGAGGGAGAATCCCCCTCCTGTGACCTGCTGGCCATGCTCCTTTTGATGCAGCCCAGGATGCCATTGGCTTTCTGGGCTGTGAGCACACACTGCCAGCTCATATTGAGTTTTTTCATCACCCATCACGCCCAAGTTCTTCTCCACAGGGCTGTTCTCAATCACTTCTCTGCCCAACCTGTAGGTGTGTCTGGGATCAACACGACGCAGGTACAGGACCTTGCACTTTGCTTTGTTGAAATTCATGAGGTTTGCATTGCCCCACCTCTCACTATGACAGGAATAACAGAATCACAGAATGGTTTGGGTTAGAAAGCACCTTAAAGGTCATCCAGTTCCAGCTCCTTTGCCATGGGAAGAACACCTTCCACTAGACTGGGTTGCCCAAAGTCCTATCCAACCTGGCCCTGAACACTTCCAGGGATGGGACATATGGTCATGTGTCCAAGCTCCTCATGTTGTAAAATGGTTTTGAAAAAGTGAGCTTTGGAGATCTCACAGTCTGCTCCATTTTCTGATGGGCACTTTTCCTTGAGAAGGTGTCATGGTATAATCCAGATACAGACCGAAGCTGCCCAGGAAAGTGGTGGAATCACCATCCCTGGAAGTGTTCAGAAGATGTGTGGATGTGGCACTTGGGGATGTGGTTTAGTAGGCACTTGCCTACCTCCAAGGAAATGGATCAAGACAAGCCAGTTTTCTCTAATATGTTTGTGCACTGTGGAAAAGTTCCAGCTCTTGAGACTGAAGGAGTTGGTGGAGACTCTCATTCTAGTCATTGCCAAATTTTTGATCCATACTAGGTCTGGATTTTAACCATCAGTGTTGTATTGAGGTTCCCGGATCCAGGTTCTGTTTTTTTAAGCCACCCAAGTATAATCATCTGCATCAGTGGAAGGAAAAAAAGCCTCCACAACATTTACATGGAAGTTTTTGAATTTCAAAGATCTTTTTTTAATAAGGCAAGAATGAGGAAGTCTAAAGATGTGCATATCTGCTTTACAGTTGTTAGCTTAATAAATGCAAATATTTCCATCAGCCAAAGGTTTTACCCTGCAGTTTTACCTGCTAACATTTCCTTGTTTTGAATTATGTAGATCAGAAATGGAGGAAAAACATAACACTGGTTCTAAGGGTATAGAGCTGTCATCTAATTTTAGCTAAATGTTCTCCAAAGCAGAAAGATGCATAACTGTGGGATAATTTGCTAGTGAGGTTTTCATTTTTTTAAGGATCTGTTTACAACTTTGCTAGCCAAACTCAGGGAGAAGGAAAAAAAAAAAAAAAAAAGAGAAACAGGACAGGCAATGTTGAATATTAAAAAAAAAAATCATCAGTAAAAAATACTGGGTCTCAGCTTCCAAAATTCTTTATTTTTTGCATATATAGGTGAAAATCTCACCTGAAAATAAAAGTGTGCAATATGCAAGATGCCTATTGGATGCCTTAGGTGCATTAAGTGATCCCTGGCCAAAATTTTTCAAAGTGGTCAGAGGTTTGGAGGTTGTTTGTATGTTGCCAACCTCAGACTTTTTATCAGAGCCTGGAATTCAGAAAGAGGGCACTCAACACTCAGAAATCAAATTCATTGAAGGCATCTAAGTTCAAACCATTCAAAATCAGAAACTCTGAGCCTCAGTAGTTGTGCTTGAAAATTCAGACCTTTGTATTCCAACATTCAAAGTGTACCTTCCAAGATGTTACATCATTTTATTAGTCCAGAAACAGGTCGCAACCAGGAAGTAAAACCCTGCAGATGCCAATCTTCTTGGTAACACCTGATCTACAGATCAAAGTCATATTTATATTATTGTCATTTGAAAAGAGCTGCACAGAAGTGAATGAAGCCTGCACTAAAGTTGATGAGATTAAAATTATGTTGATAAGTGAAAGTTACTAAGGATGATGGGTAATGAAAACCTTGTATTTGATGGATCCTTGCATCAGATCTATGGCTGTTATTGCTGCTGTTTATGATGGTTATTGCTGTTGTCACCATGTCTAGTGGTTACAGCCAAGATCTACCAACAGTAATTTCTACTCTACATGTTCATGGCAACACACAAGCTCTGTACTGGAGGGTGTGTGATCTAACATTCTTCAGGCAAAGAAAGAAGTGGTATTTGTCTCACCAGCTTTAAACATGTGAATGTGAGCTAGCAGTCAAGGTTTTTACTACTGAAGAGAAAAAGGAACTTCTAGATCATAATTTCTCTGCCCAAGATGAGATGTCCACTTTAGGATAAAACAGTCTGGATTCCTGGATTATCTCTTTCTCCTTAGTGACTGCAGTGGGAATCTAAGGTATTTCTCTCCATGTTGTACACATCTAAGCATAAGATGAATCATGCGAAGGAATTAGTCGCAGGCCTGGGCTCAAGCAGGATATATGAGAGAAAAAGGGTAGTGTCTTCCTTCCAGTTTATTGTTTCACCTATATAAAAGAGATATACAAAAGAATGGGCATAAAAGTGTGTTAAAAGCACAAAATTCGGGATTTATCAGCCTTCTGGAGCAGTCATAAGGCTATTTGCAGAGGAAGACACTGAATTTCTTGGTTCACACGTACCAGAGAGTGAAGACTAGTAGCAAGAAATGAAGAGTCTCTTAAAACATTGAATCTCAACTGCACCACAGGAGAATATGGCTTGAAGTGCACTCATAAATTCAGACTCTGCCTAGAGTCTCCCCTTGACATTTTTTCATGACACAGGCCATAAAAAACTACCTTTGTTAGGAAGGTTGAGGGTCAGCAGCTGTACATTCATCCTTAAAATGCAAAGTGGACATCATCGAAGGCAACCTAGAGGTATATAATCTGTTTCTTGGCTGTAATCACTTGGATGTCTACATTGTGTGGCTGCAGGGAGCTCCATGGTAAATACACTTCCTCAGCCTCACTGGCTGGAGTGGCAGCAATAAGGAAGATGATCCAGCCTTCAATGAGACCTTCCCACTCCTTGCCTCTGCTGAAGTCCACATTGCCACACATCAGCCACTGTGTTTCACCAACTGTTCTATGCCACAACTCCTCAGTTCCCTGCCCGAGAAACTGCCTTTTCCATGGGGAATTCGTGGAACTCGAAATCTCACCCCACCAGAATAAGCACACTCTGTTACTAAACTGTACTTGTTCTCTGCCAGAAGTGCCTGAAATTTATCCATTTTTTCAGCAGTCAGCATTTCTGACCAGGAGGAGTCATATAACTGGGGGAAGCAAACAGGTTCTTCACTGCTGCTTGTAAAGATGTTGAAATAGTTTGGGAAACTTGGAGATAAAAGCCCTAGAAGTGCAAGATAGGATGATATAAATTATTCTTAACACGTCAGACAGGAGCGGTAAAGGCCATATATGGTCACAATTACCACATCCGTGCATATCTAGCAAAAGAAAGCTGAGATCATATTATATAAATTAACCCGGGGGACATTACAGATGTTGCTTCTAATGGAATTTTATGATCAACAGCTATATATTATAATATTTGAATAACTTTCAAAAAGATTTGTCCTTCTGGCAATGCTTAAATTTTTTCCTCCTCTAACCTGAACTAGTCTTTCAAAGAAAGTGCAAGGCAAAAGAAAAACTGACCTTTCAAGCTGTAGGAGTTGAAAACTTCACACCGATGCTGTTAAAGCTGATTTAAGTAATGCAAAACAATTATTTCCCAAATGCATATGTTAAAACTGTAAATTGATATATCAAAACCACAACCTGAATATAGCAATTTGTCTCTTTTTTTTTTTTTCTTTCTTCCTTCCCCTCCCTGCTGGAGTATATTCCACAGCTGCCTGTCAGATAATACACTGATTGCAACTTTCTTAATTTACAGAGCCTTTAAGTCTAATCTCATGAGCCAGCCTAAAGGGCTTCTTCATCCATTGAAATGCCAGAATAATTGAAATTGTCTTCAGCTGACAGCCAGGCAATAATGAATATTTTCCTTTGCTGATTGCATGACAGGGTTGCATATAGCACTGCTAACATACCTAATCCTGTGCATCTCAAGTCAGACTCCACAGTGAGGCATATTTTTTTTGTTTCTCCTTCCATGGATGGGTATGAGTAGACTAAGACCAAGTGCGGTGGTGAGTGATATGGGGTGACCCAGTTGTTATTTGAACAACACCACTATGGGCTTTCAACAGCGCTCTAGAGGCAAATGACAGTCTGGGAAAGGTTTTATTTAAAGGTTTCCCTGAAGGGAAAAAAGGAGAGGGAGGAGGAAATGCTCAAGTAGTCAGTCAAAAAAGGATTTGGGAGGAAATTTGTGGTATGGCATAAAAGAGGCTTCTATGTGAACCCAACCTCAATGAACTCCTCAGATTTTCATTACAATCACATATGGGCATTTCCTGATTTGAAGCCAATGCCTGATCAGTAAAGTGTTAAGGATATGGAGATCTATGGGAACAACAAAAAGGGGGAGCATTGCTCCATTAAAGGAAATAGAGAATGTTTGGGAGCACAGAAATAAAAGCAGTATGGACACAGAGGTGATTCTGAGTGCCTGGGTCAGCATTTGCCCACACTGCAGCCATGCACATCAGGATATGCACCATATCAGTGATGCACCGACCACACCAACACTGGCATTGCCATCGGAAAGAAGCTCAATCCCATGATCCACAATCACATCGTGTATTGGCGACTGGGAAGCCAAAATATGAGGGCAGGTGACAACTCATCCAACCAGACAAATCAAGATATTCAGTTTGGAGCCTGTAACTACAAGACAGACACTGAGGTACTGGAGCACATCCAGATAAGGGCAACAAAGCTGGGAAAGGGTCCGGAGCACGAGTCCTGAGAGAAATGGGTAAGGGAATTGGGGTTGTTTAGTTTGGAGGAAAGGAGGCTCAGGATGCACCTTCTCACTGTCTACAACTGCCTGAAAGGAGTTTGTAGCCAAGTGGGGGAGTCACTCTCTTTGAGGATGGGACAAGAAGAAACAGCCTCAAGTTGTGCCAGAGAGGGTTTAAATTGGAAATTAGGAAAGAACTTCTTCACTGAAAATATGGTCAAGCATTAGAATGGGCTGCCTAGGGAAGTGGTAGGATCATTGTCCCTTGAATTGTTCAAAAAAGATATAGATGTGGCACTTAAAGACATGGTTTAGTGGTGGACTTGGCAGTGCTGGCTTAATGGTTGGACTTGATGTTCTTAGAGGTCTTTTCCACCATAAACAGTTCTGTGAAGTCTGACAACAGAGCATAACAATGTTCCTCCTCTCCCATGTCCCATCTATGACAACCCCTTAACAATGATGAAAGTAAAAGAAAAAGGAAATACTGTAATTTTCCCATAAAGACAGCGATTTGTGGTTTGTGAATTTTTTGAGCCATAAGTAACTTATTTGCCATGAAAAACCCCCACGGTTTTTTCCTCCACTGAATTATCCTTCCAGATTATGAATCCAAGGAAAAACTTAGTATCCGTAAAATCCTACAGGAAGGAATTCCTCAGTTCCATTGACTTTTCCCTGTGTTTTAGGAGAAATCAATGGTTAAGTCAGTAGTTGTTCTGTGATATCTGACCCTGACACCACATAGCATATCTTGAAAAGACAAGTCAATCATGAAGTGATCGCCATGTGCACCCTGGAGATTTCTCTCCAACAGAAAACTTCTATTTTGATACAGTTTTATTTCAACTATATATAAAGACAGTAAGAGAGAGAAAGGTTTGTTTGGAGGAAAGAAGGGAGAAGAAGGCAAAGCAAATCCTGTTTGGGGAAAAATAGCCTGCTATTTGGGGGCAATCAAATTTGGCAGCACAGCTTCTGTATCCTCAATAGTCTGGAAAGTTGGAAGCTTATAGCTTTGATGGTTAAACAGGTTTGGACCTGGCCACCCAGGGAACCCTTAGAGCCCAGGGTGTCAAAGACCAGTACAGCAGAGCAGCAATCTCTGGATAATGCAGGCAAATATCCAACGTCCCTTGTAAAGCCCTAAGCAAGCTGGTTTGATCTCACAGCTGACCCTGTGGAGAACAAGAGGTCAGATAGGGACCTCCTGAGGTCACTTCCAACCCAAATCATCCAATAGTCCCATGATTCAGGGAGGACCAAGGGCTCTTGCCTGCCAGGCAACCTGCCAGGACAACAACCTTGGAGGCAAAGAGCTCTGGCAGGAAGCTACTGAGGGAAAACAGGCATCAGCTCTGGGAAAGCCGTCACTGCAGAGGCACAAGGTCTCTGCAGAGAGGCCAGCCTTTCACTGAGATATCCTGCAGCCTTACCACCAGGGAACAATAAACCTCTCAGGAACTCTTACAGAGAATTCCCTCTTTCTTCAGTTTTTCTGTGGGATCAACAGCTGCATCTGCCACTTCTATTCAGCCTTAATGCTGTGCTTAATCATATGCCTTCCTCCAGCCAACCCTCCTCCTCAAGCTCACACAGCTCTGGGGCAAGATGTTATACACTCAGCTCTGACCAGTTTGCCCATTCAGATATCAGCATGAACTGCCCACTTCAGCTGGAACAAGGCCAGCCACTTTTAACTTTTCTAACTTTTAGATCAGCCAGTCTTGAGATCTGCAAGTCAGGAAATGTTTATGGGAGCTCATTCCACTGATTCCACTGATCCCAGCAAGGCCATAGTTTCCAGTGGGGTTAATGATAGAAAGTTAAGAGCAAAACAGCAACTAGATGAACATATATGTAGGCAAGCACTTTAGTCTGTGGGTGAGTTTTTCTCAGCTGGAAATTGGGTAAGAATTGGCTCTGGAACTTGTCCAACAAGTAGAAAAGATCTTGAGCAAAAGGCAACCTGTCACTTCTCTGTCAGCATCACTAACCAGTTGCTTCAGTAAGCCCCAAGTCTCCAGTCACCCACTGAGCACTGAGCTGAGCCCATCCTTGCAGCAACTTCCTGTGAGCATTTGCATCAGTGACAAAGAGTGCAAGTTGATCCCTGCCTGTGTTTGACAACACTTTCCTGGGCTGCACTGTGCCAGGGGTGAGCCTGGGTCCCAGGAGCTGCAATCCCTCCTTCCCAGGTACAGTCCCACCCCGAAAGGGGCAAGAGAACAAAACAGGCTCTGTGAGATGCACAGGGAAAGGATGCATGGTCACAGCTAATGCCAGGACACTGCTTTTGGGTAGCAGAGACTGAGCTACGAACAGTGGAAGGAGCTTTCTGTTTCTGGCACATACTGGAGGACCCTCACTTGCTCTGCCAGTGGCTTGGAAAAGAATATAGAGAGGGGAAAGATCTGTTCTTCAGGTAGCCACCCTGATTCCCTGTTGGAAAAAAAGGTACAGGACATTAGGGAATGAGTAAAACTTCTTCAAGAACTCTTTGCTTATAGAGCCCATGGAGTGGAATTAAACCTATGGAGGGAATTGTTTACTGATAAAATCTGCCTTTGACCAGACCTGTAAGAGGATCCAAGTTCTTTGCTGTTGTAACTTCACTGACCTTACACCAGTGCTTAAATTTAGCAAGTTTCCTTGATAATTAAGAGATACAGGAGGAAGCTGAGGATGCAATAAAAATCTTAATTATTATTAAATCATGACAATAGCAAAATCTGTGGATATTCAGCACCCATAATACACAGTGCTGCACCAAGGCAAGACATGCTGTAGGCTGATGGTGACTCCTGCCAGTGACCTTTTCATTGACCAGAAAAATTTAGGCTTACTCTCCAAAACTAGGTTTATTTTCCAATAAAAATAAGACCAGATCAACCTCACACAAAAGAAAATAACTCTTCACTCCTGCAAATTAGGCAGCTGGACCCCTCAGGGAAACAGTTCCTTCACATGCCAAGTAGCTCCTGTCTGAGCTTTCCTTCACCTTCCTGATCCCGGAACCACCCCATCTCACCCTTCCTCCCTCAGCCCCTACCTTTCCCCAGGGCTTGTTCCCATTACTTTTACCTATTTTTCCTGGCAAATAGGGTCAACTGTCTTCATGGGTCCTGAAAGAGCCCCTACCCTCTTCTGCAGTGAGATTATAATTAACTTCACAAAAGATAGATGGAAAGCAGAGAAAAGAAGGGAATTACCCCATGTACCCCACAGCCAGGAATGCATCCCCTGGGTCCCAGCCCTCTGTACCGTCCACTTTGATGCTGGCTTGGTCTCTCCCACCTCTTTTGCCTTCATCTTGGGCTGCATTCCCAGGCATACCATGTTTCACACCTCTATACTATTAGAAGTAATAAAAATATGGCAGCATAATCCAAAAACTCAGGTCATTCTGGCTCTCTGGATGGGCTTCCCTGCTCTCTGCTATGTAACAACACTGGAACATGCAGGAAGAGGTTGCTCCACACAGCTCTAAAACCTGTCAAGATATCTCTGTAGCCTGGCTATCAGAATAAGAGATTGCAATGAACAACTTGCCTTGTCATCTTACTGGACTCAGTTCAAGCCAACCAGTGTTTAGGGACCATTTGGCTCTTCTGGAATGAGACCATGGTTATTATTCAAGGCTGTAGCCCATGACTCTGAACAGCCAGATGGTCAAAACTGAACATAAATATGATAGGAATACCATAACACGAAACACAGTCAAGCATGTTCTTGCCTTCTTAATGGATTTGCCTATCCCTCAGATTTTGATTTGGAAAACTCCATCCAAGAAGATTCATAAAGTGCTGGAGGTGCTTGACATACACTTAAAAGCTCCACGGTAGACCTTGCAGCTGATATAAATCACTGTCAGCTCCAGCAGCTTCAATGGCTCAGGCCCAGCCTCAGAATACAGCAAGAGTTAGTGAGAATAAATCAGTGTATTTATCAGCATGTCCCCTTCTCCTTAAACCCAAACACACTTGAACTGATGGATTGGTCCTTTCATATCCCTGCATTATTGTGTCTCAATTGCATACATTTGTGCTCTCTCCACTGTATAATAGACACAAATAATGAACAGCTGTAGGAATGCAAATATAGGTGGCACACTTGTGTGTAGTCATCTGTGCACACACACATGCTATCTGCAGCCAGCAGCTCAACCCTGTGGGTCTGTTGACCCTGCACTCCAGTTGAGGATTTGATTTATTCCTGGGGAAAAAAAAAATCCTCCTTTTATTTATGTTCATATTAATAACTATGAAAAAGGTTCCAGCACACCATTTCTAATACAATTAAGTATATTCAAGATCACAAAATACTATTACAATAACCAGAAAATATATATATAAAGAACGCACTTTAATCCAAGAAGTACAGTGCTAAGGCAGGAATTAACGTCTGTGCCCATTGTGGCTCAGTATTAAAAGCTATACCCTGCCAGAGGAGGAGAGAGCAATAACTGAGCATCTCTCTGACATTACACCTTCCCAGGTCCTCCAGGATGTGACACCAGCAGCACAATATTCAGAGTTTTTGTGATGATGTTCTATTTAAGGAAGGAAACTGCTGTCTTTGTACCAGTGGGTCCAGTTCTTCATCTCCAAGAGTTTCTAAGCCTGATGCCTGGCCAGTTTTCCTTCAACTAGTGAAGGGGGAGACAACTGAAAACCCTCAAAAACAGGAATAAATGAGATTAATGTTTATGGTGGGTCATAAAAACACCCAGGAGCATGCTGATGTAACTTCACCTGGAGGTCTGTGCACCTTGCACCTCCTATACCTTCCCCACTGGAACAAGGAGATGTGGTGGAAGAGTCACAGGACACATTTGAGGTGCAGGTTGCTATGTCTGGCCTAGTTACCCATCTTGGGAAATGAAGAGATTCCCAAAAGAGGAGAAAGAGCCAGACCAACACTCACCTGTGACACATTGATACATCTGCTTTGCTGAACTGCAAACCCAGGACAGGCATTTAAATAAGACCTAAAGTGTATGGGTAGGCACTTGCCTGTAAGAAACTGAAGCAGAAAAAAGAGAATGGCTGTCATACGAAAATGGTCTGATTTAATTGAAGGGCCAAATGAGAAAGAAGGGATCCAGCTGCAACGGAGACACAGAGTTTATGGACTGGAGAAAAAGAGTCTCAAATGTATGGGACAACTCTGACTGGATATATAAAAATATATTTTTTCTGTGCTGGATAAAGTAACAAGTGCTTTGTTGCCCAGGGCTCTCTGAAAAGCTGCCTCATCCATTTCCTTCCAGAGCTATGTGTTTCTGGCTGATGATAAAGTACAGAGGATGGCCTCAGTTTTGCAGAGGGCTAAGAGTTGAAGAGCTCAATTTCAGTGTCAGAATTCAGAAAAATGTGCTCTTTTTAACTCCAGGGGCCAAAAGGGGCATAGCTAGACCCCAAAGCCTTGCTTTGGAAAGATGCTTTCTAGAGACATAACAGAGCCTGACTGGGATCATTTACAAGTGATTTGGCTCTGCCCTACTTCAACATAAAGGTTGGACAGTAGCTTGTCTGCCTTTGGCCTATCTTTCCCATGTATAGCCCCACACACACCAAAAAAAAATAAAAATGCGGTCCTCAGTTCTCATAGATTTATTTTAAAGGTACAAAATCACCAAAATATCTTGGTCCCAATTTGCATTCTGGGCAAAATTCATTGAGCAGACCAGTCCTACAGTTTGACATCACGTTGCTGATTTCTGTGATGACACTCAGTATTCTTCCATTCACAACTGAGAGCAGAATTGTGTCCTGGACTTAAAACTGGAGCATGGAGCAATCAGTGAAAAGCACAGCAACTGCAGACACATCCCAGGAAATTTTTAAAATGCAAATCAACACTCCCATGAGCCACCACCATGGTCTTTGGGGTAGATACACATTTAGGTGATTTAAAAAATGATCATTATTTACCCAGTAAGCACTGGCAACTCCTTCAGCAGCTGCCATGCTCGACTGACTTAATACATATTTAGAGTATGCAGAGTAAGAGTGGGCAATGCAAAGCAGAGCTGAAACATCTCAGTATTAGATACCTCGGGGGCTGTTTCTCCATATGCCAAATTAGACAATATTGTGGATTAGTCACTTGCCAAATTCTCTTTCTTTTTTTTTTCTCCTTTTTCTTTTTTTTCCCCTAATTTTTTAATCCAAGCTGTTTAAATTAAATAAGAACCAAAGAAATATTAGCATTTTCACCCAGGAGAGACATCTTTGCATCAACAATTACATACACTTCTTTCTAAAATAATGTGTTGCTCCATCATCATGTTGGAGGAGGGGCAGGAGGAAATCCAGCCCCACATCTGATAATTCAGTGTGTTAAATTTTAGGCCAAAGGAAATCTTTGCTCTCAAACTCTAATCCTTCCAGGGGCAGAAGCCCCTTCCAGTTCCAACATTAAGTTTCAGAAAGAGCTGGCAGTGGCAGCCACTGCAATGTCATGCCTGATGCTTAGCAAGGAGGCTCTGAACCTTCCTTCCTTTTGATTGCTCCTTATGTAGGACGAATCCAGATTAAAGGCTAATTTCTTTTCGACTTTGCTGGGTTTGGAGCCTGTCTCTTACTCTGGCTTTGTTGTGCAGTGAGGTAGAGTGTAATTTTCTGACTCTTCCCAGCTCCTTAGTTTGAGACAATAATCCACTCTGTCTCCTCTTAATTAAAGTAAATAACCCAGGCTCACAATAGCAGTTCAGAAAAGGGCCTTAAGTCTCGTCATTCCCTCAGTGCAAGGAGCTAATTGATTTTCAAATGATAATGGTGTTTACATTAGAAAGCCCACATCCCTCCCTCCCCCTTCCTTTTCTCTTCTTAAACCTTCTTCACCTCATGAATATCAAATGGCCAAGGTCCCTCCATTGTGGCTGCCACCTCCTAATGTACCTGGTGTCACTCCAAAATGCTTAACTAGCTAATGGAGTGATTTCTGATCTACCTGCCCACCTCTTGTGCCCTGTTTGTTATCCACACACCGAGGACCTGCAGGAATGTCCCTTATTTTGCCTTCCTCACCCCATTGTCCCAGGACACAGAGGCCACAGTTACAGGCCTGGAGGCAGGACTAGTTTTCGCCTGGGTGGAATTTTAAGGGTGAGTGGGAAAGGTCACTTCAATCAGAAGATGGAAATATATGAAAACGGGAAAGAGCCGCCAACGTAGCAGAAAGAGGAAAACAAAGTCAAACCTGCAACTGTGCCAGCTGAAGTGCAAATGAGGATGCCCAAAAAGACTGAACAGGATGTGAAAAGCCTTAGTTTCACAGTAATTTAGAAAAACGTCCAGCTCCAGCTTCATAAATCCAGAATGTAAATATATGCTGCCTATCTAATGTGTCTGTGCAAAGAGATGCAAAAACAAAAAGTACATCAAACAACTCTAACTCAGATCTCCAAGTCAAGCGTCCAACACTTTGGAAGTTCTGGGATTAAAGCTGCTATTCTGCACACATCCACTCTGCAAAAGGAATGCAAATACACCCTCACTTCTCTCTCTTCCTATAAGGCCTTAATCTGTGCAGGGGCTGGACAGAGCTCCCATAATCACAAACTCTTTTGGATTTTACTTTCTTCCCTGTGTGATGCATGACCCTCAAGACAAATGTTTTTGCATGTCAGCACAGTTTTGCCCCAAGACAGAATGATTCATTTCCACATGGGCTTTTCCTCATTGCCCATCATTTTAACACCTGAAGGCGCTGCAAATATTTATGCCTTTCTCTCTGTAACACCTTTGTGTGTTGAGAGGGTTTTCTTAGTCTCATTTCCTAAGAGGCTGAAGAACAGAAGGGTTAAGGTGACAATCAATTGCTAATTTGGGGTGCCTCATTTGTGGCAAGGAAAAAGCATCCCTTCTAAGGACAAAACTGAGCTGTTTGGTGAAAGAGCTCAGCATCTCCAGATTCCCTCCAAAATGGAAAACTCACAACAACTGGCCACTTGTTCCAAAACAACACAAAATATTTGGCTGGAAACATTTGTCAGAAGCAGAACCAGAATCCACTTCTGCAGTGCAAGATCCCCTGATACCTACAGGGGCTGTGGATGAAACTATCCTGTAATGGGGTCTCCATCACCTTGACCCCCTCTAATCACTGTATCAGGTCCCTCCCATGTGATAAACAACACAGTCTGTGGGGAGAAATGTGTTTTAAATCTCTTGGGATTCAACCAGAATTCATTTATCCCAGAGCAGTGAATCATAGGGCCAGAGGGAACAGTATTTTCCAGCTAGGGGAATCTAATTTTCTCTTTAATGGGATTTTTTTTAACATTCTGATCTTTTTTCTATCTGGAGTACAAAGTCTTTTGTTGTTTTTTATCAACCCACAGATTAAATTCAAAAGTTTACTAATTTTGAAATATTTAAATTTTGTATCAACCCCAAAGATTCCCAAAGATTATGTTAAAAATTTACATTTAACTTTGTGGGGAAAAAATAGTGAAATTTAAAAAAAAGAGAATTTTATTCTTCCAATGGTAGAAATAGGAATATTCTGCTATTGATTGGGTACTTTTCTTTTAGCACAGCTTTTCAAAATAAGAATTTCAATGAGACTTCTTTTTTGTCTTGTTAAAAATATTAGCAACAACTTCTAAATCACCTGTATTTCCAGACTGCAATGGTAGGCCCAGTCCTAACTTAGCCATATTATTTTAAGACAGGGCAGGGTGTGTATGTGTGTGCATGTGTTATTATATATACATACAGATGTAGGTTAAACAAGTAAAACACTTTGTGCATGTATATTTGTAAATATACACACATATACATGCATGTTCTACTTAAAATGACTTAATGACAAATGTTTTTATTTGGGCATTAGATTATAGGCTCAGAGTTCTCTAAGACTTACTGGCTCTTTAAGTGGCTTGGGATGAAATACGACATCCCCTGGAGCATTTCTGTTAAGACCAGTTGTTATTAGTCATTGAAAAGCCTGGCTGTGAGAGACACAATCACACACAACCCTCTCCCTCCCTCTTTCCTTCCCAAGCTCTTTCCTCTGTTTATTACTTTCCCTGTTGTATTAAAAGACTCATCATGGTTATAAGGTCCATCTCACAGTTCTCCTTGATCAGGAGGTAGGAACACAGGTTCAGCTCCTGTCTTTGACACATCCCACGTGACCTTGGGCAACTCACTTCATACCTCCAGGTCCCAGTGCTCTGGCTGCGAAATAGGGAGAATAAGTTCCTTTTTCCCACTCTTAATTCCATCCATTAAAAATGCAAAATCTTCAAAGCTGAAACTGTGTGTTAGTGTATGTTTCGCCAACCTAGCGTGATAAGGTTTGGATCTTAATTGGGCCCTGCAGGTTATGCCACAGTACTAATAATGACACTAATTATTTGGAGTGCATGATCGTTGCTTTTTAATAGGCACTACGTGTTTTTTACAAAGTGGGAGCTGCAGTGAGAGAATCCTGGGCCAGGGTTTCTTGCTGTAGCAGAGAAATTCAAGACACTAAGATATCTGACTTCTAGAAAATAAAAATAAAATCATTTTCCAGCACATAAAAAGTACGAAAGAGAGGCAACGATGAGGCTGTGTAGAGAATATAAAGAGAGCTTTGGCTGCTGTTTTATCTGATGAGAAAAGAGGAGGCAGAGGACATCCCCCCCAGCAGCAATGCTTAGCAGAGGGACGGACAGTGAAGTGACAAGCCACCACTGCCCTTTGCTTGAGCCTCACTTCTTTCTGGTATTGCCTGTTCTGTCAAGAATCCAGCCTGAACTGGAGCCTCTTCCTTTCTCATCCCATCTGTGACACTGATTTAGTCTCTGGCCTCAGGCAAATCACTTAACCTTCCCCTGCCTTGTAAAACAGAGATGATCATACACACTTCATCAGCCCTGTGCTGATTAATGTATTAAAGCATAGTATATTTTCTACCACAGAGCATGGTGTTACCATCTATTCACAGACTTTATAAATATCTGTATGTGCATGTGTCTATATTACATATTTTTCTAAATCTACTTTCCCTCTCTCTCCAAAAACACCAGTAAAATCTAAGGGGATTTATAATCTGACTGT
Source organism: Sclerurus mexicanus (assembly GCA_013396755.1). NCBI lineage: Eukaryota > Metazoa > Chordata > Aves > Passeriformes > Furnariidae > Sclerurus > Sclerurus mexicanus. Next base: position 1,266,324 of record VWZF01002690.1, read on the forward strand.
AACACCAAATTTGCAGTTGTCCCTTGCAGGAAGGTTGATCCTATCTCTAGCAGACAGCCATGTCTTCCAGCCACTACCTCTGTCACTCCCACCACTGCAGTTCCAGCTGCCAGAGGACAAGATTTCTTCAAAAGGAATCTAAAGGATCTGGGTTTCATTTTTATAAAGGATTTGCTTATAACTGATACATTATGGGATACAGAAGTCATTTATAGCTTATCCTTGTGGTTCATTCCTATGCGCTTTTAAGCATTGAGAGATGAGAGCATTGCTTGACATTCTCCTACACCAAAGCTGCTCCTTTTAATGTCATAGAATAAGGTAAAGCAAGGGGTCACTTCCTCAGATAGGGCACATTTGCCTACCTCTTTTGAAGTCACAGCAAAGTCGTAGAAGATCATCCTGTCTGAAGTCAGTGTAACTCCACCAAACAGCCCCAGGTGCAGAGCAGGCACTTTCAAGGGCACTGGGAAGGCACAGAATCACCCATGGCTTCATCAGCTGGGTCTAAACTAGGAAAGCAGGGCATTGCCACTCGATATACCCAAGATATAAACTTTTTCCTTAAAAAACAGCCAAAAATAAAAGAGGAAAATTTCAACAGATACACACACTGGGGGCTGTTAAGCCCGGTTGCATAAATGTAGTCTCCTGAAGATGTGTACATCAGTGATTGCTGGAGGCACAGACACTTTTTTTTCCTATAAGTAGTTTATTCTCCTCTTTAAACATTTACTCTTGACTGCTGTTGGAAACAGGGCTCTGGACCAGCAAGGCCCTCTGGTTTGACCTAATGTAGCCACTGTCACACACTCTGCATTTAAAACAATATTATTTGTCACGATTTTTTAATGATACAACTAAAACTCTGATGTAAAAAAGATTGAAACTCCTTTCAGAATGTATTAACTGAGATTTGAAATCTTTGAACTTGTTTCAGTCATTTACTCCAAAAAGTATTCATCTTACCTTTATTTAGATCTCTGAGATGTAGATATATAGCCAAGAGCTGCTTTCAGCTCCGTCAACAGCCCTGGTGAGAAATAGGCCTTTTTAAGAGGCAATTCCTCTGCAGATGATAGATTCATAGAATATCCTGATGTCTATGCCAGCACGATGCTTTACAAAGGGTGAACAGCTCAGACACAGCCATCATAGGGTGGGGGGCAGGCAAACTCTCCCCAAAGTGTCACCACTGAATTTTGGAAGAGGTTCAGAGACCTGTGTTGGATCACCCTCCTCTCCACATGTCCTCCTGCCATCCATGCCAAGACCAAGGGCACATGGACAAAAATGTTAAACCTGTTTAGACTTCCTGCCTCCAGACAGTCTTGGTGCTCAGGTAGAGCATGATTACCAATGTCCACCTGCACACAACTAACACTGGCTGTAGGTAAATCTGGACACAGTTTGGGACTAACATCAGTCCTTCACCCATCAGTGGAAAGATGGGATGATTTCTCCCCTTGAATCTCATTAAAAGCAACGTGTCTCTGTGCAAAGGATCACTGGAGCTATTTCAATATCTGCTTTTGGATGAGGATGCCACCTTGGGTTGTTAGAGGTGTCAGACTGTGCTCTGCTGACCCAGACATGTCTGGGAGCAAGGAGAAAAGCCAGCTGACCCTCTGCCCAAGCAGGGAGCCAAGAGAAAGCACGTGACAGATGTATTTACTTACACACTTACTGATGTAGTGGAGAGTGGCGCTGCTGGAAGCTGGACCTCACCCATCACAAACAGCCCCACCAAACAAAGCCCTCCTCCATGCCACCCCTGGAAATGGGGAAGGGAAAGGCTGGATGAAGGGAATGCAGCAAATAGGAGAGCGAAAGGGAAAAAGCCTGCCAGGGAAGGACAGAGAGGACGGGAAAACCACAGAAACTTTGGGGGAAGAGGGGGGTGAGTAGGATAACAACGAGAAGCAAACATTGGCGTTGGCGATTTTAAGAGACAGAGGAACTCAGAAGTAATTTTCATAAACTTTTAAATATAGCTTTAAATATTAGTAAAGCTTAAGCCAGTGCACACAAAGGCTAGTTCGCTTTGAAAGAGTTCCAGAAAACCATGAAATGCTGTTGATAAGACTGTGCCAATTTGTAAAGCCTGCTACAATCTCTGGCTCACGTTTTCTGCCTCTCTCTCTCCAATTCTCTCTCTTTCTCTCCTCTCCTCTATTTTTCTCATTCTTTCTCTCCTTCCAAAAGCACACTGTGCTTTGTGAGTCAGAGGACCTGCAATGACAACAACAAACAACGGCACAAATCTTTATTTTCATAGCTGGAGCATCTTCTCAGCAAAGAGGAGAATGAGCATAGTGTCCCCGTTTGATTGATTCAGTAAAAATAATGTCAAAGTGGCATTTGCAGAGTCTGATAAAAGTTTCTGATGGAAAGTGCCCAGTGGGGACAATGTAAGTAAACTCAACCCAGGGTTTCTTAGCTTTTATTAGCAAATTGTGTTCAGCCTTAATTATAGGTTTGCCAGGGTCTGACACTTGTCAGTGTATTTACATGGAAAGATTGAAACGTTGATAAGGGTCTTTTTGAACTGCAGGGAAGATAAGTTCAGCAGGGTGGGGGCTGGGAGAAGTCCCTCTGAAGGGGTTTTTTGACAGGTTCTAGGTGTCATTATTATAATTTTTGAAGATTTTTCTTTTTTTTTCTGTGTGGGGCCTTACTTAGAGGATGCAACTGGGAAGAAGGTTTCAATGTACTTCCTGCTTTGCATAGATTAAAAGTATTTGCAAAAGGAGAATATGAGCACCCAACCAGGTCTAGTGAAGGCATCCTTGCCCATATCAAGGAATTTGAAACTAGATGATCTTTAAAGTCCCTTCAACCCAGAACATTCTGTGATTCTATAATTCTATGAATATAACTGAAGAGGCAATCAAAAGGTTGGAGGAACACAGGCTGGAGGCACTCAAGGTAACACAAGAAGACCAAGTCACTTCAGCTGCCTCTCTCCCAGATTAGAGTTTTTCTGCCAGACCAGTCCTCAGCTCACATCCCTCCTCCGTGACCTCCTGGAAAATTTTACTTCTGCTTTTACACCTCCTCTGCTGTGTTTCTGTCCCATCATCAGGTTGGTTCCTGTTTGCTCTGATTGCCCAAGAGATAAAGCATGAAGAATGAAAAACAGATTAAAAATGTATTAAAATCCAATATAAGAAAGGCATTAACAAGAGGTGATTAAACTGAAGCCTGATCTTTCTGTGATATGAGTTCCCATAATCTCTCTCCCCTGGGTGGGGTGGTGGGGTGTGCCGCAGACTGAGAATTCTTTCGTAAAACTGATTTTGTCAGCTCCTGGAAGCTGACCCTGCCCATGGCCCAGGGTCCATTTAAGTAACTTGGTGGGCTTCAAGCATTGCTAGGAAAAAAAACTCTCAAGGTGATCAAAGAGTTTCACTTGAGCAGGTTCAAAGACCAGGTTTGTGCTTTTCTCTTGGAACTCTCTTTGGTGGTAAAAAAAAAAAAAGAAATTACTCAGAAAAATAAAATCATTTGTTCAAACAAGACAGCTGGACACAAATGGAACATTTTTAATTATGTGAAGTAAAATCCCAATGAAGCTTTTTTTATTTTCTTTTTTTTTATTTTTTTCTTTTTGGAAATTTTGCTTGAATTTGATTTCATCCCTTTCTTAGAGGTGACTATAGCCATTAGTCCAACAATTGCAGCATTTCTGAGATGAACAGCCTCTTGCAGCCAGCTCAAGCATTAATCCTGGAATTAATCTTGGCTGCATGCAGCTACAGCCTGAACAAGTCAGTTCATCTGCAGCAGCACCTCAGCACCCAGACCACACATGGCGTCCTGGACCAGGCTAAGGGGGATTAGAGCATATCCATCCCTTCTCACAAGAGCAAATCCTCTCCTATTATACCACAGTGACAACAGCTAAGTACAATCCGTTCATACAGAGGTCAAAAATTTCCTATTTTATCCCATTTTTGTTTTTCCAAAGAGATCCTGAACCAGCATGGAGAAGGTGACTCTGCAGGGCAGAGCTCCTGCTGGTCCTTAGTACAGAGGCAGAGCTGGAACGTGCAAAAAGATTCTAAACTGACCCATCTCTGAGGACAACGAAGACAGAAAAGAGAAAGCCCTGGGGAGATCTTAGAGCCCCTTCCAGTGCCTAAAGGGGCTACAAGATTGCTGAAGAGCCACTTTTGACAAGGGCATGGAGTGGTAGGACAAGGGGGAATTGCTTCAAACTGAAAGAGAGCAGTTTAGTTTAGATGTAAGGAAAACATTTTTCACTATATGGGTGGTGAGACAGTGGAATAGGTTTCCTGGAGAAGCTGTGGATGCCCCACCCCTGGAAGTGTTCAAGGCCAGGCTGGATGGGGCTTGGAGCAACACAGTCTAGTGGAAGGTGTCCCTGCCCATTGCAATTGCCTTGGAACAAAATGACCTTTAAGGATTCTGCGATGACAAAGAGACAAGGTGCAGGTGAGACCTTGTCAGAGGACAAGTAAGAACCATGCCAGTACCTGGTTTGTCCCAGCCCCTTCCCCATCACTGTGCCCGGACACATCATGCACCCACACCACCCAACCTCAGGCAGGCTGGCCCAGCCCCATTTGTCACATAATGACTACCATTGCACGACAAAGACGTCTGAGGCAGCCACTTCCCCACCCTGCATCACATGAGACTTCACACAATGGGTCAGGAGAAAGCACAGGAGCCTACCCTTTGCCTGGGGCTCCCAACTGTAATGTGTAAGGTAATTATAAGGCTCCTTTCACACAATGTGGAAATCTGGTTCGCATCTGTACCCCTCCTCTCCTCTGGGGCAAATGCAGCAGTCTTTTGACAGCCAGCAGCAACCCTCCCAGAAGATCACAAGCCCTCCAGAGAGGAACATTCTGTACCCAGTGCAAAGGGGTGGTGAGGGCTCCGTGTGGCACAGTGCAACAGCAAAAGGGACAGTGTGTGATCAGCGCTGCAAAAGTCAAAGATCCTTTTTAATCCCCAGAGATCACATGCCATACTCATTGGTATGGGTTTCGTTATCTCCTAAACAGCTACACGGACTTGTCCCAAAGGCAGGCTCAGCTGCATCTTCGCAATAAGCCACCACTCCCTTCCATATCCTCCTCCTCACATAAAGACCTTTTATATCTTCAGTAGCAGCCAACACTGGCACAGACCCAGCTCCTCACCTGGTCTTGATGCGTGTGGCTCTAACCCTGGGTGGTGCTCTGCTGATTCACATCCGTGAAAATACAACACAGGCTTTGACCACTGCAGTGTCCCTATCACCTCTAGATTCCTGCAGTTTGCAGGATATTAAAGGCCAGTACGTCTAGACACATTAGACATGTGAGGACACCTTCAATACATATTGGGTGTGATGCCTCCATCAAAGCAGTTGAACTTGACAGGAAGTGATGAATGGCTCAGACTCCTCACAGTGAACTTCAGGCACCTACATGACCAAAGCTATCTCCATCCAGCAGCTCCTCTGGCCCTATCTCCTCTGTTGCCTAACCAAGAGGTGAGGGACTAAGCCTAAGACTTAGCTGTGCTTGTAGCATTATGCAATGGGTCTTTGTCATGCAGATGGACCGAAGGGACTCTGCTCCTAATCCTTGTGGATTGGATTTTTCCTCTCTGCTGTTACACTACCTTTCATCCTCACATCCTCCCCACAACACACGCACAACATCCACAGAAAGTTGGAAAGGAGAAGTTGTCACTGCATAGAAAATCTCACAGAAGCATAGAATGTCTTGGATTTGAAAGTACATCAAAGATCATCTAGTTCCAACTCCCTGCCATGAGCAGGGACACCTTCCACTATCTTAGGTTGTTCCAAGCCCTACCCAGCCTGGCCCTGAACACTTCCAGGGATGCGGCAGCCACAACTTCTCTGGGTAACCTGTGCCAGGGCCTCCAATGACCTGTTTATTTCCATATGTGGGGGCAAAATGTTTCTGAAGGAATTTAGGACAATTCCATGAAAAACACTGTAAAAGAGCACTGAACATTTAGATCTCCTCTACCATCTCAGCAATGGCCACCGTTCTAAAATGGGACATTTTGTTGTGCTTGCTATGGAAAGCATTTAATTCCCATTGTACAGTCAGAGGGTTGATAGTCTTCACCCAAGCAATAGCTGTTCTAGGAAAAGGTCTCTCCCTTCCCCCTTCAAAGTCGCCTTTTCTATGAGCACTGGAGATTGTATCAGTTACACCCTATGCTATTTTGGTGTGTGTATTTGGTTTGGACTTCACTCAAATATTTACCTAAGATCAGGGAGGCAAAAGGAAGACAAGGTTCAATGAACTACAACTCCTTTTCTTACAAGAATTGCTCGCTGTTCTGTTTTCTTTTCTGTTCCTTTTATTTATTTATGCATCTATTTATTTATTTGTTTATTCTTCCCTCACTTCTTTCCTTCCTTTCTTCTTTTTTTCCTTCCTTCCTATACAAAAATCTATGGAAAACCTCTTTAACAAAGCTATAAATCATCAGATAGTTGGTCCTCTGACCGACATTTAAGGATGCCCAGATGGCCACTTCTTATTATGAATTTCTACTCCTGTTTGTCTAAACCAGAGCAAAGATATGTAGGAATTTTGTTTGATTCAATATTTTGTGGGTCCACAGGGGGGGGACTTCACAGTGCCAGATAACAAGGTGAAGCCAAGAGGACACCATGCAGCAGGCACAGCTGAGTCACTCTTCAAAGTCCATTTGTATATATTCTGACTCTGAAAGCAGAGCCCTACCACTACAACCACCTCAAGTCTGAGCCTGTGACAAACCCAGACTTCCTTCATGGCTTAAGTTTAATCAGTAGCATGCGTCTGAACTACAGACAAGATGGGCACAAATTGTTCCTTTTCTCCCATGGAAAAGTCACATGACGGCACATTAATCAAGTGATCAGAGGTCTTTTTCCAGGATAGACTGAAGGCCACACACAGATGGGATATGTAGGCATCCTGTACCGCTCACTGACCTGCTTTGCATAAAGTCCTCTTGATTCCCCAAAGCTTGGTAAAAGAGGGCTGGCAGCTCCAATTTGCTCTCTGACTTATTTCCTGAGATACAAAATATATGTAGACAGAAAAAGCAGTAACAAAGGCTCGGCAGCTATCCAAAAATCCAACTCTGACCCTGCTATTTAATCACAAGCAATAGCAGAGGAAGGAATGATGACTTTCTCCCCAACCACCAGCTTTCCCATTTCTCTTGCTTTCTCAAATCATTTACAAAGTAGAGAAAATATTCAAGTTGCCTCATTCCAAGCATTTCTTTTCTGCAGTGTCAAACAGCAAGATGTGCCTGAACCACTGGTGCTTCCACTAGCAGAACATGTTTCCATGAAATACAGGTTCTGAGCCCAAAATTCCTTTCTGCAACACGAAACATGCCGGTCTCATGTTAAGGTATGCGGCAAACTGAAATGCAAAGGAGTATTGCCAGGATTAGCACAGAGTTTAAGGTGCAGAGGTCATCGGTGCTTAACAATAACTTTCTTGCAAAAGTCAACAGGGAAAAGTGGGTTGTGAAATAGAGGTAGGAACAAGTCATAAAAACTCGGAATTATTTGTATTTCTCTAGTCACCAGCACCAGAAGGACAATATCTGACAGGAATGCTCCCATAAAGAATACTCCATTGTATTATTGATCATGTTAACCGTATTGGTACAGCTTTATAGGTGCCTATTTGCTGAAAAAGTGTCTGCCTGGAGGCATGCAATGGATGATTAAGTCTTGCTCTAGATTTGCAACAAAGGCCACCCGCGCCCTTTCAGACACAGGCAGGTTTACCGTGACCCCACTCATGAAGTCTAACATGGCTGGATGTGCCCATGGGCTCCTCAGCCCACTGTGTGGCCACTGGCTACAAAATGTGGTCATTTTGGCTGCATATGTCTTAGTGATAATTTGAATTATCTTAATTCAGATAATACACCAATATACAATTATTCAGCCATTAATCTTCATTTCACTATAATCACACTTAATTTCTCCGAATGCATTTGTTATTCAATAGAATCTCTTATGTTAACAGATTTTAACCTATTGGAAATCATTATCTGCTCAACTGGTTTATTAACCAATTATGTTCGATTTGGCATCTGGGTCAAATGGTATTTTCTGTGCTGTCTAAGCACATGATGATGTCAAAATTAATTAAAAAAAATAATAATGAGGAAGCTAGGAATGGCAAATGATCTCACTTGTTTGAGGTGCTTTTGCCTGCCTGAGGGACGAGCAGTCAGAGCTATAGTACCCATCCTTTTTTTCCTTTCCTTTTTCCATACTAACAAAACCCATTGAGAGATCCCATATAATCAAGCCCAGGACCAGTTTCTCCCACCTAAGGCACTAACAGGATCACCTAATTTAATCAGGGTGGTTGCTCTTGAGGTAAGATAGCGACAACCACAGAACAATTCAGATATGAGATAACATGAATAGCCCTTAGCAGGTGGCTATTGAGCTCTGTAGAGGAAACATCAAGTGACCATGCACCATGCTGCCGATTTGAATTCTAGTAAGAATCTGAAGTTTGAAGAAGTTCATTTGGGTTTAGAAGTCAAACAGGCATTTTTGACAAAGGCTGCCCTGCTGTGTGCAGCCAGCTCCAGCAAAGAACTCTGCAGCCTGATATTGCTTTTATGTGAGATATATATATATATATATATACATTATCTGTCCCTTGCAGACAGTCAGACCACAGTCCCACTAGATGAACATTTGCCCTCAGTGTGATGGACAAGTGGGTTGAAGCAGAGCAAATGGGGCAATAAATATATAAAGGCATGATCAATTCTTAGATATTTGGGAATAGTAACTGATAGTAACTGTCTAGCAGTTCACCAGCAATTGCCCCACCAGTTTTGCTCACCTGAAAGATTTACTGATGGCTTGCTGCTAACCTGGGAAATGAGCTTGGGCCAGGAGGAAATCAAACACATGCAGGTTTCCATCCTAAACTGAAAAGATGATTAGTTCCATTGAGAAGGACAAATTTCAACATGCACTCGAGCTGCTTCTCTAATGCTGAAATTTTGGCTCTTACACTCCCCCTTTTCAAACCAGCAAACCTTTTGCCTGGATACTGACCTCAGCCTTCATCCACCTATTCTATGGGTTCAAAACACCAGAGAAAGGGAATTCCCTTATCCCTTCAATGGACAACAGAAATGAATGTCAAACTTTAATCTTTGTGCCATCCTCGATCTTCAGACTGAAGATGTGGTGAAATCTGGAGACAGAAATATGTCTGTATTCCAGTGGCTCATTGCTTCTCTCAGATGACTATTCTGCATTTGGCGGCAGAGCTTACAAACACAAAAACACACACACATTGGGAAGCAGAGGATGTGAAGGGAACCAAGAAAGCTGAGAAATGGAAAGATCAATCGCTAATCCCCAGAAAGTACCGTTTGTGTGCAGCATGGCTAAGTTTAGAAATCAAAACCTATTTCCCATAAAATAATCGTCACTAGAACAAAAAAGCCTGCAGCATAAATCATTTCCTTTGGACCCTCATAATGCAGAAATGCTATTTTTTTTTACTCTAATGTACCACTCGTGTTTCCAAACTGTGTCAAAGTCTTTCATATCACCACAGTATTAGATAGAGGTTATTCCTCTCACTGTGGAGCCCGCTGCAGATACAGTATCTACATCGACATCATGGTTTCTACCTAGCAAATTAATTCAGAGCATGTCGGCAGTGCGTAATTTTTTCCTCCTTTCTTCTCTCATATTTTCTTTGTGTTTATTTCTGATTCAGTTATCACTAAAATACACATTTTAATTGTATTGTACAAGATTCAAACTTCCCCAGCTTTGAACATTCACATAAACATTTTCACTCAACTTACCTTCACACTGCCCGGAATCCTTGCCGAATGTTTGACTGCCTGTCTGCATTATGCAACAAGGAGGATTTTTGCAAATATTCACACAGTTTTGTAATGTACATGCACCTCCAGATATGCTGCAAACACGCATTTATAATACAAAGATATATAGATATAATACACATATTTTATATATAGTCTATTGATATACAGATTGTTTAGACATAGTGAAGAAGTTGAGCTGTAATAACAGGGTTCTTTCCTTGTGAGACCTCTAACTCTATCTGTGCATACCTGCATATGCAAATCATCACACAAAGTAATAAAAATCTCCTATAGATACACCTGGGTTTTTTTGTTATTATTCAAATGTGCCCTACACAGCAACTTTACAAAAAAGCAAGGTCAAAGCCTGTCCAAAGCCTGTTTATTTCACTGGGCATTGATGTAAACACAGAGGCTCTGATATTAGGGGGAAATAGTTTTTTGTATGTATCAGCAAGAAGGTTTATGGGTTTAAGAAACCCTTTAAGAAGAGGTAGAAGACAGTTTGGTTGGTATATGGATAGACAGCCACACACAGTTTTCTCCAGCTACTCTATCATTGCTTTGTTATTCATTGATTTTCATTCGAGTAGCATTACACCAGTGTTCGGTACCTTATGGAAGCACAGCATATCAATTCATCTACCTACCAATTCTTTAATCTACTTATTATTTTATGTGTGTGCATATAAATATGTTGCACTGAGACACAATATTACCTGCATGTAAAATCAATAGCTAGATGACAAGCAGATGATAGATTAGCTGAGGGCAGGAGGATTTAAACTTTAAAAGCTAAGAACAGAAGAGCTGGCTTAACCTGGCTTTAGCTGGCCCTGCTCCACCTTTCTCTTCTAACTCCTGAGCTACCTCTGACCTCCTGGGGCCAGACTTCCCACAGCGTCCCTGGGATGATGCCTTAAAAGCACCTTTCAAATAAATCTGGTGTCAGTCATCCCCGTTTCTTCCCTGCAGCATCCTGTGGTAGAACTTCCCTTGGAGGGAAGGAGAGGATGTGTCGGGGGGGACAGAGAGGGGAGGAGGAAGGGGTGTACAACTCCAAAAATAACCCAATTCAGAGCATTCAGTCTAAAGCAAAGAAATTAAGGGCTGTGCTTCTCCAGGTGATTGGTAGGGGAGATGAAATCCACATGGTGGTCTCGGCACGCTTCCTAGAGGCCAGGTGCCTGTATGGTAAATGATCCAGACAATATCCTGCCTTGTCTGTCCCAAACCCACCAGGACCTGAATGTGGAAACCCTTCATGGAATAACCCTGGAAGAGACACCTACAATACAGCCATCATCCAGACTGAGAAAGCAGAATTACTGTCTTGGTTCAACAGCAAGGGCCAAAGCCAAACCATGGAGAAATCACATGGTTGATCACTGTTTTTAAGAGGAGATGGGTTTGCATATGAAGGACATGGGTATGGCACTTCCTACCACACTACAAATTTGTAAATTTAAGCCTTGTATGGTATTCCTTGGAAATCACCCCCCATCTGTATGTGAGAGCTTAGAATTTTTCTAAAATGTCCCAGAAAAAAATTAATTGCATTCCAAAACAAACCAAGTCAGCAAGGCAAGGTGGGGAAAAAAAAGTGGGGCCAGATATCATATCAATGCAACTTGAATCTCTTTGTACATCTCCAGACAGCAGATTGGTACCTTCTGATGTCTGGAAGGGTTTTGGGGAAGGTATGGACTGTAACCATGCTACATGAATATGAGCAGAAGTTGCAGAGCTTGCACCTGACACCCTGGTACCTGGAACAGCTGAGGAGTGACCATCACTCAGGCAGAGGAGGAGAAGAGGAACTTTTCCTGTTCAAAACATGGCTTGCTTCAGGCTGAAGTACAAATGCAACCCATGGCAGAGGCTCTGCAGCATATTCAGACCACAAGTTCACATCCATGTCTTACCTTTTGGTTCCACCCTAAACCTTTACAGAAAAAATCTACCTAACCCAAAGAACAAGTGTTCGGCTACCACAGCTCCTTTGGCTTTGAGGGAGCTGTCATGGTCACTATGATACAACACCAAGGTATCAGCACCACCTTCAAGTGCTACCAAACATATTATTCCACTTTAAAAAAGATGTTCCTAGACAGTCTTCCTTGAAGGAGACAAGGCTGCCCATTGATTGAAGCAGCCTTGGAAGCAGACCTATGAACAACTTCTTTGTGCTAGAAGTGGAGCCCTCTCTCATTCTTTTTCTTGATTTTTATCTGCAAAGACAACACAAAGCTTATCCCCAGGAACCCTGAGGAGAAAGAATTCCTCATGGCAGGAGGAGAGGGGCTGGCAGGAGAGCCCAGGGGGTTAGCCTGCTATTCCCATAGCTTCAAGGACTGGCTGTCTTTCTCAGGGGTTGTAACACTCATGCATTCTAGTCTGCCCTTTGCCAGTCTGCATTTGCGTAGGCAGAGTAGTTTTCAAGCTCATGGTCATTTTAGGGGAGTCCAGACAAAGGCCACAAAAATTATTAGAGGGAGGGAATGTATGTCCTAAGAGGAAAGACAGAGTTGAGAATTTTCAGCCTGGAGAAGAGACTCCAGGGTGAATTGTGGCCTTTCAGTAACTGAAGGGACCATAAGAAATCTGGAGAGAGATGTTTGACAAGGGCATGACATGACAGGACAATGGGGAATGGCTTTAAACTGAAAGAGGGGAGATTTAGATTATATTTCAGGAAGAAATCCTTTACTGTGAGCCTGATGAAGTTTTCCAGAAAAGCTGTGGATGCACCATCTTTGGATGTTGTGCTCAAGGCCAGGTTAGATGGGGATTTGAGCAACCTGGTCTAGTGAGAGATGTCAATACCCATGGCAGGGAGTTGAAACAAGGTAATCTTTAACATCCCTTCCAATCCAAACCATTCTATGATTTTGCCAGTATCTCTGATATTTTAATATTAGAAATTGGACTTTGCTTCCTATTGCATACCTGCAGGACACACAGCACTGTGACTGGCTGCTGCTTTCACTGCCTCACGCTTAGTGCATTGTTTCTGCAGCCACAGAAAAATCAGATAACCTAATAGTAAGATTAACATTTGTGATTCGGCTCCCTCCCTGTCCTTTCTGGAGGTGTGCTGTCAGCTGACTACATATTGCCACTCCAGTCCTTGAAATGTAAAGTTGGCTCAAACAATGAGTCAGATCCACAGGAAGTTTCACAGCCTGTCATATACAATTTTTTCATTGCGTTGGAGCTGAACAGTGTTTAATAGCACTACCTTTCTCCACCCACGAGTGAAAAAGGCTAACTCATTCTTCCTCTCTCTTACTCCTTTTACCAGCTACACATTCTCTCTGCTTTGGCTCAGGTTCACAGCATCTGACACTCTCTACTCCTGCTACAACTCTTCCTACTTGAAAATTGGGAACAAAGAGAAAAGATGGTTTGTTGGACCGAATGCTGTCTATCACCACTTCAGTTTCTAACTCATGAAGAAAATTTCAGTGGAAGTTAAACTCCTCTGGCATGTGATGTCTTTTCGTTTCAATGTTCAGAAGCTCTGAAATTATATTTGCAGCAATTCAAAGTCACACACAACAGCTGCCAGATTAATGCTAAGCCTTTATTCATGGACTAGCAAAGCTAGTCCTGACACCGTATGGAAACATGCTGCAAAAACATAGCATAGAACCCTACCACTGCTCTTTCCCACCTAGCAAATACAGATGAACAAACTCTAATTTGTTACTTTTATAGATGCATCAATACACTGCAATGCATAGGGTGGAGACGAAGCTGTGCTTCTGGAGAGAAATACCTAGGTTATGATAAGATATTCTTTACTGTGAGAATGGTGAAGCACCAGCACAGGTCGCTCAGGATGCCTCATCCCTGGCAGGAGGATGTTCCAGGCCAAGTTTAATGGGGCTTAGAGTTAGTGGCTTAGGTTTAGTGGAAGATATCCCTGCACATCTTCCAACACAAACTCTTCCATGATTTTATCAGAGAGCCCAGACTCCAAAGTGCTTCTTAGACCTTCTTGGCAGGACTACAGACCAGCTGATCCTTGCCAAGATCTCAGACTCATCCCAACTGTCCTGGTGTCACTGCACCCTATAGACAAATACATCCACTGCACCTTTACATTTTCCCTAGACAGGAGGCAAATTACCTCCAGGTAAAGAACAAAAGAGCAAGGACACTGTACCACCTTGCACCACATGATAAAAAAAAGTCCCCAGCCACTATTACACCAGCTGAGAAGAGGGAATGCCGCATTTTCTTTCTCCAGGAGAGCTCCTCCTGCCCCTACAGATCTCCTTGCTATTCACCATGGGGTCAAAGCTGTTCTCAGCAGCAGAGACGAGTTATCCAACAGCCCCCCCCAGCCAGCTGTGCATTTTCGTCATAACAAGCCCTGTAAGGGCTGAAGGTCTGGTGAAGGATGCTGACCTCAGAAAATTCTTTGCAAACCAACCTGTACAATGGCAGTGATGTATTGCTGGAAGTGCAGTTTTGTGTTCGAGAGGAAGTCGCGTCTGGTAAAAGCTCTGACACCTGATTTGCCTGCAAACAATGCAACTCCTTCTGCGAGGAATGTCCCCGTGCCTGTACTGGGAGAGAAGACAGACAGGGAGAGGGAGCAGCGACACGGTGAACGAGCTGAGGAAACCAGCAAGGAAACAGAGAGCTGGAGCGTGAAAGAGTTTGAACAAAGAACAAGGGCTGGGCAAAATGCCTTCAGAGTCGTCAAAACCAGGCAGCCCCACAGGACTCCTCACGGGCTCTGATTCAAATTGGGAAATCATCATTTCAATGTATTTTAATTTTGTTGTTGTTCTTCTTTGTCATTTTCAGATGGGGTTTTCCTATCAAACTGGATGCAAATACTTATTTGTGATTGTTATTAAATTTAGCATTCAGATATTTAGTATAAATCCACTGGAAAGTTTCCTCGTGCTCAGATTGCATGTTTGTGGGTTGAACAGCCATGCACTTTTTCTTTTCACTTCCTCTTATCTCATTAACAGAAAGCACTGAAAGTTTTTGTTTGAGATCAGCTGAAGGTGATTCTTAGAATAATTTGACTTATCCACCTTCTCCTAACCAAAATTATTTATTCATGCATTTCTGTAAGAATTTCTGGAGGTCTTAGAAGCCATAACCTTTGTTTTGGGTATCTGTACCATCTACTTCTAGGAAAGCTGCCTGTAAACTATTACTAGACAAGATCACAGTCAGATGTTTCCTTCTCTGGTGTTTCTTTATGTTTCTGACAGTACCAGTAGTGCTGTTTCCTTTTGGGTCTACGTCCTGAAGAAGTAGCACAGCTATGAGAAGCTGATTTTAGAAAAGGAAGTGAAAACTGTTCCCAGTCTGTAAACCTGGAGCTGAGCAGGATAATAAAAAGACAACACAACAGGCTAGAAGTAAACAGTCAGTGCTATTATGATTAGACAACTCATGCAATTAATTCTGTATCCTGCTTGGGATGTCAATAGAAATAGTTTGTGATTAGGAATTAATAGAATGTTAATTGGAATAAAGGTTTTGGTGATGGCTGCAAATAATTGTGAATTGTCCAGAAATCTTCCTTCCTTGTTCATTAAGCAGAAATTTGCTTATACCATCAATGTTTTATAATCTTCCTAAATCTATTCCCTGTTCACCTGTGTGTGCACCTTGTTTCAGATAATAATGTGAAGTACTTCATAATAAGTTAGCATCATTTATGGGATAGTAACTGTTTTTCTACTGGGGAAATATTAGCTGAGATCTGGTATCTTAAAATGGTCCCATTTATTTCCCCTTTAAATCACCTCAGAGTGTTCATTGTCCTGTTACTGTTTGGACCTCAACTGAGGCCTCTTAATTTCTGGCCTGAGCTGGTAATGCTTGCAGTAAGCTGGTTAAAGACTGGTTTATTGAATAAATTATTTCTTTATGGAATTTAGTTTTCATTTTAATCCTTCCAGGACGTTGATCTTTGTGAGGAATACAGCTCTTGGTCTCCAGGAGGAATAGGACTGGAATAAGAAGTCCAACGTCTTTCCCATCACACTGATATCATGTGACAAAACACTGTAAAGAATACATTTTCTTTGATCTATTTTAAACTTTCTGCCTTTTTTTTTTTTTTTCCCCCTGAAATTCCAATTGGTTTACTGTGGTAATAGAGGATGGTGGTCCAGCTCATTTTGGTCATCCAGCACCCATCAGGCATACTTGCAACTGGTCCTTGACAGATGGATGAGGATGCATGAGTGGATAATGTCCAGGACTATGCAACCAGAGAGATATGCATTAAAGGATGAGAGGGAGATGGGAGAAAGGAGATTTCCCTGTCAGACCATCCCTGAAGAGAAGGTGACCATCTCAATGCATGGCCAAAGACAGCCAGGTGCCGCTGGCTAGTGGAACAAACCTTTAGGTCAGGGATGAAGCGAAATCACAGCTGTGTGCCAGAACACTGAGCTCTGGATTTGTCTTGGGGGAGATATGAAGCTGGAGATTTATGTGGTTCATGAACCTCACAGAACTTCCTTTGTGTAATTTCATCTGGGGACACAAGTTCCCCTCTGAGAACACAAGAGAATGTGTAAGCACTGCAGAAGGGCAAGCACAGGACTTATTCTAATAAAAGACAGTGATTATGAGCCAGTCCAAGTTTCACTTTGAAGCCTAGAAACACACTGGAACACATTATTCACCAAACCATTTGTAAGCAACCCAGAGAATAACAAGATAGAAGATGAAACATGAGTTTATGAAGAACGAATTATGTCAAATCAATCTAATTCCCTTTAATGCCAGGATAGTTGGTATAGTGGATGGATGGAAAATAAAAATCTGATATAAGAAAACTAAGGTTTGTAGCACACTGTCAGCAAGCAGGGCTTCTGAAGCCTGGGTATGATCACTGAAAAGCAGGTGCAGATCTAGTTGCAAAAACTGCTCAAAGCAGTATGGCAGAGATGTCTCAGAGTTTGAAAACCACTCTGTAACAGGGCAGTACTTATCGAGACTGAGCACATGACGGTATGGAGAGAGAGTTTTCAGAAACTCCAGAAAAGATCAGGATTGGTGTTTTCTTGGAGAAATGTTCAGAAATCCAAAGAAATTATGTTTAGCCCAGGTAAGCATGGAAGTGGCCTGGTAGAACAGGTTGCTTTGAGCAATCTGATCCAATGGGAGACGTCCCTGCCCATGGCAGGGGGGTTGGAACTAGATAGTCTTTAAGATTCCTTTCGACTCAAACCATTCTATAATTCTATGAAATACATACTTGTGAACTCAGAGACATGATCTTCTAACAGGTAGGAGCTCTCTAGCAGGGGACATACAGATGTATTGAAGGGAGATGCCAGCAGAAAACATCACCTGCAAGGAAAGGTTTCAGAAACTAGGCTTGTTTGGTCAAGAAAGAAAGGCATTGAATGAGGACAATGAAGCTTTTCTCCCATGTAGAAAAGGCTGTTTTAGGGATGACAGTAACCATAGTTCCCTCGTGGCACTGAGGAAAGGACAGAGAAAAAAGTGGTTCAATCTGCAGTAGGAAGGAATTAGGTTATCTCTTAGAGTGCATGCTGAATAACAAGTCCCATAATCACAGAGTCTGGATATTAACGGAGGTTGTGGAATCTTGTCCTACAGCCTTTTAGACCATGGTAGATGGATATCAACAGCAACTGCTTAGGTATGTCTGGATCCCACTTTAGAGTAGAGTGGGACTAATTTCATCTTGTCTGCCTGGACAAAAATATGAACCATCTACCTGGATGGAAGAAAACACACCCTATATTTAAGCTATTTAATTTTTTTCCAGGTGAAGATGAGACTTTGCTTCTGACTTCTGTAATATTATAACAGTTTCCATATTCATTTTCCTCGTGTTAGAGAAGTTTAATCCAGAAGAGTTGTGATAGGACAAGGAGTAGTGGGTTCAAACTGAAAGAGGAGAAATTTAGGTTAGATATAGGGAAGAAATTCTCTACTATGAGAGTGGTGAGGCACTGGAACAGGTTATCCAGAGAAGCTGTGGTTGCACGTTCCCTGGAAGTGTTCAATACCAGGTTGGAAAGGGCTCGGAGCAACCTGGGCTAGTGGAAGGTGTCCCTGCCCATGGCAGGGCGTTGGAACTGGATGATGTTTAAGGTCCCTTCAAACCCAAACCATTCTAGGAATCTATGAAGTTGTGCTTGTCTTTTGGATTTTCACTTAGAAGCAGTGGCAAAAATCAAAAAAGCAGGGCTTTTGTAGAACTGATTCACATATGAGCTCTTTTGAATGGCAGAAGGAAATTTCATTGCTCATGTCTGATTTCCCATATAGATATGGGAGAAATCCACCTGAGCACTGAGCCTGAGCTAGTTAGGTGAAACATGGACTTCAGAAAGGTATCTAATCATATTGTGAAGAAATATGAGAAGGGAAAAAAAATACTTTATCAATTTAGCAATTTGTCCTGAAGTTGGTCTCACTGACTAAAACACAAGTGATATTTTTGAGGCTTCATTTTTCAGCTGTGGTTTTTTTCTTATGTTTCTCTGTGCTGGATTAGTTTAGAAGACCTTCTTTCCTTACAAATTCACCTGGTGATTTCCTAAGAAGAATAAATACTCCAGACTGATGGTCTGGGATGAGGGCTACTGCAACTACAGAAGTACAGTTACATTATTTTTAAATTCCTGGCCGAGGTTTGAGCTAAGTTATAGTGGCTACAGGCAAGTTTAATTCCCTCCATGTGTTCAATGAAAAGGATCCATTGGAAGACTGTCACTCCCCTGGCATATGACTTCTTTTTCACTCTGTGCTACCATGAGGTTTTTTGTTCCATTTCACTTCACAGTCTCTCCATTGAGGAGCTGTGATTTACTGGCACAGGCAAGCACAATATGAATAAAGCCTTTATTCTTTCTCATCTGAGATGAAACTAAAATGTTTGATATGGTGCTTAGAAATTGGACATTTTCACACTAGATCCCCTAACAGAATGTTCCCAGAAAATGCTAGAATGTTATTTGAGTCAGTAAAAAAACCGAAAGAGAAATATCCTGGGCAGGACAGAAATGCAAAAGAAGAAAGAAGAANAGAGGAGAGGAGAGGAGAGGAGAGGAGAGAGCACAGGAGATCCAAAATAAAACCACACCTCCGCCCATTTCAGATTGAAAACATACTATATATATTCTCACTTCATATGCAATAGCCATCTCTCTCTATATATATATAGAGATGGCTATTGCATATGAAGTCTGAATGCCTGTAACATACAGATCATACCTTTGATGAGCACATCAATACGTAATTTGAATTTACCTTCAGAATGTCTTATCATTCTGAGACACAGCACCAACATCTCCAGAAATCAGGGATCCCACCATATTTTGAAGGAAATTCTTCATTGTATTTTGGTGTCTTGAGGACAAAGAACTGGGCTGGGGAAAGGGGGAAGAATAGGCTCACTGAGGATTCCCAGAAATGGTACATATTATCTGTGATAGAAGCATGCTGCTTCCTTGAACTTAAAAGCTTTAAGAAGAAAAATTAAATTCATCCTGGAGGAACTAGTAATAAGGGGCAAATCTGTCATTTCTGGTACTGTTTCTGTGGAACATGTGTCCCAGTTACATTTCTGTGTCATTCCTGGAGTGTGAAATTGAGAGCATGAAGCTATTAGTTTGGTGGCCTGTGTATCAGGAAAGGGATGAAAGCTGTCTGATAACTGCCCAGAAAATTGGCCTCTCTTGCTATGTGTTTGTTTGGAGAGAGGAATTTAGAAAGGAAAAAAAAAAATAATCCCAGACTACCAATGAAATAAAAGCTTGAAATCAAGATGCACTTACTGCCAATGAGGGTGAAACACTCTCATTTAATTCTCCCACGCTGGTAGGGGTTTGGAAATATGAGTAAGACTTGAGCATCTTTGGAAACAAAGGACTGGGGAAAATAAAGAGGGAGCAGGAAGGATGTGATAGCTGGGGAAAGGAAAAATCCTGTGAGAGTTAAGCTTAAGCTAGCCAACATAGCAGAGGTGTCCAACAGTGTGATCCTACAAGTTTCACTGGAGGATGTACAGTTATTCACCAAGATATGGGGGACAGTGGTCCCAACTCTGTCATCTGCCACACCACTCAGTGATGTAACATGAGACTCAGGAAATGACCTACAGGCCAAAAATATTTTCCAAAAGAAAGTATTTAGGTGCTGACTGGTATTTCTGGTGAAAATGGAAACATTGTGTGAGTAACTCAGCACTGAGTGGATTGTGGCATTCCCCTGTTAGGGATGTTGGAAGGGTCTGGAGATCAGACATAAGCCCTGGCTGGACCAGCTCGCTCAGGGATTAAGAGGAATGTCTATACCCTACACAACATGAGTTATACCTAGAGTTCTGCACTTGCAAACCCCTTCCTAAATGCCACTTTGTATGCAAAGGGCTCAGTCTCCCCAGGACACACCATGAGAACTGGATCCTGGAGCCAGCTCTCTGTGTTCTTCACATAAGGAGGGGCATAATCGGACTGTGAGTAATTTAAAATACAGAAACAACCAAGGAGCTTGGCTAGCCTTGGCTTCTGGGCCTCCTTCAGAGCAAGGGACCTTAATGCCTGTCTAAATCCTCTGGTGCTCCAGTCTTTAATCTCTGGGTCTCATTTCCCCACCCATCAGATGTGGATGCCTTTGCTCTTCAGTTTATCTATTTAAAATTTAGCCCTAAAGTAGCTCTAGTGCCTTCTCTGGAACTAGTTTCATTTTATGCCAGAGTTAGAAGAAGGTAAATGAATTCTCCCTATATTTATCTAGCTGGTTATGTATACCAAGTATATATATCCCTCAAGGAAAGCTTGACAGCTTCTGCTCTCCTATCTTCTAGTCAAATTAAGCAACATAAAAGCTTTCTACTTTTCTTTCTTTCTTTCTTTCTTTCTTCCTTCCTTTCTTTTCTTTCTTTCTTTCTTTCTTTCTTTCTTTCTTTCTTTCTTTCTTTCTTTCTTTCTTTCTTTCTTTCTTTCTTTCTTTCTTTCTTTCTTTCTTTCTTTCTTTCTTTCTTTCTTTCTTTCTTTCTTTCTTTCTTTCTTTCTTTCTTTCTTTTCTTTCTTTCTTTTTCTTCCTTTCTTTCAACAAACAAAGAGGGGAGGAAATGATGACATTCATACCTTCTGAAAAGGAATCTCAGTACAAATGAGCATTTCCTGCCTCAGAAATTCACCCTCTTCACTAATTCTGTTTAAGCACCCAAATAACAGCTTTGAGTTGCCTACATGAAATAAGAAAGTTGGAAGAAACCAGTATTTTCTTGGTGTTTAGTGGTGTGATATTAATACATGGGAAAAAAAATATTTCATTGTTTATATTGACACCTACAAAAACTGCAATTTCTTTGTTACCAATTGACAGAAAAAAATTGATTCTGACGTGCAATAAGTAGCAGAGAAGTGTCCTTATGCATGGCTTTTTATTTGGCTTTGAGTCATAAATACCTACTGGTAAAAGTTAGTTTAGCTACAAGAAACTAAACAAGATATTTTTTTGATTTTTGTTTTTATATGAAAATGACTAAGAAAGAAGAAATATTTAGATCTTAGAAACAGAGTTGGGTACAGAATGATGTTAACACAGTCACCCAGAATTATTCCCTGTGTCTTGGCTGTGTAGTAAATATTCATCTGACCTCAATTTCTCAAAATAGCCTGCCAAAACCAGAGACAATGACAATTGTAAGGTAACACTGATACATAACTACCATTAGTGTCAGGGGAAGCTGTACAAACAAGGGGAAAATGAAGATTTGGAGTAGTTTCAGGCTGAAATAGAATTAATTTCCTCCCTAGTAGCTGGTACGGTGTATGTTTTGGATTTAGTATGAGAATAATGTTGATAACACACTGATGTTTCAGTTGTTGCTAAGTAGTACTTGCCCTAAATCAAGGGCTGTTGGTTTCCCACACTCTGCCAGCAAGGAGGTGCACGAGGGAGCATGGCCAGGACAGCTGACCCAAACTGGCCAAAGGGATATTACATACCTAAGGATGTCATGCTCAGCATGTAAACTACGGGGGTTGTCCAGGAGGGACCAATTGCTGCTCAGAATGGGCTGGGCATCCTTCAGCAGGTGGAGATCAGTGGCATTGTGAATCACTTGTCTTTCTTGGATTTTATTCCTCTTTTCATTACCTCCCTTTTCATTGCAGTTCTTCTAATTATTTCTGTTGTTATACTTTATTTTATTTCAATTTAAAAACTGCTGTTATCTCAACCCATGGGTTTTACTTTCTCTGACTTTCCTACCCAACCCTCCAAGCACAAGTGACTGAGGAGCCCTGAGGTACTTAGTTACTGTCTGGGTTTAAACCATGACAAGCTTGTGTTATCTTGACTCTCATCTCATTTCTGATAAAAAGAAACATAACTCTCAACTAGGCAAGCTACCAGCAAAAGATTTTTCTCTAGTCTAATATTCAAAGCACCTTGACTAACCAGTGAGGTGGTAGAAACAACACCAGCAGCAGAGCTGGTGAAGTATGATCCTTTTATACACAGCAAAGCCTTAATGAAAAGCTGGAATGACACCTCTGATCACAACATCTCTATCACTTCCTCAGCAGAAATTTGCCTTCTTCCCTGCAGACACACACATTTCCCACTGGATATTCCTTCTAGCATTTTATAAGCAAGATGAGAACATGGACATTACATGGAAGCTTTGCAGTCTTTGGCTGATGTAGAATTCAGTGATCTAGTCAAAAGCATTTGTGTGGGATCTGTCTATACTCAAAGAAAGAAAAGGTCATTCATGCTATTAGTAGGTGTTTTCTACAGGAGGAAGAATTTCCCTACTGAAGTGTTTGAATACAGAAGCTTAATTTCCCTGCTGCTAAAGAGCTTGACTGTGGGAGACAAATACCCCTGGACAGGTCTGTGTAGTAGGAAACAAGGCAGACACTGTGTGGTTCAAAATTAGGGCCCAAATCCTTTGATTTAAACCTGTATTTCATGGGTCCTCTAACTTGAAGCAGTTAATCAGAGGTGATATGAGCAGGAAAATCACAATGATGACACTGCACAGTTTTTGTCACCAGCACAAAAGTGGTGATTCAACAGGAACCATTACTGCAGAGCAAGTAGTGCATGAAACACACCATCCCACAGTACAGACAGTACTAATGTCTCAAACATACGTGCCAATATTTTTCATACGTGTTGATTAGAATTTCATGGAGTTCACAATACAACACTGCATGCTTCATGATAAGACATCCTAATTTCTTTCCAACCATTACCTTTAGTTCCGCAATAAGTTTTCTAGAAGCATTACCCACTCAGACTTTCAGGATGGGAGATCCTCTGAGGTTGGATTTATCTCCTCATCTTAAAGCATCTCTAACACAGATGCCTACATCTAAGCTAGTCATCCTCAGTTCACTTTACAGCCAACAGAGAGGAAGAGGCGTCTGGAGAAGGTGATTCATCTCATCCCAATATAGATATCAAACAAGTATCAGATTAATTGCTCTCTGGAGATACCTGTTTATCTCTATTGACAATAAAAGCAGCCTAGAGTGACTAGCTCAGACTTACCTGTCTATGTGTTGGTTGCCTACAGTTGGCTGAGATAAATCCCAGCCAGAGCTTCCTTTGATCAAGCAATTCAACCACTATCATGGAACGTAACAGATAAGAAGGACAAGAGTGGATGAGCGGGGAGGACAGAGTAATTGTGTGTTACCCAATCAGAAAGAAACACACCAGTGGAGGAATTCATAATCTTCCACTAGTCCAAAGATATTTTACTTTCCATTTGTCCGAAGTGGACCTGAGGGGAAGACTGTATCTGTCCTCAGGAACACACTCTTATCTCTTTATGGCATTCTCTGTTGGTAGATTAGAGCTGGGGATTCCCTGAGCTGGTTGGACTCATCAAAGCCTCTCTCAGCAAGTGTGAACTTTACTAATTTCACCCACATGAAGATCTAGCCCCTGACCTTCTGATTCAGGATCTGAGTGATTTCCGCTTGGAGTTCAAATTTTCATTGATGATCCAGCCTCGTTGTGCCATTACTCAGATGAGGGGGAAAAAACCCAAGATCTGAGAAATATGGAGGAGGAATGAGGGTTTCCCCTTTTTTAGCTCATTTTCACACCAGTATTTTCCCTGCCACAAATTGAAAATGATGCTGCACTGAAAGAGGGTAAAACTAATTGTCATCTTCATATGCCGTTCCTAAGGGACAAATTTACAAGTCTCTCTGTCCAGTCTTGGACCAAACCAAATTCAGAATTGGTTAGTATCCTTATTTCAAGTGCTTTTCATTTCTCTAGGAAAATCTTCTGTTTACCTGTCTTTTCCTGACTTGGATTATTTTTTTTAATTTCTTCTTATTCTACCAGAAAAAAAAATCAAACCAAAGGACCTTCAGCCTGTCTTGACTGTTAGAAAGGAGAAGGAATAAGTCTGGCTTCAAGAAGTTTTGACAGTTGGCATGGTAATGAGCCCATTCTGACTGAAATGACCTCATTACTGCTCATTTTCCTGGCTACCAATCGATTTATGAACCTCTTTTAACATCTAGAGAAGTGTTAATGAATCAAGTGTTTAAAAATAACATACACCAGGAGGTTGTAAATTACAGCCCCAGCATCCTTTGAATGAATTTACATCCCACATTTCCAACACCCACCTGGTACTCGTCTGCTGCAACATGGGTGTTCATTCAGGGTCTGAATTTATTACCCACAAATAAGTGTTTGGATTTCACCAAGTCTTGATTCATCAGCATCCCACTCAGCTGTCAGTTCTGACACAGCAGAAGAAGGGGGAGAGAAAACAGTGGTCATGATGGGGTGTCACTGCTTTAAGGAGACAAAGCAGATGGAGAACCAAGGCCAGCTCTGGCCATCCTGAAGGAATGTCAAAGGAATGACCAGTGCTGAATCAGTGCACCTCACACATTCCAGGCTCTCCCTGGAGCAATCAGGTGGACCAAGTACCACTAAAGCACTGCCACTGGCAACATATTTGGTAAGGACTGTAAGCAAGAGCCAAAATTTCCAGAGAATTTAACTTGCCTGGCTGTCATCTATGCCAGTATAAGGAGGGGTTGGCTCACAAATTGAGACACCACTAAAGTGATATTGTAGCAGAAAAGAATAAATGTTTTTATGAACATTAACATGCATGTTGTGTGTAACTTAAAGAAGCAGCTGTACAACCATACTCAGGACACGAGATTTTGGCTTGTGCTTTCAGGCTGAGCATCATTCTTTCAAAATAATGCTGACAATTGGAATCAAGGGTAGGACAAAAAAAAGGTCAACAATTAAAAGAAAAGATTCATAAACAAATGTTGGTGGGCCTGAGTTTCTAAGGCCAGTGGTCATCTCACCTGTTGCCCCTGCAGCTGTGACATGGAGGAGTTTGAGCTGGTTTTAAATGAAGCAGCTCAGATAATCTGGGCAGGGCAATGTGGAACACATCTTCTTCAGCCTGTTTGAGGGTTGTTCAGGAAGCAGCCTTTGTAAGCAAGACAGTGTCATACTTGAAATCTAACCCAGGTATGCCTGTCCTTCTCTCCCATCAAACGAGGAAGCCTTATGGATTCAGCACAGCCCAAAGTAAGGATAAATCAGGATTGGAAAATTATTCTGCAGGACTCCTGGGAATGGTCAAGTCAATCCTTCTCCTAATGATGTCAATGGCAAAGCTTGCAGTGACTGAGGTGGCAAGGAACTAGGCTTTAAATCTCTTTAATTAGAATATAAGAGCAATTTTTATTAACACTTTGCTGAGTGGTGTATATATATATATATATCTACTTAATGAAGTGGCTGGATTCTCATTCAAAGTCAACACACTGGCACTCAGTAAAGCAGGCTACACTAAAAACATTATTAAGGTTAAAAAAAATAAGCAAAATTTTAAAAGGGGGGAACAGTTGAATTTTGTGATTTGGTGATAACATCTACACACCACCAGGCACTTTGTTCCATCATAAAATCTAATGGCAGTCAGTGAGTTGCACCACTACACCATCACACACTCACTTGAGTCTTCCCTTGGCCATAGAATAAAGCTCATGCTATTGAAATATCCAGAAGACCTAGGATTGCATGTGAATGAGTGAGGAGCATGTTGCCATGTGAGGACCACCATGTCAAAACATGAGAGCAATCAGCTGCCTGGAGAAGTTGTGGTGCCCCATCCCTGGAAGTGTTCAAGGCCAGTCTGAATGGGGCTCTGGTCTGGCAGGGGGATTGGAATTAAATGATCTGTAAAGTCTGCCTCAACACTAACCACTCTATGATTCTATAGTTCACACCTAAAAAGCTCCTGGTTTCAGACTGTGAGTAAAGTTCTTTTGTCTCACAGAAAATAATAAAAAAAAAAATCACTCTTAAACTCCCCCCAAAGAGACAGCACTCCTATGAAAACCAGGAAAGACTAAATTTCATTAAAAGTGTCATAATAGATTTTTTTTCTGCTCAAAGGAATCTTCTGCTTTCATGCACAGTGGTGGAATCAAGGACTGAATGTAACTCATTGTGTTATTATTTTTCAATTTAAACCACCTCTTAGTAAAAGAAATGCATTGAAAGGTTCACTGTGGGACCAACAGCACTTGTCAACCAAAGGGGTTTTCTGAAGAGTAAAAAAGTGACTTACTTTTTTAACTAAAGTCCACAAAATTTAGGTCGTTGGTTAAAATGCCAAAATATCTTCGATAGCACATTTACACACCTATAAAAACAAAAGTTCACTCAAAAATTCCAATAAATGGTCCTTAGGTTGTATAAGAGCCATACAGCTGCAAAAACATCAAAAATGTCTCTCATAGATTTTAAAGCAACAGTCAAAGAAAATTCTTGTATACAACTTCAAACTCAGTCCTAATTTATTCTTTTAAATTTGAACTCATTAATTAAAAAGCAAATGTTTGGACTTGGAATGAGAAACATCACCCTGTCTGCAGGCTGAAGTTTCCACGTAGATCCAAAGATGTGCCCAACCAAATTTCTTTCTTAGCTAGACAAATATGGGGCAGACAGAAAAAAGAAATAAAAGAGGAAAAATAATTGTGGGTGAAAATGGCCCAAAATCACATCCTCAGCTGATGTAAATCTGCCTAGTGCTAATGAAGTGTGCAGGGTTACATCAGCTGAGGGATTAATCCAGGTCTCACACTGAACACAAACTGAAAGCTGAGAAATGCCAAATGCCATCACGATATGAACGCACTGAGAAAATAAAAAGGTAAACTGAAATAATGAGGGAAATCAAGGCTCCACATTAAACAAGGCCCCATCACACACTCATTGAAATCCAAGCCAAATAATAGATTCCAACACAGCTTGTTAGGAGCACAACAATTTTCCAAACCTTTACATTCACATTTTACTGGACAATGTATGGCCTGAGTCTCTATTTAGCCATTATTACATTTTGCAGACGTCATTTTGACACATTTTTGAACAGGCTGGAAGCCCTTGTTTATTCAGCTTTCCCCTTGGGCACTTCAAGAAGTTATTCTCCTGTAATTCCAGTTCTGCTTTGCCTGGGTACACCTTTAACAGTCATAGTTTTGTTATTAACTCAATGGCTGATGGACAGAGGTGACTGGATTTTGAAACCTTGCCATTAAAGCCTCTCCATCAAAACAGTGGTGACATAAAAGTCCATATAAGGGAAAAGAGAAAAAAAGGGTAAAGAGGAAAAAAAGACTTTTCAAGCAGGGTGGGAAAAAAATTTGCTCAGACCTTCAAAACTAACTTCTTGCCAAAACAACGAAAAAAAAGTTGTAAGTAGGTTATCAAAAAATCCATCGATTGTCGTGTTCCTGTGTAAGCCATACATTTTCTCTCCTTGGAACTTCTTTGTGCCTGTATAACAGTGATAGGCCATCAAAGAGCATTTGACTTCCATACACCTAAGTCAGATTAGAATTCCTGGTGTTCAAAGCATTGATAGTCATCCAGAGGACCCACTGTCATCAAAAATAGCTCAAATAGACTTTACCATACAAGCACAAAGTCTGGACTAGAAGAAGACTAAATAATAAAGCATCATTTAGGGCTATAAGAGTTGAACTAATTTCAGTAAGTGTACACTAGGGAAAAGTCTTGTTGAAGACAAAACCAAGAACATAACATAACAAAAATGGCCATATCATGTGAAACCAAAGATCTAACCCTGTCTTCAGCACAGTTCAACAATAAGTGCCAAGCATAAGATATGAGCACAGGAGCAGGAAAAGCAGAGACCTATATTTTTAGCAGACTGTTTCTATGCTTCTACAAGGACCTCCCTAGCTGGAACTGAGGTCTTTGCATTAAATAATCTCAGAAGGACTTCTCTTTGATCAGCTTGTGCATCCACCATCTGCAAGGTCCTGTGGAGGAGACTCCCATAGTTTAGCCATGTGTTGTAAGACTAACCGTTTCTTTTTTTCCTATGGTTGGGACTAACTCATTGTATTTTATACACTCTACTTCTTTTATTGGAAAAAAAGAAATAAAAAATATTCCCTATTTTCCTTCCCCAAGAAGGGAGAAGTAACCTCTGTTATGTCATCTCTTTTGAAGGGTGAACAGTTTTGTTCTGTTACTTATTCCTTGTACAGAAACTGTTCCTGCATCTTCTATTTTCTTTTTCCAGTTCTACCATACCTTCTTTGAAGTGAGGAAAACCAGAACTGCACAAAATATTCAAAGTGTGGGAGTCAGATTGGTTCAAGGCCAGATTGATGGGGACCTGAACAACATGATCTAGTGAGTGGAATCCCTGCCCATGACAGGGGGGCTAGATTATCTTTGAGGTTCCTTCTGACCCAAATCATTCTATGATTCTATTATATGACTGTGGATTTATTAAGAGACAAATTGATGTATTCTAGTTTGTTGTCTATTCCTTTCTTAGTAGGTACCAAAACCTAAACTACTTTTTGACTTCTCTGAAGCTTTGATTGAATGTTTCCATCCAAATACAGCTCAAAGTTCTATATTCTTGAGTAATGAAATAGCAGTCTCAAGGTGGAAAATAAATATAAATTCTCAACAGATCTTGAGACCCAGACATTAATGCAGCTCTGAATTTCTCAGAGGAACCATCTCTGCCTCCAGAGACAGAAAACAAAAATCCCGAATCCAAAGTTCAACAAATTAGTGACCAAATGAAAGATTGGAGAGTTCCAGATCTTCGTTTAAAGACTCTGTCAATATTCAAAGAATATTATTGCTGTCCTCTTGTAAGCTAAGACACAGTATTAATAGTCACCTATTGCCTGCCAAGATATGTATTTCCCCTCAAAAACATATAAGAAGCAATTGCCTGAAGTTTCAGAGTGTACAACTTGCATTTTACCTATATTTGTAATCCCCTCTGAGCAAATCAGAGAGAGAAGCTTCTGACTGACTTTCTCCCACAGGAAGATTCCAGCTTCCAGAAAGAATCATTAGAGCATATAGACCTATGCTACAAACTCTGGACTCAGTTCTCAATCACACTAGGTCCTCTTTGATATATATCTGTAAGAAGAACTTGGAATGGGTGCAAACCTAAAGGCATATTTTCCTTTCAGACTGAAGACTGTGCAAGGCCAAACTTAGGAGCATCTAAAACAGGGCATTTTAATGCTTTTTGGTTTTTTATGAACTATATAGCAATACTCATAAAACACTTTGATTTTATGTGTCATCAAACCCATTCAGAAGTAGGTGTAAATTTTCTCTTACAACTGCTTAAAGAGAATAGGGAGAAACTTTCTCCTTACATTATGATATATTTTAGTCTAAAATTGGTCAAGTTTTGCTGGCTGAAGCGGAATAAGCTTATAAGTGGAACTATCCTGGATAGTGCATAGTCATTTTGATATCAAGGCAGAAAGATACAGATGGCAAAGGACCCCAAAACACGAATTAAAAGGGCTAAGATCAGAAGTAGGCTTCACATGGCCAAATGAAATAGTTTACAGCAGAGGTATCTACAGCTCATCTAGAGAGTGTCTAGACTTCCCAGTAAATCAATGAAGAGAAGAGAATTAGGCACTTCCAGGCTGCAATTCATAGCATCATTCTAAACAGGGAATCTAAAATTAGTGATATGAATCATGCTTTATATATTAATATTTTTTCTCCAGTCTATATAAAGAACCTGAGAGTGATGAGCTCAGATGAGGACCTCTACACAGGAAATATTTCAAGTTATCTGAGGTAATTCCAGTTCCTCTTTCTTTGTTAACTTAAAATATTTTAGATCGGCAGTATCCTGATTAAAGGAGTAACATGAATAAAATATTCATGACAGACAGTGTGATGGTATCTAAGTCACTGGAATTGTTGTCACTGACTTTAAAGAAACACAGGTTTTACCTGGGATGGAGCCTCTCCCTCCTCAGTGTAGCTGACTAAATGTTAAGCAAAACTAGTTTTCAAGATCCATATGAAATCTATGGAGAGGCACAACTCTGATTTTAGTCATTCTGTACTGAAAAGCTGTCAAAGGAATGTAGGATAAATGCACAACTTCTAGACCCCATCTCTCCCACAAGTTACAGCAGGAATTCAGAGAATTAGTTTATATCAGATTCCTTATTTTTAAAAAGCTAAAATTAATTGTGATGAATCCGTAGCTAGTCTATTTTTTCACTGCATTTCTTTCAGAAAAATGGAATTGTACGATCATATAATGGCCATGGAAGAGGCCTTACAGATCATCTAATACCAACTCCTCTGCCATGGGCAGGGACACCTTTTATTACACCATGTTGCTCCAAGCCCCATCCAACCTGGCCTTGAACACTTCCAAGGATGGGACAGCCACAACTTCCCTGGGCAACTTGTTTCAGTGCCTCATCACCCTCAGAGTAAAGAATCTTTTCCTAATACCCCATCTAAACTTACTCTCTTTCAATTTGAAGACGTTATCCCTTGTCCTGTCACTACATGCTCTTGTAATGGGAAAATATTTCTCTTTTTGCATTGACTTAAAGTGTTTAAAACTGAAACAGGAAGTCTCTATAACTGCTAATTTATGCCATGTTTCCCACTGGGCTAGAATGTCACCCACCAAAGACACTCTCTCGTTTCAAGTGACCTTTAAAATTCTTTGTCATAAATAACATCCCATCTCAGTGCAGAGCTGGGTTCAGAAAGCTTGATTAGACATGTGCACCTCTACAAATCACTTCCCCTTCTTCCCTAAGTCATGAATGCATTTAAAGAGATCTACTTCCTAAACAAGTAATCCCAATCTGTAAGATATGTCTTCTCTTTCTATT
The DNA here is from genome assembly GCA_013396755.1 of Sclerurus mexicanus. NCBI lineage: Eukaryota > Metazoa > Chordata > Aves > Passeriformes > Furnariidae > Sclerurus > Sclerurus mexicanus. Next base: position 1,297,445 of record VWZF01002690.1, read on the forward strand.
TTTTTCCCTGTTTTTTATTTTTTTCCCTTTGTAAGGAGCCAAACCTGGAGGGGAACATACACTGCATATAAAATTTAGTCATTTTGTTTTCTCCCCTCACAAGTAATATATTCATCAAGGCACTTTTCCCCCATTGTCATCCTCTTTCACTGTCTCTTAAAGGTCAATATTTTCACCAATACTTAAAATATTTTCTTCCACTAAATTCAGTAACAAAACTTAAGTTCTCTCAAGACTTCTTGGACATTATGAAACTTTTTATTATTTTTATATTATGAATATATTTCATTTTCTTTTCTGATGTATTTCAAGATAAATTTCAAGATTTAGTGCAGGGAGGAAAGGGAGCAGTATCACTGTAAGAGTGCAGGTTTTACTGAAAAAATGTGGGTTTGTTATTTTTTTTCTCATTAGGAAAACTTGTCAGCCCTTCCTAAAGACTGTTAATCTACATTCTTAGGAAATATTTTAGGGAGCACTAATTTCATTTCTTTAATCTCCCTACAAGAAAATTAATGTCTAAGTAAAAAGAAATCAAATATTTCAATAAGTGGCAATATATAAATGGTGAGTGAATTTAGCTCCACAATTCCATGAGAAGGTTGTGGCATCAATCCAGAAAGTTCTGTATGCAGGGTTCATTTTCAGCCTCACCACAGACATTTTTGCACCCATATATATCCTGCCTGCCCTCTTGTAAAATGAGGATAAAATGCAATTTAGTGCTTGGAACCTGAAGATAGCAGCTTCTTTCAAGCATTCTGGTGATGAGAAGCATGTGACTGTCTTAGATTTGAGTTATTCAATGATCTTCCGCTGAAATTTTCTTCTGATGGAAGATGCATGTTTTGCTAACTTTGAAACGTCACAACTTCCTTGGGCAGCAAGATTCCAGGTTTCTTCCATCTGTCTGTTCTAGACAGATGTCAACCTATACTTTGGGCCATTGTTCCCTTTTTGGGTATTTCTAACAAATCAGTTACACAGTTTTAATCAATCTATGAGACACAAATAATTTCTCAACAGGCTTAAACACAGCAAACACTGTTTTTACAGGTCCCTATCTAAGACAGCTGGTTTCTCTACCACTTTTGGTTAGGAGTCATCTTTTAGTTAAGATTATCCATAACAGACCCTCTTATAGATGGGATGACCAGCGGTATCAAAAATCCTTTCAATAGATCAATCCTTTCAACAGACAGAGAATTAGAGCAACATTGTACTTTCCCAGGTTTGTAGGTGTAAGCAATTGTAATGTTATCACTAAGTGGGCACTGAGGAAAGTGGTGGAAACACTTCCTTTGGGCTGATCCCAGGGAGTCTCCAGGGCAATGCAAGCAGCTGATTCTCCCTGAATCTTTCTGTGCTCCAAATAAAGACTGAAGCATCCCAGCAAAGCAGGTCCCCATTAAAATCACAAGACCACCTCCACAGTCCCTACAGACTGGAAACATGTTGGGTCAAATGTTCTCATTGGCCTCATTTTATTGCAGTCAGCGGAGTAAAGCCAAAATGAGAATTTGGCCTAGGAACTGAAGCATATGGCATTGTTCTATTACACTTGCACAAATCACTGGATATTATTACTAAGAACATACTGGGCCCTTATTTGAGTGCTGGAGGAGAAGTGGTTTGAGCACAGGGCTACGAGCCAAGAATTCCTGAGTTCAGTGCTGGGGTCTATCAAATAAGCCATGCTATTGCTGTTTCCTTGTGTGTGAAATACAGGGGCAGGAGGACAAGGGTATCCACATTATTCACAACATTAATTTTGGCCTAGAAGAACCATCATCCTCGATGTTTTCCATAGTCTTTGGAGAAAGACAGGCTCCACCATAGCAGGCCTCAGCAAATTACCAGGTGTTGATATACCCCTAGTGATCAAAAGACAGGATCCCATGAAGGAACATATTTGTCCTATCTGGCTAACTTTGAAAACTGATAGCATTCATGTTCAAAGAGCCAGAAGGGCAGGATTTATATACCAGCACATTTCCACCTTAGCTTAAAGCTAGAATTGCTGTAAGAATGTGTAGGTGATCTTGCTAGCAGAGTGGGTATGAAAGTTCATTTGAAATTTGTACAGCTCTTGAAAGACTGGAGACATTACTTAATGTCAGAATTACTGTAGCCACACGTAGGATATTCATAGAGGTCACGTAGGATAGTCAGTGATGTAACACTAGCCAATGTATTCAAGAGGTTTCCAAGTGCTTAAGGCCAGACAGAACCACTAGAAGGGCTTGTGGAATCTAATTTCTTGCATCTTTCTCAATTTTTTACAGTTGCCCATAATTAAGGCAAACAGATTCCAGCCTAGAGGGCCAAACGATGCTGTGGGTTACATTTCATGCAACCAGCCAGTGAATGTCATGTTTGACTCACAGGCTGGATTCCCCATCACTCCCAGTATCTGACATGGCAAAATTCAGAGATGGCAAAGGAAGCAGCTGAAATTTCCAGCCTCAGACACCTGCATAGCCCCTGCCCCAGCAGAACCTGCAGCAGCTCCAAACTGATGTGGGTGGAATAGTAAATAGCAGGAGAGAAGGGGGTGAGGCAGCATCTGCTGAACTTGAGAGTGTTTTATTTGAGCAGGCCTGGACACCTACCCAAGGAGTCTTACAGGAATAAGCTAAAGAACTTTTTGAAGTACCGGTGTTATTTTTTAGGAAGGCTGGGAAAACTCCAATGGCTCAGAGAGCTGCAAATGTAGTTCTAACATCCTTTAGAAGATCTTGTATTTTTCTACACAAGACTTTCAGAAATTTTCTGGCAGAGGCTCAAAGGCTCATTTATCCAGGTGTCAGGGGGATAGTCATGTTCTGTGAAGCACCCCCTCCCCACCCCCACCAAAAAATCCTCTTTCTTTATTTGTCATATGTAGTGCAAAATTTTGTTCTTTGTCCTAAACATGCTATCATCTTTTAAAGGTGACCACAAGGTAAAGAATCAATTTTCAGGGTTTCTGTTAGCTGTCTTAAATAGTCACGAAGGATCCAAATCTCCACCCTTTCCCTCCTTCACTTAAGATGAATCTGAGAAGTTGTCTTCTGAAAATATGTTACTCAAAAAAAACTAATCTAGATGTAGACAGCTCATCCACAGACCAGTCAAGTCAGGTGCCAGGACAGCCACAGCTCTGCCTTGCTGGCGTGTCCCCAGGTGTCCTCTCCTGCTCTTCACGGCATGTTACCTGGAGACAATTCCCCAGCTATTGAGATGAATAATAGAAACAACACTCCATGCAAAGTCTGAGAAGGGATGTGCTGACACACAGCAAAGAAAACATTTGGGCACATTTTAGCAAGCCCTTTTGCATTCAGCAACCTGGACACTGATGGTGTGGGCCAAACATGCCCAATGAACACTGCAGATGATGGTTCTCTGGTGTTGACGCCTCATTCAGTTTATTACATGAGAATCATAGACTCATTTAGCTTGGAAAAGATCTCTAAGGTCATCAAGCCCAACATTTAATCCAGCACTGCCAGGTCCAACACTAAACAATGTTACCAGGTACATGTTTTTTGAACAATTCCAGGGCTGGTGACTTCACCACCTCCCTGGGCAGGAGCCTGTTCCAATGCTTGATCACCCTTTCAAGGAAGAAGGTTTTCCTAATATCCAATCCAAACCTCCCCTGGTGCAACTTGAGGCTGTACCTTTCTCCATGCAGTGTGTAAGGATAACATTAGGGAAAACAAAGAGGAGCACCAGGTCTATAACCATCCAGGGATCCTATCCTATTTATCTCACCTCTGCCTTTCCACTTGAGGGTTTAGACCTGTTCAGAGTGAGGTACTGGCTACTGGACCAGCCATGAGGGCAGCACAGGGCAGGTCAGGAGCAGAAACAACAGCAACCTGAAACACCAGCTGGTTTCATTATAAGATACAGGCTCACTTTCATCCTGGGAGAAAATTCACTTTGCCCTTAACTCAAACCACACACACCTGGCAAGCTCCCAGCTGGTCTTCACCCGGATACCCCCAGCTCCCACACTATGCCTTACTAGGCAGTTTCGCTGCTGCAAACTATCTGATAAGCCTTCCTGATCTTCCCACATGTTCATGAGCAGCTTCTGGTCCAACAGGCAGCTGCTGATGTGCTCCATCTGCCCTCCACGGCTCTCTGCCTGCTCCAAGGAGTACCTGCAACCAGCGAGCAGAGTCTGGAGCACCTGGGGCTGGGGAGGTCTCCTTAGGGCATTTCTTTTGTTAGTCCTAGACCACCCTGTCCTCCCCGTGGGTAACACCCTCCAGCTAAACCTCCTCAGTCTCCCGTGGTTCTTCTACAGTTTTGTCATATCTGCACATTCGAGGGGCTTAGGAAATTCAGACCTTTGGGTTCTGGTTTTTCTCAGAGGTGAGTGAGTCGCAGCATCCCCACCCAGGAGCATGGCAGCACAGTGACCTTCCCACTGCTGTCTGCATGTGCCTGAGAAAGCATCTCCCTCACAGCCCACACTGTTCCCCACTCCTCACCCCACGCTCACTCCGAGTCCAGGTGAAATCCCAGTTGGAGCCAACAGGAACATTGCCTGAGCAAGGGCTACAGGGCTTGATTAATTATTTGTTAATTGCTGCGGAAGGCACTGGGGTGACAGATAACTACCCGTAAGTGGGATGCAAGTTGCATTTTTTCTCCTAGTCTTCCACGGCTTTGTGAGACAGCTCGGGTGCCCCAGATGTCAGCCTAGCCTCCAACAATGGGATTTGTGAGATCCCTTTGTTTTCTAAATTCCCTTAAGTGGAAATATGTTTTCTAACAGCACAGAAACTCTCCCCAAGGCTTCTGTTGTACCAGGTTAATCAACCATACATGACAGCAGAATTAGAGGTGCTAGTATTTTATGTTCTGCATCTAAAGTATGTTTCTTCGTGTGTACTTAACAGGCTTTAATTTTATAAAACATTGCGCAACAAGGCACCTTGGGGAAGAGCAATTAACTCAGATTATGTTTTCGTTTCAGTGAATACCAAATGAGAAACTCAAATACTGATTTATGTAGCCACAAAGTCAAATCATGCTCCTTAATACTGCCTGATTTTTCAATGTGGCTGTCTTTGGTCACAGCTAACCTTTTTAGTCCTGACATGCAATTAAGAAGTTGCTCAAACTGAACTCTCCCTTAAAAATATATCAAGATATTTTATAATCACAATACACAGACAACCATTCCTGTTTGAAGTTAATTATGAGACTCCTATCATCTTCAGTGAGAGCGGGAATAAACCTACTGAGGACATTTTGGTATAATTTTCCTGTTGATGACTATCACAGCCAGTTTATGTTAATTATGGATGGGGATAGGCACTGCAAAACAGTTTGAAGGATGAAGGTACTAATTTAGGATCCAATCTAGCTCTCATTAAAGTCAATGGAAAGATTCCTATTGACTCCAATGGAAGCTGGTTCAAGCCCATAAAGACCGAATGAGCTCATGTGAACCTTCTTATCCAATTTCTCACTACAGAAAAGAAGTGATGCATCAGCACCTGAACCACTATTCATGCAGAGGGCTTAATTTGGTCACCTTGAGTCACACACAGCAACTCCTTAATGTACCAGTCATTCCCTTGGGATCAAGAGGTCTGTGGACAGCATGTAGTGATTTGGACTGATTCAGGATCCTGCTGTCTAAAGGATTTTTCATTTGGAAATGCTCTTCTCTGGGTTCCAACAAGGGATGAGATGGAAAGGGGAAAGGGGAAAGGGAAGGGAAGGAAAGGGAAGGGATCCTATGGCACAGATTTTATTTTTACTCACATGATCCATAATATACAACCATCATAAAGAAAAATGTATGGATGTGGTTATTTTTTCCCTACACAAGAAAAATAATTGATTCTTTTTGGCCCAATTGGTAGGAAAATGTCATTTGGTGTAAATGAGTTTGTCATTACTGCTTATTAAAGATAGGATTCTTTTAGACACAAAGATATTTAGTCGGTTAAAAGTTCTTGAAAATTGAAATGTGATTCCATCAAACAGAAGTAGAGATATATTTTCACAGCATTTTCCAGGGTACTTAATTCTTATGTATGTCCTTCTCTGACAGATAGCTCTTTAATAATGACACCCTATTACCTGTGTTCACTACTCTAGGTTGGTGGTTTTTTTCCCTTTTGCCTACCTCACTCATTAACAAATGTTTTACTACTTTTAGTCAGCATGCCAGTGTCAGCACAGCCATGGAAAGGAAGCTGGATTCCCATCTGCCTGCTGTCCTTTCAGAGGAATCATTAACTAATTTCCAGTTGCAAATTTCTCTCTACTAATAATGTTCCAGCCACAAGGAAATGGGATTGAATTTTTGACTCCAGCCTGAATCTCTGAGAATAATACTGGTGTAGGGGCAAAAAAAAAAAAGGCACAGTTTTGATACCATGGAGTTTTTATGTCTTCTTTGAAATATAAAAGGATGGCTCTGATTTAGGCTCTTTCAGGGCGGACCTGATATTTGAGAACAAAATGAAGAATTTGTTGGGTATTCCCACTCCAGTCTTCCAGGTGCAAAAAAAAAAGAAGCTGCTATATCATGAATACTTACTTCTCTGCGACAGGATATTAACTGTCAGCCAACCAGCCCATCAGATAGCTTGGCTTGCCTTCTCTGGGCCAGGAATTAAGATTCCTATGGCCCTTAGTCAGCATTGCTACCAGGGAAGGCAGAGAGAGCCCTCCCCACTCGCCAAGGCAGCAGCAGTGCTGGTGAGCTCGTCTCTGACAGAAGTCACTCTTTGCATATCTTCCACCCATCAGTCTGGGAATTAAGAGATAAGGAGCATTTCCGTACATAAATAACTCCTGAGCTGTCTTTGAAAATAGAGCTCGGCATTTTTCAGCTTACCACTGGCGATGGCATTCCTGCTTGTGCAAGACTAGCTCATCATAGCCCTGACTCAACCTTACAAGAAACACCATGAAGGCCACCCCAGACCCTTGTGCTGCCAGGGTGACTAGAACCCTGGGGCAGAAACCCGCCCTGCTCCTCCCTCTCCCAGGAAAATGCAGGAAAGTCTGCATTTTCTGCCTTGCCCAGGGGGCTGGGGCTGCTCCCTGAGGATGAATGATTCCGCCTGTGGGATCAGTTCCAGATCTGCCCATGCTGGTTGAAAAAAATCTCCATTCCCATCCAGCAGATCAGGGTTTCCCCTGTCCCATGAGTGCTTCCTTCTTGCATTGGTTGACTGCAAACTCTCTCGTCCACTCCAGCCTGGATAACACTTGCTATTTAAGTTGCCTACACCAAATTCACTCAGGAAGATCCTATATAGATGGTCTGGCCAGCAGGTCATACAGAGTTGTCACCAAAGTGAACAGGACAGAGAAATGGTAGCCTGTTGTCCCCTTGCAGCTGCCTGCACCTGTGATGATCCCCCTGGGATGTTGGGGGAACACTGGGATGCTCCCTGGAGTCAGGAAGGGACGACTGAAGGGAGCAGCACCAGGCACTGTCATTTGCAGCCTTGAGTGTGCAGTGGTCACACTGGGGCAGCCAAAAGCAGACTCATGCTGGAACTGTAAGGGGACTTTTTAGCACAGGGGTTGCAAAATGCCTTCCCATAGCCCTCCCACAAATCCCCTCTCCTTCCCCTGCTGCACATCCCCAGATCCCAGCTTTTCTGGGTGGAGAAAAACATAAGCAGAGGAAGGATTCAGGCATATTTTCATTCAGTGAGCATATCCTGCTGCATGTGGAAAAACATCTTGTAGTTAGAGCACCATTCCACCTTCTCCTTATCACAGCCCTGTGGCATTTGCACAGAGAACCAGCAAGGGAAACCAGAGAAAAGGACCTAATCTGCAATCCTGCAAACTGGCTGAGGACAACAGCCAGAGAAACACAGCTATCTTATCTCTCTTTGATTTCCCCTTGGCTGTTTCCAGGATGTCACTCTTAAAGTAGCTGTTACCCCCAAAACTGCTGAAGGTCGTGTTCTGATCTCCCTTGTTTCACATCTACACCCAGCTCTGCTGGCTGCAAGGCAGATGGTCTCATATCGTGATGAGATGAGAACGGCATACCAAAACCCCTCACATCCCTGGCCAGTCCTTTCCACTACTTTGTTTCCACAATTCCCTCCATGTAGACCAGGTTTTTTTAAATCCCTGGAAAGATGCAATAACTTCTCTTGGTTTTTTTATCCCCTGTTGTGGCCTCTGGGCAAATGTGGGCTCTTCAGCTGCATCACACCCTCCAGGCATTCCACCAACTCATACTGGCCAAGGTTTTTCTTCTCATTGCTGTGGTCTTCATTCTCTGAAACCTACAGGTCTTACCATGTCATCACTGGCTTTACCTTGCATAAAGGAGTTGCAGAAAAATTAAATGCTTTCTCTGCTTTTTCTCTGTCTCCTCTCAAGCCTCACTGAGCTACTCCAGGGTATTGGTTTTCAGTCCTCTCCCCTTTCCAGTCCATTCTGAATAGAAAGTCCAACATGTATTATAGAACCATAGAATAATAGAATCATTAAAGTTGGAAAAGGTCTCTAAGCTCATCAAGTCCCAAGTAGCACAGGCAAGTACTGTGAAGTCCACGACTAAACCATATCCTTAAGTGCCACACCTACATGTTTTTTGAACACTTCCAGCATTGGTAATTCCACACTCCCCTGGACAGCCCATTCTAGCGCTTGACAACCTTTCAGTGAAGAAATTTTTCCTTATATCCAATCTAAACCTCCCCTGGCACAGCTTGAGACCATTTCTTCTTGTCCTATTCCTTGTTATTCAAGACACCAACCCCCACTTGGCTACACATGGCTACCTCTTTTCAGGTCACTGTAGGAGCAAGAAGGTCTTTCCTGAGCCTCCTTTTCTCCAAGCAATAAACTTCTTGATATGTGCAGAACCTTTTCTACTGCCTCCTGCAGAAGTAGAACCAGACCCTTGAGGATCCACTGGCAGCTTTCATTGAAGCTTTCTTCAATAGTGATTTAAAAACTGCTGAAAACATCCACATTCATAAAAAACCAGAGCTTGTCTCAGGGTAACATACTGGGGCAAAGACAGATAATTGACCTTAAGCACAGTAGAAATCTTATAAAATACACTCCTGTTTAAAGAAATCCCAAGTAACATCCTTACTTTGGGAAATATCAACCTTCCTGTGCTCCTATGCTACTCCCAAGGAGAAATATTGTTTCCCATTTAAAGAGGACACGATTTCCTCCCTGCCTCACCCTCACTCAGCCACATTTTCCCATGCCCTCTGTTATTTTTTCTTGAGTATGAAGCATGTTGATAGAGAAGCACTCTAACTAACCCAGGTGCATCCCATTCAGTTTCCATGTCCTAAGAGACACCTAACTTAGGAACAAGAGAGGGAGTTCCTGCTGGAGGATGGTTTAAATCTTAGTTTTATTGTTTTAAGTGACTCTTTCTATCCATTGACAATGAACAGATCACAAGATAAGTACCAGCTCAGTGGATACTTTGTTTTCATGACTGAAGGCACTCTGACACCATGATGAGTTTATGTTCCATCTTTTGACTTTGCTGAGCAAGGAAAATTTCCAGTTCTATTCCAAACCAAAAATTATATCAATTACCACTTTCTGTAGAACAGGCAGAATAAAGAGTCAGGGTGCAAAATGCAGAGGCATTTATAATCTGAATTTAGATTGCACTTCTACCACTTGAAGCTAGGATCAGTACTCTTCCATCCCTCCCACCCAGCTCTCTAAAATGCCATTGACTTCCATGAGTATTTCCAGTTGCAACTGAGGCATATTTTGGGAAAGTACTATTTGCCAAAGAAAAAGAAAAAAAATGAGAGAGAAACAAAAATGATTGCTTCCAAAGTACTCCAGTAGGATATTCCCTTTCTTTCATGTAACACTCCTTGTCACAGATTTTGTTCCCCACAACTTCCATTACATGGTACCAGGCATTCCCAGCATAGCTGAGGAACTGGACTTGGCCATGGAGGCAAAGCTATAACTATAGCATGTTCCCAGCAAAGAACAGAAACCAACACTTAGGCTTTAAAGCAATCTTGTCAGAGAGGCAGATCAAATAATGATGGCTAACACAGCAACATCTCTGCCCACAAGAGACACAACACACAGTGAGTGTTTGTGAAAAGATCTCCCACTGACTCCCAGAGATATGGATCATCACAGCCAGAGCATGGGTGGGGTGAGAAGGACAAGCCACATGAGGGCAAATATGTACAAACATGCTATCTATCTCTTAATACCACCAACAACTAGGATAAAAGAGCTGGGATCATGAAGTGAGGAGGAGGATGAGGCTGAAAAAGCCTGGTGAGAAAGATGGAAAATTAGGGACACAGCCAAGATGATTGATAATGCTTTTCACTGTTTTGGCTGTAAGACTCCAGCCTGTATTCAGCCTTTCTGTTGTTTCACAGTTCCTGAAGGATTTGGATAGGAGAGCTTTCCTTGCATTTTCTGTCTTTCAGACCACACCAAGAGCACAGGTGCGCACACACACACACATCTCCTGCCCATCACGCCCCAGTGTGGAAAGAGCAAACATTTCAAAACCACAGGCAGGGTGGGAGAGATACCACAGGTCAATCAGCCAGGGAAACAGGCTGTAATGGAGAGGTTAGATCATGAGTGGTGTGACAGAGTGTGCTGGGCAATGAGAAGGATTTTCATAACTTCCCCAGAAAGAATTTTGACATCTTCAACTGCAGAATATTAATGGCAACAGCATACATTTTCCCACCAAGGTGCAGTGATCCAGTTTTCTTGGGTTATTTCTCTCTATAGCCACAAATAAAAAGGCCCTGGAGGAGGATCTCACTGTGGACTTCTTCAGAGGGTTATGTCTAGCGCTGCTCCTAATGAATCACTGCCAATCACTGCCAGTAAATTTGATAGTGGAGTTCAACCAACACTGAGCACTTTGGAAAATCCCAGCCCAGAACAGTCTCAGGTATAAGGGATGGGCTGAGAGCAGATCAGGTGACTCCTCCTGAGAGTTCATCCATGACATTGGGAGATATCACTGAATACTCTGCTGTAGGAAATCAGGTCATCTGTCATATTTTTTCACATAATTGTGAACATCAATTGCACCCACATGCCATCAGCATATTCACTGCATGGTGTTGAGCAATATCTCAGCAAAAGTCTGATGTTTCTGCTGTAGATTATGATTGGAAAAGTTTTGACAATTTTTATGGCAACAAATATAATATTACACATTCAAATTCTTGAAAGTCCTCAAGGTCAAGAAATCTCCATGGAGAAGAGAACTAAAGACTTTTTGCTATTTTTATCCATTTCTAAATAGGGATGCAGAATCCTAAATTTAAGTCCCCACTTGAAAACAAAATTCCTGATTCAAGTGGTTTCACAAACACATTCGCATAAGAAGCCCAGGGGAAAAAAAAAAAGAAGTAATGCAGACCCACACTGGAAGCAGGGGATGGCCATTCCACGCCTTTGTTTTGCAATCTTTACTTGTGGCTAAAAGCAAAGCCAATTAAAGTAAACAGGAATCTGAAATCTTTGTTGACACCAAGGCCTTGGAACAATAATTTCAGGCAAAACTTTACACTGAATCAACATCTCAAGGCCTGTTTTCAGTGGGAATGAAAAAAAAATAATTAAAAAAATAAATTAAAAAAAAAAATAAGAGGGGTGTTCTTAATCAGCATGGCCAACCAGATTCAGTAAAGCAAACATGAAAATGTGGTAGCTCAAGTCAGTCCCAGAAATAAATTCTGGATACAAAGCAGTTCCATCTCTATCTGGACTGTCTGTGAGGAAGTGATTGTCACAAGGCCATCCAAAAATCAAACTCTCGGTGGAGACTTCCAATACAAGCTGGAGTTCTCCATTTGAATCTACTTCTACTTCTGAACTGATTAAAGATAAGGGCATTTTGAGATCAGCTCTAACTAGTAATTCATGTTCAGCATCCAAGCCCCCTCTACACTTTAATCTGTTCCTTCTATCTTTAATCTAGTTAAAAACAAAGTTATTATGCCTATATGGCTTTTTTGTCTGAATTAACTAACTCGAGTAAGTCAATACAAGAGCAAGAAGCACTTCATGTAATCCTACCTCTGCTTTATCAAAGTATTTACATATGCTCTGTCTTTAAGCTCAGCTATGAGTGTATTTATGTGCTTTCAGGAACTGAGACATACGGTTTTAATGACATGAAATCAGAGACTTCTTCCTATCTGAAATAGCACCTCTACCTTCCCCTGAGCATTAGAGTTTAAACAGTAAATGACTTTGATCTCAGCTACCCTTTATTTTGGTTGTGGAGTTGCAAAATGAAAACCCACATGACAAAGCTATGCCAAACAAATTAACACACTGCTTTACTCGTCTCTGCTGAACCCCCAGCCTGTGAATATTAGACTGAGATTTAGAGTAGCCTAAGTTGTACTGAAAGTTAAAATACATTACATGAAATAGAATATCACACACCTAGGTCTAGCAGAACTCTTCTTTGGTGTTTTGGTCCTTTATGGGGACATGAAGGGAGAAGAGGATGTGGGAGATATCTGAGAGTGTTTTCCAAAAAGGAAGTTGGAGGAAAAGATCTGATGTTCTTTTCACATTCAGTACTACCCAAAGTAAAATATAGCAGAGACTCATGTTCAGAAGAAGCAGCAAAGTCAACCATGGAGGTGAAAATCATAGAAAAGATGTATGAATCTGTGTTGAGTAGGTCTCCCTCTGACTTTGTTTCTAAGCAAGTTATCTTCTCTGTAGCAAACTGGAGCAAGCCATGCTTCACTCCAGTCTCCAACCCTGATGCACAGCCCGGGCTAGGGCATTTCAAGTATAAGTTTTGCCAAGTATGTCAGGCATCTGATAGATATGAACTATGCTGTGTACAAGCCGGAAGGTGGGTTGGAGGTTGGTCTTCAGCACAGCATGTTCCATGGCACTAGCAATTTTCTATTGACTGTATACAGTGAACAAGGCCACCTCAACCACATCCATGGCTTCCTCCCATTCCCATCATCTCTCTCTGACTGACAGTGGACCAATGTTGACACATTGCTGAAAAAAACCACCAAGTTTTAGGTTTTGTTGGGGTCTTTTTATTATTTTGTTTTGGGTTTTTTGTTTGTTTGTTTTCTTTTTTTAGCCAGCTGAGTTTATGGCCAGATCAATTCCCTGATCTGTATCACCTGCATCACCTGTATCACCATGCAGACCCATGAACATTAGTGCAAGCACAAAGGGAATGAGTGGCTGTAGGGAAAATGGAACTCAAAGGACCCTTCCAGTAACTCTTTCCAGCAGCCTTTTCAAGAGCTATGCCAGATTAAAGCAATGACTTAATCACTGCATTAAACAGTCAGCTTTTACTCAGGCAAATTTTCCATTATCAAAGGACCGTTTATGTTAGTGGGAAAAATCCCTGTTCTCAAAGGACTCTGGAAGTGCAGCGACAAGAGCAGTGCAAGTATTTATAGGAGTTATCCCAGAATCTGGTTTGTACTGAAAAACATGATCAATTTCATCTTGATTTAGATTTAAAGGCCCCAGAGCTGTCACCTGTGTCCCTGTTTGATGCACCATTCTCAGAGCAAAAAAATCTATCTTTCCCAGAAGGTTTTCCCAGGGCTGCTATGTACTTTGGCCTCATGGAGAAAAGAATCAGACCCAGAAAAATCTGTCACATGCTGCAAACCCTCTGAGCGTCATTCTCTAAAAGGCTCCCAGACCATCAAACAAGAGAAATGGGAAAGTGGCTTTTTCTTACACTCCCAGTGAAGTGTTTTGAGCCATCTCTGACAAGCTGTGTGTGTGTAATCTCAGGGCAAGCGTGTGTCATGGGACAAGAGGCTGTTTATGCCCCAGGACCATACACACTGAACCAAGAGGAAACCTCCCCACAACAGAGGCAGCTTTTTTGTGGAAACAACAAAACAAAAGGGAGTGCTGGGACTGGCTGCCCCCTCAATTGGAGGAGTGGAGGGTGTTGTTTCCAGCAATCCACCTGCGTGTTCATATCTGTCTCATTTGCATGTGTTTGTTTAAGCTTTTTAATTAGCAGAAGGCCAGATCCTGATTACATACACACGCGGGTACTACTCAATTGATCCCGACGCTGGCCCATCTTGCTGACCTTACAAACCATCTACCAACACCTTTCATTCAGCTGAGAGACAGAAGACACGTATCAGGCACATCAGAGAGTGAAGGGAGGGAGAGCAGAAGGAGTGGTTCACCGAGGAGATAACAACAAGCTCTCCTCCTTTTCTCTGCACCACTGTGGGATGGGATGGGGCTGGGCATGACCTGGCAAGTCCTGCTGATTTGCTTCATCCCACAGATTACCCAGCAGCCGGCATCAGTGCAGTCCCACTGCCGATCACATGATATCACCCAGCATAAATGCACTTCAATTGCTCAAGAGCCATATGCAGCCCAAGAGCCCCCATGGGTATAAAGTATCTCGCTTTCCCATGCAGCGAGATCAGAATCAGGCTCAGTATTGGGTTAGGGAGCGGCAATGGTTGTTCCATAATTAACTCTGAAACCGGGTTCTCATTAGACCTTGCTTTTCATAAACACCCTTCCCTCCACGCATGCCTAATTTCCTGCTACTCATCAGGGAGGTTAATGGGGACTGAAGTCAGTAGTAAAGCTCCCATGGGTTGCACTAAGGTAGATTCACACCCACATACGAAAAGGCAGTGAACTGGGTGCATCTCTGTAACTTATCTTCTGTTTTCCTAGATATATGCTCAGCACCTTGCAGTGTGAAGATCAGGCTGGGCTGCTGCTGCCAATGAATGTTAAATACGTGTCACAGTGACACTCTGAAAGAGCAGGATATTATATCACTCTCCACATTGTGTGAAGTGTTTACTCAGTGTCAGCTCTATTCAAAACTACTGTCACATCTCTTTCAGAATTTTTTTATTGTCGTTCACTGCTGTTGTTCCTTGGGCATATGCATGCTCCCTCATTTATTCATGGTGCCCTGTATCTGCAAAACAATAAATGTGGGCAGGTGTTGTGTCCCATACAGAGGAGACTTTTTCAGGATCAAGCCCATCTTATCTTGCTCCAAAATGGGAGTTTTGCCAAAGCGAAAAGGCCAGGAAGGACAGATGCAGCTAAAGCGGAGATGGGAGAGCGGGAGGAATGGGGGTAGGATGCAGAGTGGAGCTCCTTTTCAGGCAGATAACTCCAGTTCCAGTTTCTTTTTATGTGTGGGACTCGTGTCACCATTGAAGAGCAAGATGGGCACTTCATTTGTCAGCCCAGGTAAACTGGGAGTATCTTAGCCCCCTCAAGCAACAGGATGCTCTTCTCCCAGAGATGCCTGTCCCTCTTGTCTGCCTGGGGAAGGTCCTACAACCCATCTGGTTTGCCCCAGGTGTCTAATATGAAGAAGCTCAACATTAGGCAAGATGCATCCCACCCCTGGTTCCTGTTCCAGTGGCAGGGTTATACCCACAGGCAGGGAAGAGGCAGGAGGTGAGGGGATGACAGTTATGCTCCTAGTGCCTCTCCCCCTCCATCCCAGTCCTGCAAATCCACACCCTGTTTCATTTGCTCACCAAGGGGGAGATTAATATTTTTGAGACTCTTGAAAGTAATTAACCCTCCTCAGTCTGAGCAAGTTTTAGCTGAGTGATGGTTTCTAAGCTGATTTCCAGTCTAAGAACCAGCAAAAGGGGTTAACATGCAGTTCGAAAGCTCAGCACAAAGCAGGAATACACTGATGAATGGAGAGGGATATCAAAGGCCACATTTCCAAGTCCTTTGGTCATTCATCTCATGGCCCCAGAAGAGAAAAAGTCTTTGCCTCACTGCAGTCATCTACAATGTCTCTTCACTTGTTAGGTTTTGGGACTTCAGGCAATTCAATCTTTCACCTTCCTCATCTTTTGAGGAGCCGTTCTCCCTCTTCACCTCTGCTCTTCCCCATCTCAGCCCCTTTCCTCCCCTCCTCTATCTCCATTGGCCTGAAAACCAACCACAAAAATGTGAGGAAAGTTTCTGTACCTAGGTGGTCATGAACAGCACAGCCAAGAGGTTGCTTGGCTGTGGAGAGTAGAAAAGTAACTGGAGGGAGGCTTTGCCATTCCTTCTGCCAAAACAGCAAAAGGGGGAGTTCAAGAGGGAGCTCAAAGCAACAAAGTCCTCTGGCCTGTCTGGGCAGATGTCAGTGACTGGGGAAGGCATCAACCCAGTTGGGGATGTGACAGAGGCAAAAGTGCCCTTTTGGCCGACAGTACTGCCTGTCCAAAGTGTAGAAAAAATATGATCTCCTCACCAACATGATGTACTCAACAAGGACAGAGAGGAAGGAAAAACAGAGGCGAAATGACATGCCCTAGGCCATATGGACAGCAAGTGGCAGAGCCTAGCAAAGCTCCAGGAGCTGTTTTATAGTCAATCTAGTCTTCCTAACACCCTCTAGGTAATCAACTGGAGATTCCCCAGGATAGCTGTTCCTAAAGACCTCAGGGACTTCTCAGCTCAAAGCCCAGGCTCAGTATCTTAACCTGGGATGTTGCAGCAGCCATGAGCAGGTGTGTTTCTATTGGGCATAGTGAAATTTCTGTCTCCCAAGACATTCCCAAATTATTCAGTCAAGAAAGGATGGCAGAACTCTTCACACTTACAAGGAAATGACTGAAGTATTTAACTTTTGATGGGAACAATTGCTTGGCAAGAAGAGATTCACCCTTTTTTTTTTTTTTGAACCAGACAACTAAGGTGGTTCATTAGCTGTGCTCCATAGGTCAGCTCAGAACTTACTTTTTGGAAAACTGGTGGACTTGAGAACTAGTTCCAGCACGTATGTGAGGATTCCTTTGGACCAGGAATCTCCAGCTGGGGGGTAGCCCCATGGCCAGCTGTCTGCCACCCCCTGCCAGCTCTTGGCAGCCTTGGCAGGAAAACTTGCCATGAAATGCCACAATTTCCAGCCAACATCATACCCAAAGAGCCATCACAACTAGTCAGGGCAAGTCAGAGCAACCCTAAGGCTGCTTGATGGTGTGTTTGTTGAGTCCTTCCACAGTGCAGAGGCACAAGAAGACAGAGGGGTGGTTTAAAGCATCCCTGTACCAGGCTAACTCTGGACTATGGCACTATGGGGTGCACATACATGTATATGTAAGCACGTGTATCAATGTGAAATATGGTTGATATATGTGCACAAGTTCAGAGCCAACATTACAGCTTCAGGGGAGCCAATCCAACATTGTTACTCATCTAATTCCAAAGAGCAGTTATTCCTTTTAGTCAAAGTTTTATTTTTATTTTAAATGTGATGTGGTTACAAACTCATTCCCTCGTATAATTTTGCTTTCCAAGTTAATTACAAGATGTTCTAATTAATTATATTTAATGATTAACGTACAAACTCACAAGGAATGAACATAGCTTAGAGAACATTTGCTCTCAAAAGATATGTCTAGACTAGTTTGGTTTATCAGGAAAAGGTTGAAAAAATTAAAATGAGAGAGCCAGGGAGAGAGAGCAAAAATACACCATGTAAGAAAAAATAACAATAAAAAAAGAAACCAAATTATGTCCAAACAAGAGCATATTTTTCTTTGGAGTTCAAACGCCACCTTTAACCATCTCCCCACCCAGGATCTGATTACTTTTAATGGGACTGTGCTTGTGATTTAAGTTGTTGTTCATTTGTACAGTAATTAAGCTGAGTTGGGTTGGTGTCTATTACATCATGGTTTATATTATGAATTCACACTGCAATTATGTGCGTGTGTGCAAGGGTAAGTGAGCAGAAAAAGGACCTTCTAGTTAAGATCACAACCGATAACTCCAGCAGGCTGGGTTTAGCTAAGCTCTGCCACTCTTTTCTTCTCCAAACTCAACCATGTCACCTCCAGACACCCAAATGACACATACAGGAGTGGGGACTTTGCCTCCAGACAACCTACTAACACATACTCCAGAGTGAAATGCCCACAAGGAAGCAGGATCCTGAGGGGAGACTGTGGGGCTGATCCTTCACCCCTCAGGCTGGATGGCTGCTGACACCTGGGCACTCATCACTGAGCAGCCACGTGTCCAGCACAGCAGGACCATCATTTTAAACAGGGTCTGCATTGCCACAGGGATCAGGGATTATAACATGGTGCATCCATCCAGCAATAAGGAAGACACAAACATATCTATTACACAGACCTGTTTGCAATGCACACACACATCATATGTGCATGTATAATAGGCAGCAAATTTCCAGTGCAAGGACCTTAGGTTTTACGTAGGCATAAATTTGAGTGGATTAAGTCAAAACATGTTCCAAAGTCAGAATTTCAAAACTGCCTCTTTTTTTTTCCCCCTTTTCTGCTATTTTGTCCAATTCAGCAGATTTCCAATGGGCTGACAAATTCCCCTAAATGTTAATGCAAAGACGATTGCAGCAAAGATTTTCAAGCAGCATGTTCAGAGCTCCCCAGTTTGAAGCACATGGATGCTGTTTTGGGTTTAGTGCTTGCGGTGTCATGTTGCTTGGTGAGCTGTCTGGGGACAAGGACACCGCTCCATGAGGTGCTGCACAAACACAGGCTCCATTGTTCCTGTGGATGGCTGAGTGCTCGTGGCAAGGGATACAATTATGCCAGCTTTCATTTTGTGCTGTGAGAATGGGCCAGCATCATCTCCCCAGGGTTATTCTCACCAGCACCAGTGCTGAAGTCTCATTACTACCTTCCACTCAATATGGAACTGGAGGAGATTGGAGGGAGAAAAAAAAAATCTTGTTTCACCAAGTTACGACAGAGATGTCAAACACTTCTGACAGGAACCTGAAGGAAAACACCAGAACATCTTGTTCCTGCTAAAGAATTCACTTCCATTCCAGTATTAAATAACCTTGACTCGCTACCATAGTTGTTCACTTTCATGACTTTCATATTGTTGGGAGATCTGGGAAGTGGCTGCAAGTGGATTATGGTTGTACAAGAAAATAATGGAGGCAGAAAAGGGCAAGGAGCAATCTTGTCCCTTTTGGGTCTTCTGGAAATGAAGCTGTGCACAGTAGGAAGGAACGAGTTAATATTTGGATAAACCATGCACGTCTTTTATCCCCCTTTCTTTTTTAAGCATTAGGATCCCAACTATGCTCCCAAGTCCCTATTTAGCATCGCAGACTTACATTCTTGAAAGCATTTAACTTCATCTATTCTAGTAAATAAGACATGCATGGGGCTGTTCTTTGGCCCAGGGGCCAATTGGCACAGAGCAATTTGCATCCGTGCTGATAAGAGTCTTTCCTTCCAAAACCGGGGGGCTGCATCTGAACAGCCTGTGGTGATGCTCCTTGGCCCAGGATGTTCCTGGACCCTGCCCAGGCATTGTCTGGGAGAATGCTAGTTGGAACAGGACAAAACCATCATCAGGGACCATGCTAAGGGTTGGATAGTTTGAGAGATCATGTGCCAGTACCTGGGCTTGAGCCCCGGCCTTGTTTAGTTTATCAACACAGCCATAGCTTTAGGTGCTTAAGTGTAATTATATAGGGACCTAATTCCCATGGATCTCTCTGCAGAATCCACCAAAAATAGGTTTCATAGCAGTCTGATTATGGCTTAGGAGACTGCCTAAACTAACCAATAGAGAGCACCAAGGGGGAAAAAAGAAAAAATTAGGTGTTTTTAATCCTGCCTCCCTGTATTATGTAAGTACCCTATTCTGGGCAGCAAGAGGATATCTCCCTTCCCAGAGGATTCATGGCCCTGAGCTCTGCCCTGGAGTTAAGCAAAGATTTTTCTCTGAGAAACCCAAGCAAGGTGCATGCTCTTTCCTCTTCCCAAACTCTTAAACCTCTTCTGAAGGACCTCACAGCAGATGAGTAAGTATTGGGCGAGCTCACTCCTTTTTCTGAAAGGATTTGAACTGTCTTTCCAGCAGAGTGCATGAAAAAAGGTGGAAGGAGAAAGTTCTGGGATGTTGGAGGAAGAGGAGGACAAGCAGAAAGTGTTGAGAGACACTAGCCAGGAGGGGTTGTTATTGACATGTAAGTTTTTATTATTAAGCAATTGGGAGCAGAAGGGAGAAAAATAAAAAAGAAATAAAGATTGGAAGACAACCTAAAATACTGTAGTAAAACAAAAATTTGCTTTACTGCTAATCCCACTGAAGTCTCTAGCGTAGTGTTGTCTCAGCAGAACATATTCTGTGAGCAACTTGGGAAGTAATTTGAGCGTCTCTGAAGTGTTTCATTGGCTCATCCAGTATTAAATCATCTGGCAATGAAGAAAAGTGTTTAAAGTTAACTTCCATACAGAACAAATTCCTCTGGAAAACTCTTGTCATTCAGCTCAGTTTACCCAAAGTCTGGTAGCATTGATTAGACTGGGGTTGGGTTTGAATTTTTTAATGTGTTTGCATTTCTTCGATGTAAAAAAATTACAATTAAAAAAGACTGCTGCAAACTTCTTTGGACTTAGCCACTTAGTGGGAAACTTAGAAGGCAAATGTTTGAGTTGGGGAAGAGAAAGCTGGTGCTAGGCTTGTGACATGCTTGGCTGCCATCCCTAGACAATGGAATTGCAATTGCAGCTTTTCTGGAACACTGGGGATTAAAAGCCTTGTGTAAGTGACACTGAAGACCCAGGCAGGCAAGGTGCATCCCTTCTCCCTACCACATGCTACCCAAGGGATTTCCAAGTGGGCTAGAGCTGGTGCTAAAAGAGACTCAGTATCCTCACTCCAGGGTTGTCTAACAGGACCCCTCTACCTCCAATTCCTTGCACAGGGATTTTGCATCCACACTAGTCTTTTCTTCTCCACTTCCCCAATGCCAGGGAGGCAGTGAAGCCTTTGATGTTCCCAGGAGCCCTGCTTCAGTGTGCTTCTCTGCACACACCCACCAGTGCTCAGCCAACCCAAGGAGCTCCTCATCTGCAGGCAGCTTGACATGTCCTCCCACAGGGACAGCACTGTGTCTCCACACATCCACCTACTCCTACCTGGTCCCTTGACACCTGCCACTTGCTTCCAGCTGCCCCTATCCACTTTAACCCAGGTCACCTCAGGTTTTTTTCCCTTGTTTCCAACCCAGTTCCCCATTCTCACTAGCTACACTGACAGTCCTGCTCATCTCTTCCTACCCGCAGGCTTGGGAAGCTGAAACACCCCATCAAGTAACACACCTAGTTAACTGTGTAATGCTGTACCTATGGGGCAATTCCATCCCAGCACCTGCAGGGATCCTGATTACACCCTAAAACATGATATTTCAATTTCATTATCTGATTGGGCATTAGCAACGAGCACCACTAATGAGTATATTAGTCAGTTCCTTTATTAAACTAGCGGCAGCATTTGATGCAATGACCTCCTGATGTAGCTCTTTGATGCCATGTGATTTGATTTTTATTTCTTCTTTTTTTTTTCCCTTTTAATTGAGAAAGATACAGCAAAGCAAATAGAAAAACTGTGAGGAGCAGAATTAGCACATTGACAGTGCAGGCAAATACATGTTCAGCAAGAGAATGAATTTTATAGGAGCTGCAGAAAAGGCAAGTGGCGAGCTCTAGCTAGCTAACATTTGAATACAACCATTCATTATTCCTATGCCATTATTATTATGAATTTGTTGTTGTTATTCTATTACACAGCCAGTCCTGAGGACTGGTTTTGCCATCTCTAACCTGGCGATCTTTCACCCTTAGCAATTGTTGTTTGGCCATGTCACCACAGGGCTCGTTGTGCAAGAGGCTGCGCAAGCCCAGAACAAAAAGGGGATGCCAGCCCCAGGGCATTCCCAGTGTAAGTGACAGATGAGTGACAACAGGCAGATACAGAAGGACTGAGGAGTGTAAGGAAATGGGGACACACGTGTGTCTGATCCAGGGGTGAATGTTTGGAGCATAGCTTTGGGCTCAGCCAGCTACCGACTCCAGCAGGGAAGCATTGAATTCAGGCACTTGGATTCCAGTGTCATGGCAAAACTCCAGCCTGGGGAATAATGCAGAACATCCTACTGAAACTCCCATTATAGTTTTCACTAGAAAAATCATCACGCTTTTCTTTCCAAGATACTCTGATACCACGGTCACAGCCCCAGATGACTCCTGCAACCCTTTCCAACCATGACTGCATTTTCACAGATTTCATCTCCGGTCCAGTTCTAACCTGATAGCTAATCATGAGAGCATTCAGGGCTCCTCTGGATAATTACTGGAGGTATTAAGCTATTCCAAACTGAAGCACTAGGTGCTTTGCACCCAGGCAAATGGCTTCCACGGGCTTACATAAGAAGCATTTACACTGGCCATAGGTCATTTGTGGCACTGCTCTGGCACGTGAAACAACATGGTACGATCCACCTGACTTTGGGACTTTGAGACCAGCTCTCTCAGGGAGTAAGATGTACACAGGATATATTTACAGAGTTGTCACTTCAGTCATTTTTCTTCAGAAATCCAAGAAGCAGCAAAACAAGCTGAGAATATGCGGACAGAAAAAATGTCTCTATGAGTATGGTAAGTGCTGGAAGACCCAACCTGCCTACCTGCTGCTGTATCCAGCAGTTTAAAATATTACTGCCACTGTGCCAAGCACGTAGTCTAAACCTAATAGTCATGTGACACCAAGCTGTTGTCTTCTCTTCCATCACTAGTAAAGTTGCTCCGGGCTGCCATGGAGGATGCCACCTGCACTGGCCCTACTTATAGTCATTAGAGGTCGCTTTCTGATGGGTTTAGGGGGCTAGTTCAGATTTCTTTTCAAGGGAAAGAGGACCCTACATCAAGGTACAGGATCAAAACATTGCCCAGATATATTGACTAATCCTCAGACAAGTGCAGCAATGGTTCCATGATTTTCCTTGACTAGGACTGGCAGGTGAGCCCTTTACCACCCAT
The DNA here is from genome assembly GCA_013396755.1 of Sclerurus mexicanus. Classification (NCBI taxonomy): domain Eukaryota; kingdom Metazoa; phylum Chordata; class Aves; order Passeriformes; family Furnariidae; genus Sclerurus; species Sclerurus mexicanus. The sequence continues at coordinate 1,320,271 of VWZF01002690.1, forward strand.
CTTCATGGTAGGTGGAAACTGGGCCTTTTTAGGGGATACCTGCAGTAGACCAAACAGCAGCTGGGGGCCCTCTTCCCATTGCACTGGTCCAGCCAAACTGGTCCCTGTTATGTTTTTCTAAGTAGACCCTCTGCTGCAAGTCACCCAGCTGACCTACGTGTCCACACATCCCTGGCAGGCCTCCAGGACAAACCTCAGCACACCCGGGTCTGTAATGGGCCTGCCTCCATCTGACTGCCCAGTTAACATCCTCCTGCTGCCTCCTTAATTATAATCCCTTTATTTTATCTAACCCCAATTGTAGCAGTTGGTGAGTCACTGGGCTCCATAACAAGACGATCAGGACACATTTCATATTACACTGCAGTTTTCATTCCAGGGCGTGGGCTGAAGGCGTTGTTTATTTATTTTAATTTGGTTCGGTTTGGGGTTTTCTCACAGGTGATGGAGTACAGAGATTTAAGCAGGGGGTAGAAGGGAGGAAGGGGTAAAAAACAAAAACAACTTCAATCCATCTGGATCAATTAAATCTTGTTGAAAAGTTTTCAACCCCAGGGTTGCCTGAGGTAGGTCTAATAGTCACACTCTTTGGCATTTAATGAAAATGCTAATGATTTCTCCTTTGGAATATATTTTCACTTCTAGTTTGAACAAGATGCATCTCTCCTCCAATCAATTCCACAAGCTCCTTATTTTTTTCCTCCCTATTTATGCGCGTGCCCCTTCAGGGCAAATTAAGAAATTATTGCCTCCATCCAAAAAGTAGCTGAAATGTGCAGCCTTATGTTTCACATCACAGGGGTGGGAAGGAAAAAAATCTTTGCATGGGAGCAACAATCCTGTTTGTGTCTGAGTTGCAGAGGAAAAAATGGCATCAAACCTTTCTCATCCTGGTTCACCAGGGAAAGCGCAGGTCTCAACCTACAAAAACAAACGATTGATCCAACAGAGCTGCCTTTAGATTGAAGACCTCACTCACAACGTTCAATTTTCTTGTTAGTAGTTCACTGTAGCAAAAATAAGAGTCAGCAAATAAAGAGAGATGCATAAATATAGGATAGGACTTTTCTCCCCCAACTTCTAAGGAATTGTAATGGAGATGAGTGCTTCAGGTCATCCATAGACCCTGGAAAGAGAGAGATTCTCCCCATCCCAAATCAGATGCTAAAATTTTGGATGGCTGAAATATGATGGTTGAAAGAAAGGCATAAATTGGAAGAATTGCCACAAGTCAAACACAGTTAGAATTTGCAAAGGAAATTCAAACAAATCACTAAAGTTTCTAGTAAAGGATGGGAATACTGAACAGGGGCTTAGAGGCATAAAGGCTAATGCGAAAGAGTGGATGGGACTATGAAATGCCTCCTTGAAATTGCCATCAGCTCAAGGGAAAACTAAACAATCTCCCTGCAAATGTCTGAGAAAAGGCACGAAGAATCATTAGTTTTGCCTATACTAGCATATTAAACAAGGCCAGGGCACGTGATTGCCCTGCTTCTAGCCATGTCCCTAGCAAGTTTTGTCATGTGGCATCTGGCATGCTGAGGCATGGTTCAGAAGTCATTATGTGCATCATTCCCAGTACACAGTACCCATGGGACCACTCTTTTTTGGTGGGAAGTTGGATTTTAGAGTTTGAGTGTATCATTTTAAGCCTTGCCCCGTCATGATCTTTGGGATCAGAGAATGAGCCCTGGACCATTTTATTTACTTGTCTAAACATAGACACAAAGTCTGACTGAATGTTTAAAGGTCTATCAAGTGTTAGGTAGAAGGAGCTGAACCAGAAAATGTGGGTTGGCATCAGGAATAAGTCAGACTATGGAACACCTTCAGCAATAAAGAATAATTAAAGACATGGATGTAAATGAAAATTGCATTAAAACACAGCATGGTTTCTGACAAAGATAGATTGTTCTGAACTGACCTGATAGTTTGCTTTGATAAGATCACTGATTTTCTAATGAAAGGAAATGCAGTAGATCTAATCTCTCCGGACTTCAGAAAAACATTTGATAGGGTACCTCCTGGGAAATTATTAAGTGGTAGAATATGGAAATCAGAAGAGGAATTTTAGATGGAAAAGGGAGTCACTACATAGGAAATTACAACATGTGATGTTGAGAGAGGAAGTACTGAGCTGGAAGGAAGTTATGACTGCAGCTCCTCAGAAATCTGTTTGGGGACAGCTTTTATTCGATATTTTGCAAAAAGTCCTTCTCACTTAAAGTAAGACAGTGCTGTTAGAATTTGATGCTAACAGATACTCAGAAGGCACTGCTGTCAGTGCCAGAGATAATAAAGTTATAAGATGGACTGTACTTCCTTGAGAACTGGAGGTTCAGTACAAAAGGGATCAAGCATCTCACCTAACTTTAGTTATGTTGAACATATAATCCAGGACAGCTTGTTAAATTCCTTCTATACTCAAGTAAAGATGTAAGTTGATCCATCAGTGTCTGAGAGTGTCTTTTTCAGACACCTGTAGTAGGATATGAAACCTATTTTCTCTCCAGTGTCTGTAGAGGAACCATGAACAATTAGCCTAAACTAGAACAACCCTAAAAATATTTGAGATGGATGCTGGAAGGATACATTAATAGATTAGGTGCTAATGAGAAGTTTTGAAGCTATTTAATTTAAAAAGGTGCAAAAAGTGAGACACATGGATCATAGCATCATTGGATTGTAGAATCAAAAAATCACAGAATCTTTTAGGTTGGAAAAGGCCTTTAAGGTCATTGAGTCCAATCACTAACCCAACACTGCTAAGGCCAACATTAAACCATGCCCCCAAGTGCCACCACTAAACTGTGCCCCCAAGGGCCATTTTTATATGTCTTTGAAATCCCTCCAGGAATGGTGACTCCACCACTTCCCTGGGCAGCCTGAGTGCTGAAGACACTGGTGAAGACATTTTTCATGATATCCAATCTAAACCTCCACTGGCAAAATTTGAGGCCATTTCTTCTTGTCCTGTTCCTTGTTATTTAGTAGAAGAAATCAACCCCCACATCACTGCAACCTCCTTTTAGGTAGTAGTAGAGGGCAGTAAGGTCCCCACAATCCTGCTTTTTTCCAGGCTAAACACCCTCATCTCTCTCAGCTGCTCCTGATATGACTTATTTTCTAGACCCTTTCACCAGCTTCTTTTCCCTTCTTTGGACAGGCACCAGCACTTCAATGTCTTTCTTTATAGAATTATAGAATAATTTGGATTGGGAGGGATCTTTAAAGTTTATCTAATCCCAAGGCGCAAAACTGAGCACAGGATTCAAGGTACAGCCTCACTAGTGCTGACTTCAGGGGGAAAATCACTGTCTTGGCCCTGCTGATCACACTGTTTCTCATACAAGCCAGGACACTGTTGACCTTCTTGGCCACCTGGGCACACTGCTGACTCATCTGGCTGCCGACCAACACCTTCAGGTCCTTTTCCACCAGGCAGCTTCCCAGAAGCTCTTCCCTCATTCTGTAGTGCTGCAGGGGGTTGTTGTGACCCAAGGGCAGGACCCTGCATTTTGCCTCATTGAACCTCATCCAGCTGGCCTTGGCCCATCAATCCAGCCTGTCCAGATCCCTTTGCAGAGCCTTCCTGCCCTTCAACAGACAAACACTCCTACCCAACCTGGTGTCATCTGGAAACTGACTGAGGGTGAACTCGATGATGACTGAGAAAGTATTAAACAGAATTTGATCAACCATTACAAAAGAACAGGTGACAAGGCTGTCAAAAACGTGTTTCATGAGGTGTTTCCCATAAGGGTAGGGGAATTTCTGTCTTGATCTGCTCAAAACACATGGAGGACAATCTGCAAAGTATCAGAACAGATCCTAGTTGCCTGTATTTAGGAGAGATGAACTCAGAGTACAAAGCTAAAGTACTGAGATGTGTCAGGATATCTTGAACCCATGACATAGGAAAAGAAGATACATCTTGGCTTGTTTAGATGAACAAAGCAAACACTGGGACAACAGTGTTAGTTTATAAATAAATACATCAAGACAGTAAACAAGGAGAGGAAAAAGAAGGTCTATTTAAAAGACAGCATGGGCACCGCAAATGGCATAAATTGAAACTAGATAAACACCGACTGGTTGAAGAAAGACTAGGGTGAACAACCTGAACAACTTCTAGTTGGTGTAATGAGATTAAAAACATATCAACAAGAAACTTTCTTCCCCATGAACCATTTTCAACTTGTGGAAGAGTTTAAAAAAGAGAAGAGATCCAACTTAGAGACTCAAGAGGTCCCCTCCAATTTTATGGGTCTGCATAGGGAAAGAGCAAGTAAATTTCTTGAAGAAAGAAAAACCTGGCTAGTATGCTATACCAAAAACTCTCTGGTTGGCCTTTTAGCACCTGGTACTTCCTTTTTCTCACTGGGCTGCTGGTGTTTCGCTCGTAACAATGCACTAATTGAATAGCACATTGACAGATTTGCATGCCACAGTCCTCCAGCTTCTGATTTCTTTGTTGCATTTGTGTACACCTAAGCCCAGAGAAAAGAAAAGGAACAAAAAACCACCAACAACTATCAGGAGAAGCAAAACAAACACACATGCACACAGCACTTCTAAACTGGTCTTGAGAGCAAACAATAGTAGGAAGGGATAAGTACCACTCTCAGGGCTCTCAGATGATCGGGTCAGCTATGCAGACACAAGGAAAGAGGATTTCGAGAAACAAATAATACCTGTGCCTGAAATGGGAGCTTTGCTGTAAAGAGAAAAGAAACATATGCTTTTCGGCTGGAGTGGATTTCTTATGCTGCTCAGAAGTGACTGGCTCATCCTCAGTGCAAAGGACTGGTGTTGTATTAACTGTTCTGTATCAGTTTCCCTTTCGAGTCCCCTGCCTGAGCTGCCGGGTTATTTCATTTCTGACAGACAGCACAAACAGGAGCCTAGGGTAACTCAAGTCCCTGGTGGTGCTGAGCAGACATCCATCTGTGCTTCCATATATATGCACCGTGTCAGGGCTGGATGTGGCTGAGCAGCAATGGTCAGGAGCTGGGACAGGTGGTGGCAGTGGACTGACAATGGCTAGGCCCTGTTTTTCACAGGATACCACACTAGCTGGAGGTTCTTGATAGGATCCCTGATGTCCTGCTCCTTCTTCTTTACAAGTTGGCCTTGTCCAAAAGGAAACCACACAGTCCCAGCATCACACTTTTCACCCTGAGAACAGCAAGTTCCCTGGGAACACATGGACCCAAGGAAGCTCTGGGAGAGCCCTGATTGTCAAAGCACAGGCAAAATGTGTGCTCTGCAAGTAGTTTAACAAATTTTGGGTCCATCATCATTCTCCCTGTTCTCATGTGGTCTTGTTTATGCTTAAGCCAGCATTCTGAAACAGGCACTGCCAGGTTCTGCATCATGACGGCAACAGAGCTGGCTCCTTTGTTATGTATCCATTCCTAACTGAAAATAAGGCATTTGCCCCTGGGGAAGAAGGAGGTGAGCTACTGTCTGTGCTTTTCTCTGTACCACCCTCTGCCTCACCTCCTTTCAGAGCCAACATACACAAAGTTTCTTTTGCCTTCAACCTACGTACCTGAACACAGTCCCACTCCCAACTATTCCCTCCCTGCAGTTGCTTGCCCACTTCTCGGAATTGCATTTCAGCTGTATATGGCCTGGATCCAGTGGGAAAAAAAGATCTTCCAACACTAATGCTCTTATTTGCCATAGACCTGGATTCCCTCAGTACAGGAGAACGTGCTTCCTTCATAGACCAAGGCTCATAGCTGAAAGTTGGGAGATTTTCCTGAAACTAGAGCTGGGAATTATCCCCAAACCCTACATTTAAGCAGAATAACGTCAGGGGAATCTGGACCTGCTTTGATCTTTATAGCATCAGCCCCTCTCTCGCCAAGCTCAATGCAAAGCAGATTGGGACTTGCCATCTTGGCCCAAATGAACATCAAGATAGATGCTGAAGACTTCTTTGTTCCTTGAATGTCAACTGTAAGTGTGAGTCATTGTGGCTTCAGGAAGGAGGGAACTTCTCAGACTAGGTCTTTCTGAGGGAGAGATGGGAATTGATAGCTGATGCAGAAGATCCAGTTTTAAAGATATGAAGCTGGATTCTCAAGGGCTCTTGTCTCCCATTGATTTCTAAGTGTCATAGAATATCTGGTCATAATGAACTGAATCTGAAATTAATTAATTTTTAGAGAACCTGGTGCTTTGTTCCACCTTGTTGCAGTGCTTAACAAACCTAAATATCCATATGTTGCCTAGATAACAGCTTAAAGCTCAGTAGTGCTCTTTTTTTCTTGAGGAGTGGTCCCTTTCTCCACAACCAGGTGTGATCGTTCGCCTCTCAGCGCAACTCCATGTCTTTTTCTCATTAAGTGAATTCAATTGGATTTCTTACATGAGGGTGGAGTAACTTACAATGAACAACTTGGCAAAATTGGGCTTTATGTAATTACTTGAGGATTTGGCCCAACATACTGGTACAACATGAGATGTATCTCACGATCTTTCACTTGCGTAACCCTCTTCCTCTTGTTGTTTATTGTCATCCCTTGCTGGGTTAGTTCCTTGGGGCAGAGACCTTTTATTTAATTAGTCTGGAAAGGGCCTGGCACACCTACAGAGCCATATTAATAATGAGAAACAGTACTAACCTACCCACAAGAAGATGTGAGCTTCCTTGCAAGATATGTGACAGGGTACGACCACAGTGATCAGTCATATTCTGACCCAATAGGGCTCACTTTGGTTTGTCTTGGGTGGGAATCTTATCACAAATATGTCCCCAGGCTTTTTCTCCTCTTATATTTGAGAAATGTCATTATGACAGATGATCTGCTGATTAGATTTACCTCAAATAATAAGCTAATAAGTGTTTCTTACACCTTCTGGAACTCCCTTTCCAAGCATTAGAAGAAAGAAAAAAGTAAGTGGACAACAGGCTCATGGAGCTTGTCTACAAGACATTTTTATCTGCTGATTGGTTGACTTCTAATAGGGTAGCACTAAGGTTGCAGCAGGAGCTCCCTTATTAGTGATGAAAACAGAGAAAAAGAGGGAANTAGAAAACAGAAGCAGGCAGTGATTTCTGTGGTGTCTGACAGGGCATAAACCAATCAAAACTGTTCCTACAGGTAGGGCATTCAAAACATCATTCCTGTGTGGATTCTATAATGTCTAACAAGGGTGTACCTAACATTGCTGTCTTTCTTTCAACAAAATTTCCAGCTCCAGTCCTGTTTTCCAGCAACTTACAGGAGCTGCATATCTTTGAATCTCTAGCCCTGCTGTCAAATGTGATTGAATTTGGCTAATGGCTTCTCAAGCTACCAGGCAGACAGACACACAGACATGCACACACATCCCAGAACACGGCATCATCTCATGAGCCAAATTTCCATTCAGAAAGGAAACTGATGGAAAGCAACATGACCAACACCCCCTTGATCACACCCCAGGTGTGAAACACTGGTCTGCACCCACATGGAAGGCCAAGCTTTGCCAAGTTCCCAGCAACAGGCAGTCCAACAGCCCTCATTTAGCCATGCGTTACACCATGCCAAAAGCAGTATCCTTTCCTTTGTCACTGCTTACGGAATAGTCTAGAGGTGTCATTGACTTTCCCTTTTTGTCCCATCCAACAAAGCCAGTGTGGTAAAACAAAACTGGAAGAGAGCACTATATGTGCAGCTTTTTGTTGTTCATATGGCATAGCCTGAATTTCTGAAGACATGTTTTGGAGGCTTTCTCTACTCTCAGGAGAAATGTAGACATCTTGAAAAGGCACTTTGGATGTTACGTGGACTGAACACAGGTTTTTCAGTCAGATTCCAGAAGGAAAGAGAGTTGAATCCAGCTCAGAATTTCGACTAGGGAATTTTTTTAAGCTGAAAAGGGCCCCAAAGTCATCAAACCTTACCTCAATTTGCCTGATTCTTTTGATAGTTCCCACACTGTGGATGTCATAGACAAAAGACAATCTGAATGGCAACAAAACTGTGCTGGGAATAAAACCAAAAGTATATTAAAAAAAAAATAACAAAAAAAAACCAGGAATGTACACTAAAATATTCCATATGCTCTCATGGTGGGTTGCCCTCGGCACATGCAGAAAGATTGTAACTAGGCACAATCTGATAAGGCAGAATGCAACTGCGGGCTACTAGACAACCACCAAAAAAAGAGGAAGAAAAAGGGCAGAATCAGCGCATACATGCAAGAAAGGATAAGGTAGAAGAGGGAGGTGAAACTGAGTTTCTGTGCATAAAATATCACTGCTCATGGAGGACCAGATGTTAATAAAACTTTGCAAGGGTTTCCAAGTGAGGCTGTGAATGACGCTGCAGTCTGGAGGCTGCACAAGGATGCCTGTTGTAGTCTAGCTGGTTTTCTTTCCCTTTTTGTTGCATGGGGAGAAACACACGCCAACCACATAATCACAAGCCACTCTCGGCACCTCCTTCTCCCTCTCTTTGTAGGTCTCGTCCCATTGTCAAGCCTTGTCATTAATAGAAACCTTGATCCTGCAAATGCAAAGCATGCACGGGATGGCCAGTTCTCACGCAGCGAACTGCTCTTCCCATGGGGAGCAGTTTTACCCCGGGATGCCGAGGAAGGATGTTGTATTGCAAAGATTTCAGCCAAGGTCTGCAAAGTTTTGTTCCCGGCTTTTGGCTCCCCAATAAAACCCATGAATGTTAGCACATAATTAGAAGTCAAACTCTGGTGGATCTAGACCTGAGACAGCAAAGGACAATCACTGCTTCCTAGCACAAGAGCTCTGATTGCTGATCAGGAATTTGACACGCTACTGCAATGAATATTAATGCTAATAATAATAATAACAATAATAATTCACTAGATCTATGTTTGCAGCTCTGCTTCAAGCAGACTTCCTACTGAAATTAAGCAGGCTTCCACAGATCCTGAGAAAGCGTGTCTCCTTACAAGATGGAAATGTGATCCTGCAGTCATACCCTATGGTAGCAGTCAGGCCCAGGAACAGCGCCAAAAAGCTCAGCAAGATGAGCCTGTACAAGGGCCATTTTACATAAAGCAGGAGTAATCATGGAAACATGGCTCTCTGGATTGGAACCAAGCCCCTGAGTCACGGAGCGGGACCCCCCTGTTGTAGTTTCTGTAGAAACACAAAGCAACTTGGGAACATGGCCTCGTGTGAAGAGACAAAGGGCAAAATCCCTTATTCTGGGTTTTTAAGGCAAGGTCTCTCACACCAACCTGCTCTTTGGCTTTGAGCAAATCGCTTCTCTTGCTTAAGTTTGTTATTTTTTCAAATTAATACTGAAAATGGGTTTCGACACATTTTTCCTCACGGGGGTGTTGGGAGGCTGAGTTAATAAATGCTTGCCAAGCACTAGGAGATTCTCAGATGAATCTCACTTCCCCTGGATGTGTACCATGCTCATTGTGGCCGTGTCTGAACGCTTACGCATGTATAATTAAGAAGGACCATGATAACAGAAAGTGCAAAGCGCTGCTCCTTTCTCACTGCATAATCATGTCTTGGAGGTGGGTGGCCCAAGAGAGAAGCATTGCATCAGGTGCAACAGAGTTTGCTGCTGAGGTATGCTCTGAGAACAGTTGGGTTTTTGTCTTTCACTGAATTGGGGCTAGGTATAACCTTTAGATTTTTCACTATATGCTAATTAAACCTTCCCTGGGCATTCAGCTATTCCCTCCAGCCCCTGCTTGCTTTCTGTGCACAAACCCTCTGCAAGCCTACACAAGCACCCATCAGCCCTCATTATAATTTACCTGCAAAATCCACACACTCCTGCTTTCATGTAAAAAAAAAAAAAAAA